>CM040242.1:124254480-124696613 GCA_022545495.1 Chrysanthemum lavandulifolium | reverse complement strand
GACTTATATCCGTTATTTGTCACTCATGTTCGTTTGGAATTGCGTACCTCTTTGCGAGATTTTCACCGACATCTACTACGTGTAAATTTGGTACGCTTTTGAACTGAAATCGTTATGATCGGTGTGAGACTATGAATTGGTGCATCTACCCTGAACTTGTACATCTCCGTGTACCTTTGCGACTTCAATTTTCGAGGACGAAAATTTTTCTTTTAGAGGGGAAGAGTTGTAAAACCCTAAAAATCTAAAACGTGCGAAAAGACTACTTTACCCCTCAAAATTTATGCTTGTAAAATATGCATATTAAATATGTTATAATCTAACTCGTAAATGATCAAATTGTACAAGATAATAAAATTTACTTGCACGTTATGTCTAATAACAAATCACACGTTATTAAGGTTCATGTACCAAAATTTTGTACACAAAATTAGCTACACTTAAATAAAACCCATACAATTGTGTAAATGGAAAATTGATTTAGTCTTAATTGCCTCCCCCTTATTCGGCTGATTTAACCTCCCTTTTTCTCCCATATTTTCGGCTAATCACTCACACCATTTAATCTCACTTTTGTAACTTACACATTTATATTGAAGAAAAGATTGGGTCTTGATTTGCTCCCCATCAATTTCGGCCCCTCCTCCCCCTGATGTCACGTTTTCCTTTTATCTATACTACATATAAAGCATGCATATCCCCAACCAAAACCCAACCCTCTGTTTTTAAGATTCAGCCATCCAAACCTACATCCAAGCCTAAATTTACACACACCAAACCAACATACAACCCTAAAAATTACCAAACCAACCATCATCCAATCCTAACAAACCAATACAAACAAACACTCATCATCCATTTCTATTTACTTTTACTTCCAACCAAACAAAACACACACACAAACAAACAAAACACTCACACAAAAAAAACTCTCCTCAATAAAATACACACATCCAACCAAACCCTACTCTCACAAAAAAAAAACTCTCCTCAATAAAATACACACATCCAACCAAACCCTACTCTCACAAAAAAAAAACTCTTCACACTAAAATACACCCACCCAACCAAACCGGCGCCGTCACTCTACCGCCGCCGCCACAACCACACCGGCGCCACCACCACACCGGCGCCACCACCCTACCGGGCGCCACCACCCTACCGGCGTTTTGTACGTTTTTATACATACGTAAATTTTTTAACAAATATCGTTTTTAGTCTTAAAATAAAATAGATCCGTATTTTTTTAATAAATATGTTTTGGTGTTAAAAAATAAATCCGTAATTTATTTTGTTAAATACGCGTTGTTTGGTGTTAAAAAAAATAGATCCGTAATTTATTTTGTTAAATACGCGTTTTTTGGTGTTAAAAAAAATAGATCCGTAATTTATTTTGTTAAATACGCGTTTTTTGGTGTTAAAAAAAATAGATCCGTAATTTATTTTGTTAAATACGCGTTTTTTGGTGTTAAAAAAAATAGATCCGTAATTTATTTTGTTAAATACGCGTTTTTTGGTGTTAAAAAAAATAGATCCGTAATTTATTTTGTTAAATACGCGTTTTTTTGTCTTAAAAATAATAGATCCGTATTTTTTTTTCATAAATATTCGTTTTTTGGTCTTAAAAAATAGATTCGTAATTTTATTTTTAATAAATACGAGTTTTTTTGTGATAAAAAAATAGATACGTAATTTTTTCTTCATAATTATTCGGTTTTAGCTTTTATTAGATCTATATTTTTTGTGTAGATCTATTTTTTTAAGATTCGTAATTTTTTTGATAGATCTTTTTTTAAGACCCGTAACTTTTTAATTTTTTATTTTTAGATCCAATCTTTTTGGTAGAACTATTGATTTTTTTAGATCTATTTTTTTTAAAGTTTCGTATTTTTAAAGTTTTTAAAAAATACATTTTTTTATACATCCGTAAGTTTTATTTTTTTAAAGATCCGAATTTTTTTAGATCTCTTTTAAAATACGTATTTATTTAATTACTATTTTCAAAGATCCGTAAGTTTTTATTTTTCTTTGAAGTTCAAATTTTTAGATCTAATATTTTATTTGTAGATTTATTGAATTTTTGTAGATCTATTTTTATTTAAATATCCGTATATTTTTAAAAGATCCATATATTTTTTAGTTTTTTTGTAAAAATCCATTATTTTTAATTTTTTTAAAATCCATAAGTTTTAATTCTATAGATCCGATTTTTTTTAGATCTAATGAGTTTAAGTTTGTAGATCTAACATTTTTATATTTTTTTACCGCCACTCTTGCGGACAAGTAGCTAGGAAGAAGATGTGGGAATCATATTTATTGGAAATAGTATGCTTTATTTTTTAATTGTTGTTAATATTTCTTATAATGGTTATTTTTAATGTTAATATCATATGTAAATTGTTATAATAAAGTTTACGACTTAAATTTTGTTATAAAGTTTATATGTAAATTTTGTATTAAGTTTATATTGTAAACATTATTATAAAGTTTATTGAGTAGATTCGTTATTAATTTTATAGTGTAAATATTGATATGAAGTTTATAGCATAAATTTTGTTATTAAGTTTATTGTGTAAGTTTGTCATGAAGTTTATTATGTAAACTTTGTTATAAAATTTATGAGCGTAAATGTTGTCATAAATTTATAGTGTAAATTTTGTTACAAGTTTATAGTGTAAACTTTGTTATAAAGTTTATGATGTAAATATGTTGTAAAATTTATAATGTAAATTTTGTTATAATGTTTATGGTGTAAAATTTTGTTATAAAGTTTATTTTGTAAATTTCGTTACAAGCTTGTAGTGTAAACTTAGTTATAAAGTTTATTGTGTAAATTTGTTATAATGTTTATTGTGTAAATTTAGTTATTAAGTTTATGATGTAAATTTTGTTATAAAGTTTATTGTGTAAATTTGTTATAAAGTTTATTGTATAAATTTTGTTATAAACTTTATTGCGTAAATTTATTATAAAGTTTATTGTATAAATGTGGATATAAAATTTAGTGTAAATTTTGAAATTAGTTGAAATTCAAAAATTTTTTGGAATATTTTGAAAGTTTAAACTTAGAACTTTGATGTATTTTGAAACTTGAAATATTTTGAAACTTGAAATATTTTGAAATTTGAAATATTTTGAAACTTGAAATTTTTAGAAACTTGAAATATTTTGAAACTTGAAATTTTTAGAAACTTGAAATATTTTGAAATTGTATGAAATTTGAAATAATTTGAAATTTTAAAAGTTTGAAATATTTCAGTTTTTTTTCAAAGATTTGAAATATTTTGAAAATTTTGAATTAGTGACTTTGAATTTTAATATTTCTTAAAAATTGAAATAGTTTTTAAAATTAAATAACATTAAAAGTATAAATTTTCTTAATTTAAAAAAAATGAAATATTTTGAAAATTTTTGATATTTTATAAAACTTTTTAAACATTTCGGATTAAAAAAAATAATATTTTGAAAATTTTGAATTAGTGACTTTGAATTTTAATATTTCTTAAAATTTGAAATAGTTTTAAAAATTAAATAACATTAAAAGTTTAAATTTTCCTAATTTAAAAAAAAAATGAAATATTTTGAAAAAGTTGGAAAATTTTTAAAACTTTTTAAACATTTCGGATTTAAAAAAAAGAAACATTCAAGAATTTTAAAAATCCGTTTTTTTAATAAAATTTTAAACTTTTATTTTTTTTTTTGAAATTTGAAATTTTTTAAAATTTTGAATTATTGACTTTGATTTTTTTTACATTGAAATAATTGAGAAAAAATAAATTTTTAAAAAAATATATTTTTAAAATATTCGAATGTTTTTGAAACATTAAAACTTTATTTTATTAAACTTTTAAACATTTCGAATTTATAAAATTGACATATTTTCAATTTTTTTAAAATTCAAAATTCAATTTTTAATTTGAGGTATTTGAAATTTTTAAAATTGTTTAAGTTTTAACATGTGAAATTTTTGAAATTGTTTAAGTTACATAAACACTCAAACTTCCAAGTTTGAATTACTTTTAAAATTTGAAATAACTTTTGGAATTAAGAAAGTTTAGAAGTCTTTAATTTTAAAATATTTATAATGTCAATAATGTAAATATAGTTATTTTAGTTTTAAGTTATACATTTTTGTTGCCTAATTATTGATTTATTATCGAGAAAAATGGCTAACGATTTGATGCTATAGACTTTTCGTCGTTTAGTAATCGAAATTATGACCTATGGTACACAAACACAATTGTTCGAGTTATTTATGTTCATAAATGCATTCGAGGCGTTCAAAATAACCGTCGAACCGATAGTCGAAATAATGAGACTTATTTTGATTTTGATCGATCGAAATGTAAGTGCATATATAGTTTTAAATTTTCATCGAAAATGTTGCTACAATATTAATTTAGTTGGTTTCACATTACTTAGTTGATAACGCATTTAACTATATATACTACAACTTTTAGAGACAAAAATGGCGGCAATTGTCCATTCCAATCTAATAGCCCAATATATAGATAGAAATTTGGAAGGACATACATTTTTGCTACAACGTTTCAAAATCGAACCACACGATCAAGAATTCCCTAGATTTGAAGGATATACTTTCTTGCGTTGTGAAACGAATATAATAATTCGGGACAACACAAATCTTGGTGGTGTCAATTGACGCGTTCCATGTTACCCGTTGGTGCGAAATATTGATGCTCTCTTAAATGATCAAACTCGAGAAACTAACTTGATCGGTAATAAATTTTTCTTTTCGATTATTCTATTATTTTGTACTTTACAAAAAATCAAATTAAAATATATTTTATATCTATATTTTATAGATGTTGTTGGTAAAATCAAAAGCGGATATCTAATAACACGTGATCTTGTTGTTGTGTTATTTCTTGAAGACCATACGTAAGTATAAATTAGTCTTTTAAAGTTTAATACATTTTATAGACAAGTTATTAATTTTATTTTAATTACTTTTATTCTTAATAGAGGTAGAGAAATTAAGTTGACTTTATATGCCAAATCCCACAATGCACGGAGCTATAGCACGGCGATATCAAACCGTTGGGTTATATATGCATCACATTTGAAACTTATGCATTCTGATGATGGAAGTAAGTTAGTACTTTTTAAAAAATATTAATATTAATTATGTCTAAATTATTGTTAGTAATATTATTAAGTTTTTATTGTTATACCATTATTTTCAGTAAATTTTTTGCGTTCTACGCGCTTTACGAAGGTGATAAATCAACCAATGATGCCGGAAGCACAAACTATTAGAGATATATTGGGCGATTAGACTATTTTTAATATCGATTATGAAGGCTAAAATTATGTATCTTAATTGTTATCATGTATTTGTAATTCATGTATTGTTATTCTGTATACATTGTCTTACTTATTATGAACGATGTAAAATATGTGAATTTAGACATGTTAAGTGTTCACTCTATGTATCTTAATTGTTATCATGTTGAATTATTGTTATTATGTATACATTGTCATACTTATTATGAACGATGTAAAATATGTGAATTTAGACATGTTAAGTGTTCACTCTATGTATTTTAATTGTTATCATGTATTTGTAATTCATGTATTGTATGTTAAATCATTATAGTCCGAAAATCCTATCAACTAATTCATGTAATTCTATGTTAAATCATTTGAGAATATTTTCAAATGGTGAAGGATGTAGCAACCGACGTCATCGTCTATGTATCTTAATTGTTATCATGTATTTGTAATTCATGTATTGTATGTTAAATCATTATAGTCCGAAAATCCTATCAACTAATTCTATGTATAAAAAATGGTTGTATAGTTATCAATGACGAGTGGGAATGATGAAAAGAAAATTGTGATTTATCGACGAGACAAAAGAACAAGAAGAGAACAACAAACAACATTATGCGAAACGCAAGGCTAATGGTGTTGTCTCCCACTAATGTTGAAAATAGAAAAAATAGTAAGAAGTATTATGAACAACGAAAGGAGAAAGCGTTTGAGAATATTTTCAAATGGTGAAGGATGTAGCAATTCGGCGTCATCGTCATCAAACATTAGTCAACCTTCGAGAGAATACCGCTACTGAACCATTAATAACAACACTATGTTAAGTTCTCTATGTCAAGGAAGTAGTACGAGGATTGTAACAAGACTAAATGGAATTCATTCCATGAATGTTTCCCTCGGATCGAAACTACTCAAATATGTTCGGGGATCACACATGAGACTTTTAATGGTACAAATAAATAAATACAATTTGTATTACTTTTTCTAAAACCACATATAAAGTTTGCATTTCTTGACAATTTGGGTCTTTCTAACATAGGCAATCAAGTCGTGAATGAAGTCATGAATAGTGACGTTTCACAAGGTCGATACGAGGTTCCTCTTCGTCCAACAAATATTCAAGAACCATCCGAAAGATTACCTCAAAGAAGTCAAATTTGTTCGAACTTACACATCAAACTTTAAGCGGTAAAATAATTTTAATTTGTATTACTATAACAAGCGTACAAAATCGCATTTCTTGACATTATTTTCTTTCAATTCAAATATAGGTTATCGAACCGAGGCGTGGTATACTATTACCACTATTTGATGAAGTCATGAATCAATCAATATTGTCTTCCATCACTCAAGACGTTTCTACAACAAGATCCGGATGATCCTTACGATTTTGTGTACGATGGGCTCCCTAAAGAGCATCGTGTATTGAAGGAGCAACCACCATGTGTCATTTGTGGAGCAAAGAAAATACAATATGAGTTTCCTACTTTTTGTTGTATGAAGGAAAACAACTTTGAAGCCCTTAGACATTCCTCGAACTATACAACATATTTACATCCCAATGTGAGTTAGGAAAATGTTTAGGAAAAACATACGTCGCACAACACAAACTTTTCCTTTGCATCGATGGGTGTAAACTTAGACAAAACATACAACATTAGGAACTCGGCGTATATACTTTTCGTGCGCATGGGGGATATATCATAGAATGGATCAGTTGGTTCCTAGAGACGGACAACCAAGGTACTTGCGGTTGTACTTTTATGATGTTGAATCCGAACTTGACCACAGCTACAATGGCCAAATCTTGATAAAGAAATCGTCAAGATATTATCACGTGTTCTTGCACCAAATCCGTATGTTCGAGACATTCCGAACACTTGGTAACCTTGGTCCGCTTGATAAGTATAGGGTCGAATTAAATGCATCATTAAAGTCGATCAAAGACTTTACAACCGTCCCTACAACGTCGAGGTATAAATACCATTCTAACCGTCATACGTCTTTTCTAAATTGACCATTTCATATCTAATCTTATACTCTCAACTTAAATATATTATCACATAGGTCGGTGGTATACGGGTAGAAGGTAATAACAACATCATCGCATACAAGAGAAGTATCGTTTGTATGGAAGGTCCGAACACCCTACTGTAATACTGACCTCATTTCGCTTCCTATGATCCTTTGTCTTATCAATGTTCTTTCCAAGCGGTGAGGTGGATGGCATTCTCGAATACCAAGAGAAGGCGTCGACATAAATGGAGTTGACGGTGATGACGATGATGTCGAAGAAGACGAAGAAGGTACTAAATCAACCGTTATAATCATATCACTTATTATTGTTTAATACCGGTCACAATAGTATCATATAGTATGTGTATGGCTTACACAAAATTTTAACATCACTATCTGTGTATTAACACAACACCGGTAGAAAAGCAGTTGCTATGAGAGAGTATTATTGTTACAAATTCAGTTCGTCCATATCATAACTTGATACTATTTGGAGGTCGATTGTTTGACCAATTCGTGGTGATACGTACATAAAGCTTGAGACTTCACGCTTGCATTTTGTCAAAAACCAATCAAAAATTAGAGCGATTTGTATCAAGGAATCGTTGATTGTGTTAATGCTGGGAGGTTCGATCGAATAGAGTTGGCCAACGTATTGTATTGCTGCGTCTTTTATCGGAGGGCCACGTGACATGCGTGAGCGATTTTTGGATGCAATGACGTTAGTTCAAGATCTTGGTAAACGATGTCTTTCTTACCATGACTTGCAATCCTAATTGGCGAAATCTGGCGAACTTTATCACGGACGAGACGACCCCAAGATCGACCAGACACAGTTACACGAGTTTTTCGTGCAAAACTAGAGGATCTCAGTACCAACTATTCACCAAGCATATACTTGGCGTTATTTCCTCACACATATATGTTATCGAGTTTCAAAGCGGGGTTTGCCACATGCACATTTCTCTTGATTATGAGTTCACACAATGTCGTCAAATCCCGATCACTACGACAAAGTTGTTTTGTTGAAATTCCTGTTCGAAGAAGCATCCGAATTGCACCAACTGGTTCTAAAGCACATGATTCATGGTCCTTGTGGTCACTTAAATACCCAATGTCCTTGTATGGAAGGTGAACCAAAGAAATGTCGTTGGAATTATCCTAGGCAATTCCAAGAAACAACCCAACAAGGAGATGACTCGTACCCATTGTATCGGAGAGACAACGGCATTGAGGTAAACGTGTCGAACGGCGTCACGGACAATAGATGGGTTGTTCCATATAACCCCAATTATTGATGATGTTCAATTGTCACATCAATGTGGAGGTATGCTCAAGTATAAAATCCGTTAAATATGTCTTCAAGTATGTTTACAAGGGTCATGACAAACAAGTTGTAAATGTTGATCAAGATGGAGATCAAGTCGTTAATGAGATAAAGAGATTCCAAGATCGCGTTATGTTTCACCACCGAAGCTATGTGGCGAATTTATGGCTTCCCTTTATCTAATATTCATCCGTCTGTCATGTCTTTGCAAGTTCATCTACCAAATAACCAGTTGGTTAGGTTCTCGTAAGACGATGTAATGACCGACATTCTTGAGAAAGAAAGGGATAAGAGATCGATGTTGACGGATTTTTGAGTTAAACAAGGCGGGTACGTAGACGCGAGGCAATACTTGTATAAAGACATCCCAAGTACTATACCGGAACAAGAGTACACGCAAGTGGAACCTTCAAAAAGGGAAGATGAGAGGAAGATTGGTTTCCGCTAATCCTACTGAAGGAGAGCGATTCTATCTACGTGTACTTTTGCAACATGTTAAAGGCCCTACAGGATTTGAATATCTTTACACGGTGAATGGCGTGAAGTACAAGATGCGTTTCGCAGAGTGGCCCTCGAAAGGGGATTAATAAAGGGTGATGATCACATATCTGACTGTCTACGTGAGTCCTCGATGCACGAGATGCCCGACCCTCTTAGAAGGCTATTCGCGACTCTTCTAATCTTTTGTGAGCCAGGAGATGTTCGTAAGTTATGGGATGACCATTACGAATCACTCTCAGAAGACTACACCTTAAATTGTACAAGTGTTGAGCGGGTTCAAAATATGGTTCTAACGGACATATCATCAATTCTACAATCTATGGGTAAGAGTCTTAGTGACTTTGACCTTCCCAACATTACCGCGAATGTAAGTTTAGAATCATTTGGTTGCCGTGAGTTACAAGAGGAGTGCTCAATAGTTGTACAAGATGAAGATTTACTCGCTCGACATTCTCTCAACAACGATCAAAAGCGCATATGATACCATCATGAGACATATTGATGGTGATTCTCCGCGTATTTTTATTGATGGCCCCTGGAGGCGGTAAAACATTCTTGTATAAAGCGTTACTTGCCTTTATTCGCTCGTGGTCTTATTGCACTTGCCACCGCTCGCCGTCGAGTGCGGCAAATAACATGACAGGGGAAGAACTGCTCACTCGATTTAAGATCCCCATCAATCTTAATACAAACTCGGTATGCAACATCAAAAACAAAGTGGCCTTGCTAAGCTACTTTGCCAAGCCAAGTTGATAATCGGGATGAAGCATCAATGGCTAAAAGGCAAGGTGTGGGCGGTTGATCGAACTATGCAAGACATTACCGGGTCAAACTTCCATTCGGTGGCAAGATAATGGTTTTAGGTGGGGATTTTAGACGAGTTTTGCGGTCATTAGGCGTGGAACACGAGCAAATTGTAGATTCGAGTCTACGGATGTCACCTCTTTGGTCTAGAATTGAAAAATGAGCTTAACCATAAACATGAGGGCACGGACAAACCCATGGTTTTCAAACTTCCTATTACGAGTTGGTGACGGAGTTGAAGAGGTCATTGATGAAGACTATGTACGCACACGATGACATGACGATTCCATATACGAAGATCTTGCCTCAAAGGATGCATTGATAAATGAAGTGTTTCCTTCCTTCGCCACCATAGCTCATTCACCCTCGATATAGTTTCAAGAGCTATTTTATCCACTAAAATGAACATGTTGATGACATTAATGATATGTTGATTGATGATTTCTGGCGAAGAAAAGGTTTACTATAGTTTTGATGAAGCGTAAGACGACACCCATAACTTATATCCTTTGAATTCTTAAACTCACTCAACGTGAGCGGATTGCCTCCTCATTACTTGCGTTTGAAAATTGGATGCCCGATTATTCTTTTAAGGAATCTTGATCCTGCAAATGGATTATGTAATGGAGCGAGGTTGATATGCAAACGTTTTGATCCTAATGTCATCAATCTTTGAGATTCTTTGTGGGACGACCTGTTGGAGTTAGAGTGCTCTTGCCAAGAATTCCTCTTGCTCCATCTCGAAGACGACATGTTCCCTTTCAAACTAAAGAGAACACAATTCCCGTGCCTTAGCTTTGCGATGACTATTAATAAAGCTCGGGCCAAACAATTCCAAATGTGGGTGTCTATTTGCCGATTCTGTTTTCTCTCATGGCCGACTTTATGTGGCATTGTCTAGAGGATATCTCGTAGAACAACAAAGGTATTGGTTAAACCGGTCAAAGAGTCCCGTCAAGCGTGAATCTATACCTCAAATGTCGTGTATCAAGAAGTTTTACGTGACGAGTAACATGTGTTGTTAATTAATATTTCATAATTGATGTAATCTTTTATTTTAAGTTTCATTAAATATTTTTCTATGTCGTTTGATATATGTTAAGAATTTTTGCTAGAGTTGAATTATCACATGTTACAACAGTTTGTAATTACATTTTCATCTTTTTTCACGTTTTATTTTGAACGTTATACAAAACACTTACCACAATATCGTATATCGTTAATTGTTTGCCGCTAGAAACCGATGCCGCTAGGCACGGGTACTCGCCTAGTAAAATAAAATAGGTAAGCACAATATAATCACCTTCCAAACATAAAAGATTTAGATGCCTTTATATCTCATTTACAATACACGGTTTACTTTAAAATACAACACGCATCACCCTTTATATCTTCTTTTCTTTTTTACACCGATGCTAAACCAGAAACTAAACACACACACATACCTCTATTGTTGCAGCCAAGAAAAGAAGGTGAAGAAACTCGTTGGTGTCAAGAATAAGTACAGATCGTGGTCTGTAAAATCCGAGCCCTAGTATTTTTCGTTCGGTTTTTTCCCCTTACTAGACGACTAATTATAAGGTTATTGGTCTCCCTTCTTTTCCCTTTCAATTTGACATACATTCAGAAATTAACGAGACTATAATATGCTATGGAACCATAAAATCACCTTAGTATGCATGAGGTAATTCCATTATATATTCACGACAAAATCATAAAAGTAACATGCCGTTATGTGCTCGTTATTATAAGTATACAAATGGAATATGTATCACCTGAAATCATACATGAATACGCCTATATGTTATTGTTTTTGTGTTGGTTCTACGGGCTGTTGTGTATGTCACGTTACCGGTCCCTTTTGTCGACCATTTGAACCTCTAAAACGAGCCTTTAAATCTGCTATTCGAAACATGTAAAACTTAAATAAAAGAGTGGTTATAATAAAGGGGCGTTGGGTTTAGTTTGGTGTCGATCTCTCAAGAGTCGTAACACATAACTTAGATGATCAAAATTAACAAGAATGGGAACAATTAATGAAGAATGCGAGTCGATTTTGGCCATGTTTACGTAATAAGGTCATCTGAAAAAAAAATGAATTTTGCATGCATGGGTCTTGTGTCTTGCTTTCGTTCACGTGAACATATGCATGAAATTGTATAATTTGAATGTGTGAGAATGTATATCATGCGTATGTCGACTAAGTTGCATTGTAAGTGATACGAAAATGGAGTTTAGATATTTTAAAATAAGTGATCAAGTTAACTGTAGAAGAAATGTGTTTATAAAACTATTTAGATAATTCATCTATTCATAATCTCTTTTACACTATACATTGTGACAGTCTCTATATATATTTTTTTAAAAGTGGTTAGCACACTAAAAGGTTAACATATATTAAAGTGAATGTGATTTAATTTACGTAAGACTAATGGCTCGAAATATTAAATATACCAAAGAAGTTAAGTATCAAATGGAATTGCCTAATGGATATAAATAATTAATCAAGTAGTCAGGTGTACCACGAATAAGCCGTTATATAATTAGGTTGTTAATAATTATTAGTTACTAATTCGTGTAGATTCGTTGAAGAAGATACGCGTTGCTTTCCGGTGTTACCTTCCCGTTTGTTTTCGTTTTGTTGCTAAGGTACAGATATTCTATCCCTTTTCAGTAGGGATTTCTCATAACTTTTCGATCCTTAACTTTACTTCACTTATGATATTTCTTTGCTATAATTTCCTTATGCTATGATCCTTTTGATATGATTCCGACATAACCCCTTTGATATGATTCTGTTCGCCATGATATTCGTTTGTTATGATTATGAACTTCGATTATGAACCTTATGATTATGAACCATCGATTATGAACCTCGATTATGAACTTATGTTATGGAAATCGATATGAACCTTTGACTTGAACCTTTGATATGAACCCTTATGATATGATTATGCTTTGACCCTTGGTTTGATACCCGAGCCAAATATGTTTCCTAGTCGGAAGGTAACTGACCGTGTCATTGATGCACCAATGGCATGACTTGAGTGTGTACGGTGATGATACACACCGTCCCCATTCGATATGATTATGAGCTCACTATATGTATATGATTTGGCCACTATGTTTCGGGGGCGTATGGATGCATCCTAGATATGATATGTTTCGAGGATTTGATCGATTGGAGCTTTGTCGGTGAATGATGTCGGTGCAATCCGCGTCTTCACAATGCGGGAGCTAGCTACTCCATTTGTTCTTGAGGTCTCCCTCCTATTATGTATGGTATTCGAGGTCACCCTCCGAATACAATGGCTACATATGATATGATATGATATGTTTACGGGCTCGGGTAGATTTGATAACCCTTACACTTTTGATAAACCTATATTGTACCTTATGTATTCCCCAACGCACCATAATCGTATTACTTGTTCATTACTCAATACCCTTATATGATTTACTTGTACCAAGATATAGATACTCCATTACATTGATCTGTCACACTTTCATTCGTTACTTGGACTATGGTTCCATTCACGTCGGGTTATTATATGTCATTGGATTGATTATGATATTCATGTGTATCGACTCATCGTTTATTCGCATGATATGTATGTATGCGATATAAGATGTACTGTTGCCATCGATGATATGCCATTTCTTGTTATGTGATCCTTTGAATTGTCGGTGACCATGCTCTTGTGTAATCGTTAGTTTTGTCATTTATTATGTTTACTTCGTTCGTTAATCTCGTGGACTATGAATATCCGTTGTATCCTTATCGCTTGTTGATTGACCGCCATGTTTACATTTACGTCTATGCTACCGTTTGCTTGGGTAAATGGTTCAACTTATGACGTCGGCTTGTTAACTTGTTTAATTGCCTCGCTATGTCCCTAATTCATTTAATTATAGTGTTCATATTGTATTCCTACTTGTTACGTATGACTGCCATGTTTTTGACTGCCGTTATGATACTGATTATGTTTTCAACTAAGGGTTTTGACCTGTGTGAATTGCCATGCTCACTTATTATTAATTGCTTCCGCTTTTCCTGTAGACATTTGTTTGGCTTGTATATTTCTTGAATTGATTGTATGACATATATATTGTGTGGATGCTACGCCTGCTATGTTGTGTATGTTTCAGTTCTTGTATGTCTGGTTTGTATGTGCTTGTTTATATGTCATCGATGCTTTGTTTTGCTTCGTTCTCCTTGTTATCATTCGTTTTGGATATACGTATAATTGTGTTCGGGATCCTCTTTGACTCATTACTCTCATTTCGCTACGACTTTGTTATCCGTTCCTTTGTTTCATTTTGCATTTGATTTTATTTAGCTTTCGCTTTGTTATATCACATTCACTGGGCTTTTTAAGCTCACCGCATTTCTTTCTGCGGCGGTGTTAGGTTGAAGATGGGCTTTGTGGGTGAGAGTTGGATTATTTGAGTGGACCAACCTAGATACCTTATATTTGAATTTATTTTGTTGGGCTATTGTTTGGAGATTTCATTTTATTTTAGACATATTGGATTTTGTATTTTCCTTGTAAGTCATTCGTCTATATGACTCGGTATTTTATTCTTTAAGGCTTTAAACTTGTAAAATTTTATTTGTATGTTCTGATATGACACCAGAATGTGACACTTCTACCCTTGTCGGGTTGGGGTGTTACAATTATCACTACTCTAAAAATATTACTCGCTTAAAATTTAATTTCATGGTATTCGCCGCCGCATCGCGCGAATACCCTGCTAGTAAATTTATAAAGAAAATTTGTCTCAGGGTTAGTTCTAGTCTTCTAGATAGTGTTTTGTCGGTTTATCCCTTAAGGGTGGTGGTGTGGTATAAAACGGTTTGAAACCAAACCGCACGGCAACACCAAATGCCTGTGATGCGGTTGGTATGGAGGAGAAACGGTATGCCATACCGAGTCGGTATATGGAGGGAGCGTGTGGTTTGTTTCAAAAATTTGACCGTTGGCCACTATTAAAAAAAAAATCCCCTTTATAAATATCAATTCATCCTCCTCACATTTTATTCCAAATCTCATCATTTTTACACAAATCAACTACAACACTCAAAAAAATGTCTTCATCCTCCTCTTCTTCATCCGATGACGAATTAATTTTTCCCGACGAGTCTTCCGAACTATTGTTATCCACCGGTAGTACCCTAGAAACCTATTTAGCCTTGTGCGATTCCATTGAAGACACGGCAAGCTCAAGCACTACCCGGGGGCAGTCTCTCACCCGCTTTCGTGATAAAGCATTACAAACTCTAATGAATGACTATTTCGTTGAATGACCAAAGTTTCTCGACCATGTTTTTCGTGATAGATTTCGAAGGAATAAAAGCTTGTTTTTAAGAATTGTTGGTGATGTTGAAGCGAGATTTGAATGGTTTCAAGAGGGCCAAGACGCAAGGGGAAAAAAAAGTTTCACGGTGTTACAAAAATGCACATCTGCCATTCGGCAACTCACAACGGGTGAACCTCCGGATAGATTTGATGACTATTTAAACATGGCACAAAGAACGTCAGGTTAATCTTCACATAGTTATTTTTTAAATTCGGTTTTTTTACTATTTTTTAAATTCGGTTTTTTAAAGTTATTATTTTTTTTTCTTTTTTTGTTTTTTTTTTACTATTTAATATTTTGTAGAAATTTCCTTGATCATTTTTTCCATGCGATAATTGAATTATATGGTCGAGAGTTCTTACGTAGGCCGACAGCCCATGACGTTGCACGGTTATTCGAGGCACATGAAGAAAAACGTCACATTCTTGGAATGCTTGGTAGCATTGATTGTACACATTTCGTTTGGCGAAATTGTCCTAGGCATTTGAAAGGCCAATATAAGAGAAGTGATCACCAATACCCGACTATTATGCTTGAAGTCGTCGCTTCAAATGATTTGTAGATTTGGCATTCGTTTTTTGGTCCTCCCGGTGCAAACAACGACATCAATGTTTTGAATCAATCTCCGTTGTATCTTACTGAGCGAAATGGAATGGCGTCAAACAGTTCATTTACTCTAAATGGACGGCTTTACAAACGTGGGCATTATCTTACCGATGGAATCTATCCTACGTATTCAACGTTTGTTAAAGCATATAAGTATCCCACTGACCCGAAGGAAAAGAGATTCAAGAAGCTACAAGAGTCTGCAAGAAAGGATGTCGAACGAGCTTTTGGGCGTCTTAAGGCAAAATGGATGATTCTCAGTCGTCCTCTCCGGGCTATGTCGGTCGAAAAGATTCGACTCCTCGTTTATACTTGTATTATATTCCACAATATGATTTAAAAGACGACGAGATGGCAATATCACCGGTTCATATAATGGATCAGCCGGTCGCGCCAGTTTACGATGGCAGTGTACTACAGGAGTTAATCGACGAAGATATCCATAATCATCTCTGATATGATCTTACGGAGCATGTAGCGGCTCAAGACTTACCATACCTCGATGACTAGTGGAATTTTCTTTTTATTTCAACAGTGATGTAATTTTTTTTTCTAACTTTTATGCAATTTTTTTATTATTAATGAAATATTATGTTTTTATTAAATTGTTTAATATAATTATGAGTATTAAAAAAAATTAAGTGAGGTATGGAATCATGGTTGCCACTAGAAAAGTATGGTAAGGTATGAGATTAGGTGGAATGATATTATTGGTGGATGGTGAGGTATGGGTGAGGTATGTGTGGCATGAATGCCACCACCCTAAACGTGTTGAAATCAAAACAAACAAGTCTTTTAACATGTGTGGATATGGATCGGATTGGGGTGGCCAATCCGTAAACATCTTTATTTTTTTAATTTTTGCATATATCTATACTATATATAATGAGTGTATGGCCAAACCTTGAAAAGTGAAATCTTGAAAGTTAAAGGTGAGAAAAATGCATAGTGTAATTAATACGCTTATTAAAACACCCATTACTTAAAAGTACAAATATTTAATTACATTGTACAACCAAATAAAAGCATATCTACCAAATTAAAAACAAACAATTAAAACACCCTTTATTAAAAAGTACAATAAAATTTTCACAATGTACAATTTAAACAAGCTACAATATAATCCAAAATATAAAATAATTAAACACGCTAATTAATGTTATTTTTAAAACACCCTAAAATGAAAAGTACATGTTATTATGTTAGGATTTAGAAAATCCATGCTGAAGTGTCGGTCACCCCAATGTATGTTTAGCATATTATAGCTCGTAGATGTAACAATATATTAGTTAGATTATTGGTAGTGTAAGTAACACCGTGGAAGAAGGAAGGGTCTTTACCCACTGTATGCCTAATCCACATCCCGAAAGAGGGCGGAGTCATTTGTATAAATAGCCCTCTCCTCACAAGGGAGAGGGTTGGATGTTCATTTGGTAATCTAACCTTTCCTTTGTTTTATCTCTCTAGAACATCTCACTTTCTCAGTCTAGAGCTCTAAACTATACGCCCCAATTGGATTATGTTATGATGTGTTTATGAAAACCAATATATTACAAATGGTATCAGAGCGCCATGGTTTGATCACTCATCTCTCATGTTCTTGGATTTATAGTGGTTTTCATATGGTTTTTGGGTTTGTATGAGTTTAGAGTAGTTTGCATCGTTTGGATCATTTCTAGTGTTAAAGTTTGGATTTTGATAGTACTTTTGTGTTTAGAATCATTATAAGTGTTTAGGTATTGATTTGGAAGGCTTGAATCATCGTGGTTGGGTTGTTTTGGATTGAAAAGTTGTGTTTTTGAATCTTTCTAGGAAGCGATTTGTGCCACGGTAAAATTTTCATCTATGCGATTTGTCCTTGTTTGGATCGTTTCTTGAAGCGATTTGTCCCTTCTACTGTTGCTTGTTGAAGCGACTTGTCGTTCAAGCGATTTGTCTAAGAAGCGATTTGTCTGAGCAGCGATTTGTCTATGCAGCGATTTGTCAGAGCGATTTGTCTAAGCAGCGATTTGTCTAAGCAGCGATTTGTCTGAGAAGTGATTTGTCTGAGAAGCGATTTGTCCTGAGTGCGTTTTGCCTGAAGCGATTTGTCATAAGGTGGATTGTTTCAAGCGATTTGTGTTTAACTGTCTGACATCTTATTGAAAATTAAAACTTGTCATCTGATATTAACACAATGTATTACACCACTGATCCCTTAATCTCCAATGTGCTCAAACTATATGATACTGTGCAGAACAAAGAAAGTATTTACTACTCAGAAAGTTTAACCATGATTGATTCAGCCAATGATGATCTAAAAACTTCACACTCTGAGTCCAATGATAAAGAATTACACCTGTTAATGCTACAAAATGCCATGCAAAAGGAATGCAACATTGAGCCCTATCAGCTACTACACTCTCACCTCATACAGCTTTTATCCACAACTATAAATCGAACATGTAGTGCCCTCTTCCGTCAGGACTTATCTACATTAACGGGAACCTTGCTGTTGAACTTAGAACAACTGAATCTACAACTTGCTAATGTAAAGGTTCAAAAGGATGGTTCCAGTGCTGCACTTCAAGTAATCTACAAACAATTTGACCATTCATCGGTGGGAATATTCGATTACGATCAACACTTGACTGAAATTTCTTTCAAAAAACATACTGGAATGGAAATTCAGGAGTTCATTGATACATTTATCCGTCTTATGGACAATGTGAAGATGTACATTGAGGAAAATACCCAGAGCAGTGATTACATAAATGGATATTAGAAGCAATCAACTAAGAGGTGTGAGGAGTTGGGTAACCTATCGGGTGTTGCTGAAACCACAATTACAAACACATCAAAGATTGAAGCAACAAGCTATTCAGAAACACTTGGCCCACAAGTGAAGGATGCTGAGTGGAAAATGTTGAACGAACAAACATTGGGTGCAGAGTCTTCATTGAGTGCAGAATCTTCGGCAACTCGTATTAATAATCCATCTGTACTTAATTCTGTGCAAAATAATGACTTTACAGAACATGTGGTTGATACTTGTCCTGCAACTAAGACTGAGTCAATAATTAAACATATCATGACTCACAACGTGGTTGATAAGAGAATTTTTGACGAACTTTCAAACAAATACTCAATTCTTGAAAAACATTGCATTTCTCTAGAAATTGCAATACAATAAAAGGAAGAAAGTTTTCTTGCTACAAAAGCTTGCATAAATCCGGAATTCCCAGAATTTCGAGAACTTTTTGAAATTAACCAGTTAAAAACTCAGCTTCAAGACAAAGACTCAACCATATGTAATCTGAAAGAACAACTCTCAGACCTGCATAAGAAACTTAATATGGGTGTGAACAATCTCAATTTAGAGGTTAATGATACTGTTAAAGCCAGGAATGAGGAATTAGCATTATGTGTGGCCAATTTATTAAGAGAAAATGAGTCTCTGAGGAAGAATCAATTAGAACAATGTGTTCCTACTAAAGAGGGTTGGACCAAGTCTTTATATCAAACAAGCTCCTTGTTAGCAGACATTGAAGCCCTCAAAGCCTAACTTCAGGATAAGAGCTTCACCATAGTTGCTTTAAAAAATGAGCTTAGAAAAATTATTGGAAATGGAGTGAACACTAAGTTTGCAAAACCATCAACCTTGGGAAGCCAATTTTACATATTACCATAGAACGATCTGTAGTTAGGCAGCCCAATGTATTTTAAGATAGAAAGATTTAAACCCTCAAAATCAAAGCTTGCCTCCCAAGTTGATGAGAATACTGTTTTGTCAAAATCAGTCACTTCACTAAATCATTCCGATAAGATGAATGACAATTCTCAGTCTAATGCTCGAAGCTCTACGATCAGGAATGTAAGAAGATCATCTAGTGCACTTAAGAAGTATCAAATATCTGACCACTCCCCTAAGAAACAAGTTAACAGCAAAATGTCTAAAATACAGAATAGGGAAATGGTTACATCTTCTACTGTGACCAAGAGATCTAACTCTACTTGCTCTGGTCTTAAATGGATGCCTACTGGTAGATTGCTTAAGAACGTTGAATCCAAATGGAATCACACTTCTAGCTCCTGTCTTAAGTGGATGCCCACGGGAAAAATCTTTAAGATGGTTGGATACAATTGGATTCCAATCAGAACACTGGCCACTAATGACATCCCGAGGCTTGACTGTAAAACACCTAATGAACAGGAGATAACTGCTACTAACCCATCCAAATGTTATTCTACATGTGCTATTAGTGCAGATATTCCTCAGTCTTTTTCAGGTACAATGCTCAATTCAATCATGAACATCATGACTTGGTTTCTACATGTGCTATTAGTGCAGATATTCCTCAGTCTTTTTCAGGTACAATGCTCAATTTCAATCATGAACATCATGACTTGGTTTCCAACTGAACTGAAGACTACTCATTCGGGAATCTTAGCTTGTCAGAATTGATTTGCATGGTACTATGACTCCTGATCGCCTCTGCTCAGGACTCGTATCTCATCGGTTCTCGGATAATTGATTTGCATTCTTTTATACACATATACATAAAAAAAAATTGAAAAATATTTTTCTCTACACAATTGCATTTATAATAGTTGAATAAAAGACGTATCTCCTGGTATCGATAACATCTACAGTCCTAGACATGTCATTCAATACGGGTCCTTAGATGAAGTTCGAACAGAAGCTCTACTCTTCTTTTTAACATGTCTACCCATACTCACATTACTCAGATGTTCTCAACTCCTTGCAAGGGTTTAATTCAATCAATGATCACTCACTCTTATCCATGTCATTGATTGAGGGGGAGAATGAATCACTCTGCCATTCCTAACTTTCAATTTGTCTCTGCATGATTTCTATTAGATAATTTCTTGTGATATGTGTCATTTATCTTGCTTGGTTACTGTGATCTCTGTACTCTGGATTGCCGTTGCATGTTACTTGGTGTGATTTAATTTGTGTGATTTAATTTGTGTGATTTAATTTGCCAAATTATGCTCTTATATGTGTTATGTGGTTTGTCCATGTTATCTTTAGTATGAGACTTGTCAATATCATGATATGGATACGACTTGTCTACTGCATTTAAGTATTGTAACATATTGGATTTCACAAACACATCAAACCATAAACACACACTACAAGAAAAGTGGCTTTTTAGGACCCCCATAAGCGTCATAAAATGGTACTTTTTAGGACCTTTCATTTAATAGGACCAAGGATGAAAGCGTTTCATATAAGGCGGTTGTAATAGGTCCAAAGCGTCCTAACCCTTATGAAACCAATTTTATGGTCGTATTATATGTCTATGAACAACACAAATAGCGTCCTAATAAAACCATATTAGGACACTTTTACAATGTTTTAACATGTGATTACCTACTTTTAATCTTTTGAGACACATAAAAGCGTCCTTAAAAGTATTGTTAGGATGCTTATGATGTAACATCATAGCTATTTTAGCAACCAAGAAAAGGGTACTAATAACTCAAATAAGATTATGATACCAATTTTATGGTGCATTTTAGGTCTATAAACAACACAAATAACGTCCTAATAAAAACATATTAGGACACTTTTCCAATGTTCTAACATGTGGTAACCTACTTTTAATCTTTTGATACACATACAAGCGTCCTTTAATGTTAATTCTTAGGACGGTTATCATATCTCATTATAGTTACTTTAACACCAAGAAAAGGGTCCTAATATCCCAAATACGATTATGAAACCAAATTTATGGTGCATAATATGTCTATGAACAACCAAATAACGTCCTAATAACAACATATTAGGACACTTTTACAATGTTGTAAACGTTGTTACCTAATTTTAATCTTTTGATACACATACAAGCGTGCTTAAAAGATAATTGTTAGGACGCTTATCATATAACATTATAGCTATTTTAGCACCAAGAAAAGGGTTCTAATATCTCAAAGAAGATTATGAAACCAATTTTTGGTCGTATAAAATGTCTATTAACAACCTAAATAACGTCCTAATAACAACATATTAGGACACTTTTACAATGTTAAGTTAATTGTTAGGACGGTTAATAAGTTTAATAGGACAATTTCAAAGTCCGGACAAGTCATATGATAGGACGCTATTTTCACCATGCACACTCTATTATTACGATATGAATAAAACATCAACTAAATATTAAATGAATAAAAGCGAAATTGTATTTCAAATTAGCAATTGTCATAACAAAATCACTAAACATAAATAAGGTGAGAGAATCTAACATAAAGTCATTTACATTAAACAATAAATTAACGCAACAAGAAGCTTAGTCCGTGGTCATCATGCATCATCTCTCTCAATCCTCACGGACCACCTACAAATAAACACCCATGTATAAGCATTAAGCTCCATGTTAGTAAAATTATTGGTATCACAAGATTAACAAAGACATACCGAGATAAAGGGACAAGGCCATGCTATGGTTGCACCAACACAGTCTTCAATTGTGGCAAATAACCCATAGGGTCTCACCAACACTTCATCTCTTTTGTTGGTACTTGAGCGTTTACCTCACACCATCCTCGTCCAATCTGTACCACCAACTATATCATTTGGGTTCAAGCTCCTCACCCATCCTTTTGCTCTGATCTCGGTTGAGTTTAGAATGCTTTTAAGGAAAACTTCATCCCGACCTAGATTTGAGTTTTCAACAAACATTTATCAATTTATAGTCAAGACACATGTATTAGGTTAAGCGGATGTATCTGCGGTATGGAGGTGGGGTATACAAAGGAGGTCAAAATTGATCGGTGTAATCTGCGGTGTGGGTGATGCCACAGTGCGAGGCAATGGTTAGCCTGCAGCCACTTTGAACTATCACCTAAGCCGGAGAAAAATCATAAAAATAAGCTAAGCGTGGGATTCAAAAGCTTAGATGGGAATGTCAACATGTAAAAATCTCAACACAAAATTCACAAAAATTCTCCCAGATCCGAGTTTCGACTAACATACCATTTTGACTTTTGATTTTGAACTTAAACTTTGACTTTAATGAAACTTGTTTGATCCGTATGCACTAATTATGATTATTTAAGCTATGATAACACTAATTTAAGATACATGAACAAGATTTAGACCAAGTGGGTGAGATTTGATCCTCGCATGTCCCAACGATGGATTTGTGAGTGAAGGTAATTTGATTTTGACTTTCTCTAGTTCAAACATTGGTTTTATAGTTTTACTAGTTCTAATATCACCTAGAGGTCATAGTGTGCAGATAAACAAGTGAAAAGGCAACTACTACAGTTGAAACAACACGAGAACCAAACACCCTTAATAAGCGGGTTAACAAATTTAAAAGGCAAATGAGCAATCTAAATCATAATCTTGATACATAAGCTTGTAGCCTAGGTTCATTAGCTATCAAAGATAAAATAAGCTATAACAACTAGAAAAGAACGATTTATAATAGAAACATACCCGTAAGCGTGGAGGTTCATTGGTTACAACAGGAGAATCTTGTGATGTAAGAGGTGGAACAATGGAACTATCCGTCGACCCATTCTTCTCGATAAGCGGGCTCGTAACTTTTCATTTTCACTAGTAAGTTCTCCATTTCTAGACTTCAATTCGTTGTTTCTCTATGACATGCTAAACGACTTGGTATTACACCCCAAACAGTGAAGCACCAACACCTAGACCATACATGCACGCATCACCATTTCGATCTTTACCCATAAGCATGTAGAAAAAATATCATCGGTCCGGGATTATCAATCGAACCCTCGGGCGATTATCACTAAGTTGTTTCATATCATCCCGCATTTTATATAAACATGAACAACATATAGTAAAAGCATGTATTACAAAAAAAGCATATTGTGTTTAACTTATGCTATTAATACACTTTGCAAACACAAAAGCATATTACTTACAATCGCTTTTGCGGTGTCATCATTTTGGTATTTCCATCTTTGGAGAAGCATGCACTAAAAAGATCCAATCGAGTTGGATCTCGTCCCAAATATGTCTGTATGAATAAAAATAAAATGAATATTAACGGTGGATATCACATGATACTTTAACAATCCCACTTTCTCCATACACTTACCTTTAACTCTTCCCTTTTGCGAGCATAACTTTTTACGGTTCTTTGGATCATCTTCTTTTTGCCCGATTCGCCTTGTTTTTCACTTAAACTCTCTGCGGAAAGTAAAATATCATAATGGGAAATTAAGTAATGTTATTTAAAGTTGAAGAGTATTTCACACTATAGTGTTTTCGTATTCCAATACTTCACAAGCTTCTTCCATTGTTTATTTTGCACTTGCTTTGGCCTAGATCTTATTTGTTGCTTAACCGACAAAGACGGATCATGGTAGTGTTCCTTAACTCTTGCCCTCCAGTTCTTCACCTTCCGCCCAAATGATTGCAATATCCATTTTCTCCGACTTCGGAATATCAAATTTTGTCTAAAAATGTAATAGCTCACATTAGAAAACAAATACTTTATTCATTAACATACAAATTTAACATTGTGTACCTTTAAGAGTTCAAGCAAAGCTTTTTTTCAAGCGTCAACTTTATTCCATGGTTTATAAATCGGACAATACTTTCCACTCCTTGAAAGTGTTCCCATGAAATGAGTCGAGATGACTACTTTTGTCGTTAATAGGTTGTCCGTGTTCATTAACTAAAATAGAATTCTATCCCTTTTCTTGGGCCCAAACTTTTGCCATACGTGTTGGTCCTCTCTTTCTTTTGCTTACAATCCGAACTACAAAAAGTGAACATGATTTACAATAGATACGTATACATTTAAAATACTAAATAATTGAAATGGAGGCAATATCTTAGCGTTGTATTTTGTCTTGTTTTAATTTAACTTTATTATATATTCTTCTTATATGACACAATATATGATATATGATTTTTAAAACGATGCAATCAAGTAGACCATGTTAACTGTTTCATTTCGAGCTTGTGTAACTACATGGTTTTCTTCATTTTCGAGAATGCTCGACTTGAATCTCTTCTCCGAGTAGATCATCACCGTCATTTGTTAAATCATTCACATACTCCAAATCATGCTCATTCTCCAAATCATCCTCATTCTCCAAATCATCCATGTCTTTATCTACATCATCTTCTGAAGTAGCTTGTTGTTCAATATCTTCATTCATAGGTATGTCTTCGATATCATCATTTTCAACATCATAAAGGTCTTCATTGTTATCTATATTAAAATTAAAAAAAAAATAAAAAATAAATAAATAAAAACAAGTAAGCACCAAAGCAGCTTAGCGAATATACACTTAATAGTAATTTAATATCATATATATAGTATTTGAAATTTATGTATAGTTACCATCGGATCTCAAGTCACGCTCCCGTGGTCATGATCGTTGTCAATTGCAACTAAGTTTCTCTCGATTCGGTTAATCTCCCTCATTGATGTAATTTGGTTGATCATTTCTCTTTTGGACTTGGTGGGACTCTGTGCCTACAACATATTGCCTCCTGTATCAATCTGTTGTCCCTTTTGCGATTGAGATTCGAAGATGTTAGTATTGGAGACATTCGAGCACTCATTCGTTTTTGCTAAATTTTATATCTAGTCATGGACGTGGAGCAATGTATTTTCGATTACATTTCATGCAAGTAGAATTGTTAGAAAACAAACATAAAGAAAATATAGTAGCCAAATTTATTATTCGTACCTTTTATTTGTTTGTGTAGCCGCTTCTTACGGGTTATCTTCCTCGACATTAAGATGGAAGTCTGAACCGGACATATAATCTGCATCTTTCTCACGGTATCCGTTGGTTTCTTTTCTTTTCTTTCTTTTGTCACTCTCTACTAGACTTGTCAAAGACTTAGCAATATTTTTCACTCCCAAAGCTTGTAATCTCTGTTGGTTTCTTGAATCCTTGTCCTTCGGACATTTCATAATCATTCGTATTTTCGTGGTAATTTGGCGTTGCATCTGTTATTTTCCATAAGCGGTGCACAAAACAAATAAAATTATTATGAGATTGCAAAGAACAATAGTCGTTTGAGAACAACAAAAGCGAAATCAAATCACTATCATTACATGTTACGAGAATGAAATACATTATCTACAAACAAAAATAGACATAAATCCTTGGTTACATGTCACGAGAATGAAATACATTAGCTAGAAAGCGATATCAAATCACTATCACTATCACTACCCAAATCCTTTGACCCAACTTTACGGTATACCAACATTCATTTAAATTAAGCGAGCAACTTAAATACAACTTGTACCACATCACAAATAAGCGACTTATGATCACATATGAGACTCATCACAAGAGGTCAACCAAACACATACCAGAACCAACCATTTCCCACACTAACAATGTATAACAATGATAATACCAATAATAATAATAATAATAATAATAATAATAATAATAATAATAATAATAATAATAATAATAATAATAATAATAATAATAATAATAATAATAATAATAATAATAATAATAATAATAATAATAATAATAATAACAACAATAATAATAACAACAAGAGAGGTTTGCATTACTGTTGAGTCGGATCTTCATTCAAAAGTGAAAACCCACAATCCTTGTTTCTTTGCCCACATACAACCCTAAACCAAAATTGAGATTTTAACGTCTGTGAAAAACGATTTCCATTAATAAAATCGAATCAAATACTTGAATTCGAAAAGATATGCTTGATTTTCAATACTAAAAGTTATTTATGAATCAATTTTTCCCAAAATTTTAAGCGGGTTTATGTGAGCGTGGGTGTGTAAGTTTTCCCTAATTTTAGATTATAATTAGATTTATAATTAAATTAACTAATAGTAGTATATAGTATATGAAATGTATTATATTATTGTATATATATAATATATAAGTATTTTATTGTATGTGAAACTAAAATGAAGTAGATTTGGCATTCGTTTTCCGACTTCCCGGGTC
Organism: Chrysanthemum lavandulifolium; assembly: GCA_022545495.1. NCBI lineage: Eukaryota > Viridiplantae > Streptophyta > Magnoliopsida > Asterales > Asteraceae > Chrysanthemum > Chrysanthemum lavandulifolium. Next base: position 124,669,759 of record CM040242.1, on the reverse strand, counting down.
AAACAACATTATCAATGTGTTGAAGTAATCGATCTCTGTTGTATCTTCTTGCCCGAAATGGAGCGGCTCCAGATAGTTCATTTGTTTCTGTGGCGTTATTTAAAATGTTGCTATTTTCTTACATACGAGATTTATCCTCGTGGTCTACGTTTGTTAAAGCGTATCCGCATCTAGTTGACCGAAAGATAAAGTGAGATGTAGGACGATAAACCACACTAGTGTCATATATGCCATTGGTGCATCAATGAGACGGACATGCATGGAACCCTATGAATAATGAAATGGCTCGGGTTTGGCGGGAGTCGAGATATCATATCATAATCAGTGTCATATCAAAGGTTCATATCCAATGTTGCAAATTAAAATCGCGAATCGATGAGTCGGGCGGTCGACCACCTTGTAGGTTGTAATCGATGCAGGCGGGATGAATCGGTGATAGGGTATAATTTGATGTATAAGTAAATTAATTAATACTACCTAGTATACGATTATATTAAAAGTATTGTATTATTGTATATATATAATATATAGGTATAGGTATTTTATTGTATTTGAAACTAAAAAGAACTAGAGTATTACCGTCGTTGCTCGGGTTATCAACTAAGGGCCCGTTTGGTAGGTGGGTGTTGCTTTGGATTCGGGATTGATTTGGTAAAAGCGTAAAGTTTATGAAATAATAACTTTGAAAAAGCTAATATGAATAACTCTCAACGGATGCGATCGTTCATTTATATCGTCAAGAGTTTTTACGTAAGTCGACTTCCCATGACGTCACATTAGGGGATGCTTTGTAGCCTATATTCTACACATATTGAGCGGAGGAATTGTCTAGGCATTTGCGAGGCCAATATCGCGAGGTGATCATAAAGTGCCGACTATTATGATTGAATGTATTGCTTCGCATGAAGTCATAGATAGGATAGTAATCCAACACGAGCCGAAACATAACATATCATATCATATAACGGATAATCCGATGCATGAGATATGAGATATAGGATGCATCCATACTCCCTGCGAGATAACATAGTGGCCAAACATATACTTGAGCTCATATGAAGATTCGTCATTAAGGTTCATCAAGGTCGACAACAGAGGCAATATCACGGTTCATATGACCCAAGTGTCTTGTCGGGTTGTTCGGTTAGTTTGGTTTCATTCAATTTGAAAATAATAATCATGAATATTTTAAAAATAATATTCAAATTATAACCATTTATAAAGATGGGCGTGATCTTTTGAAATTCACGGGTTGAAAAGGTTAAGCGGGTTTTGGTTGACACGATCAACCCTTTTTGATAAAAGTTGCCACATTAAGAAAAAAGCTTAAGCGGGTTAGATGGGTCGACCCAAACCCGACCCAATTAATTTATTCACAACCCGAACCTACGATTAATAAGCGGTTAGATGGGTCGACACAAATTAATTTTATTCACAACCCGAACCTACCACGATTAATAAGCGGTTAGATGGGTCGACCCAAACCCGACCGAAATATATTTATACTCAACACCGAGTTACTAGTTCCTCTCTTGTTACAAGCGCTTCAAGCTGAAACCGAATTGGTTACACTTTGAGTCATCCCAATTAAAATAATAAGCATCAATATTATGGGAGCGTAAGTTTTTCTCGACCTTTGATTTTCTGCGGTCTCTTCACTTGTCATGATTACTTGTTTTAATTATTTCATTTCTCATTAATACTCTTAATTTTTCGGTTCATGCATCTACCCTTTATATATATGTTGGTTTTATTTTTATTTTTCGGTTCATCCATATACTTTTTCGGTTCATAACTTTTCACTATATACAACCCTAATTGAAAATGTCTCGCCACGCCATACTTGAAGGGCGAAAGATCTTTGTGGTCTGAAAAGCTTCATGATTGTTTTATTTTTCTCAATATTAATGAGATACCTACGAATGAGGTCAACATGAGAATGTTGCGCCGTCGAGAGCGACATGAGAATGCAAGTGGATAAGAGAGCGAGCGAATGATGGAGGTGTTTTAATTGAATTCCGATGAAGAAATGGCATTTGTGGATGTTTATGATTCAATGCATGAAGTCCACTCATTGAGAGGCGCTTGGTTGAATCTCTTGCAAGTGTTGTCGCTGATTTTCGAGAGGTTGATAAAATTGAAGAAGGAGACCATTGAGATTACGGAGAAGTATGAAGAAGAGTGAAGGTAGTTGTTGGGTCTTTTTGTGGTTTTTGTGTCTGATGGTCTCATGTTGTTGGGTTATGTACTTATTTTGATGAAAACTTGTTATGTATTTATGTTGAAGGGGATGGTTTGTGAACAATGGTTTCTGAACAATGGTTAATATTTTAATGGTATGTGCATATTCATGTTTAATGGCCGTTTGTTTTGTTATGTGTTTTGATGATAATCCGTATGTGCTTATGTTGCTTATGTTGATAATCTGTGATTGTTAGTTGTTATTGTTAAATGTTGGTTGCTTTTGTTTATATGTATTTAATTTAGCCTAGGCTACAAGCTTATGTATCAGTATTATGATTTAGATTGATCATTTGCCTTTTAAATTTGTTAACTCAGTTATTAAGGGGTGTTTGGTTCTGTGTTGTTTCAACTGTGGTAGTTGCCTTTTCACTTGTTTATCTGCATTATGACCTCTAGGTGATATTAGAACTAGTAAAACTATAAAACCAATGTTTGAACTAGAAAGTCAAAATCAAATTACCTTCACTCTCACATTCCTTTGTTGGGACATGTGAGGATCAAATCACCCACTTGGTCTAAATCTTGTTCATGTATCTTAAATTAGTGTTATCATAGCTTAAATAATCATAATTAGTGCATACGGATCAAACAAGTTTCATTAAAGTCAAAGTTTAAGTTCAAAATCAAAAGTCAAAATGGTATGTTAGTCGAAACTTCGGATCTTGGGAGAATTTTTGTGAATTTTGTGTTGAGATTCAAGTCTTGAGATTTTTACATGTTGAAATTCCCATCTAAGCTTTTGAATCCCAGGTTAGCTTATTTTTATGATTTTTCTCGGCTTAGGTGATAGTTCAAAGTGGCTGCGGGGCTAACCATTGCCACGCACTGGGGCATCACTCAAAACCCCAACTTTCCATGTGCCTTAGCTTCTTCATTAGTGGGCACACGGTGAGCTTATTGGTTATTTTGGAATCCAATAAGCTCATCTATAAAGTTCAGGGCTTATTTCAAACTTTTGAGCTTATTAGATAGGTGCATATAGCTTTTTGTTTGTCCGATTCCACCCATACACCGAGTGATCGGTGTTGACCACCCAAGTTCAAGCCTCATCAAGTGCTTATCTCATGGGACCCAAACCTTTAGTTGTTAAGAATCAATGACAATAGTCCCCTGTTTTTATGTAAAATTAGTTGTTAACAACTTTGCTTAAGGGGTGTTTGGCTCAAATGGGTCAAACGGGTCAATATGGCTTATCCCTGTTTGGCTCAAATGCCCATATTAAGAGCTTAATATGATTTTGTTAATCCTTTGAATTTCCAATTAGGTAGAAAGTAATCAGCCCAAGATGATTTTGAGCTTAACTCATCTTCACGACTTGACATAGGTGATGATTTTGAGCTTCAAATGGTTATCATACGCAACAAAATAATACTCATTTAGATCTTGAAATGCTAGGAACAAGGCATTCTAGTCTATATTCTAATACAAGCTAATACTATCGAAACAATTGCAAAGTAGTAGCAGTATGACTATCATAACATGCTATTAACTACTCATTCTCTCGCAACTTCAATTCCCATTTAGCTTCAACTTCTTTGATAACAAGCGTAAATGCATCCATTACTATCTCAAGAAACATCAACAAGCGTAAATGCATCCACACATATATCCCATAACAAGCATTTCATTAAACAAAAGGTCATTACATCAAACCTACATAACAAGCATTTCATTACACAATTTTGACAACATAACAAGAATAACGAAACACGAACAACAACAATTTTCTTAAAAAACCATACTAGACTTGCTTTCTTTCAACTCCAATTCAGCGTGAAACATTTCCTTCTCCATAGTTTATTTTTGAAACTCAATCTCCCTTTCCAAATCTCTTATTTTCCATACTTGTCTTCTTTCAAACGTTTTCCTTTTGAATCAAATTAAAAACCTCTTGTTTGTAATGGTCATTAGGCAACTCGGGATCTAGCCAAGAAATGTCTTACATTTTGAACCCTATATGGTACAAACAACAAACATCACTAATATCAACGCATCCAAGAAAAGCATTATAATACTCAACGCATCCAAGAAAACTTACATTATAATACTCAACGCATCCAAGAAAAGCCTTAAAGGGAAATCAATTGTCATGAAGTCCGCCTAATTACTTTTGCAATTTTGACTTTTAATTTCTAATTTTTAGATATAAATTAGTTTATCTAGCTTTGAAGTAATAATTAGGCAATTAATTAAGAAATAGCTTAAAAATAAATTGTAAAAGTATTTCTAATTTTAAGATCCAAATCCACATCATTCCACCATCCAAAATTGCCAACAGGAATCACCACCATCATCAAGACCGGGTAATACCTCATAAATGAAACCCTAATCGTTTTGCTAAATTTTATGAAACAACATATGTGGTTAATTGAATTAGGCTCCCTTTCTTTTTGTTGAAATTATATGTGGTTTTTCGTGGTTAATTGAATTAGGTTTAAGATGGATACGAGTTGGATGTCTTTACCTAGATTTACCATTGAATATAAAAAGGTCTTGACGACTTTCTTGATCATATATTCTATAATGAGGGTAAAATGGATGATTTCATGTCCATGTATTGATTGTGGTGTCGATATGGGTAGATCGGACGGAGGCTACAACACATCTGTTATGTGTCGGGTTTATGAAAGGTTATACAATTCCACCTTCGGTTCCAAATCAAGTGATGCTCCAATGTTGGATCTTTGAAGATGACATGCAAGGGTTGGTAAATGATGCCTTCCATCGGTTTGGTGATGACACACTAACCGATGACATGGGAACACAAACCGAAAGTATGAGTATGCCAAACCTAAAGGCGAAAAAATTTTATAAAGTGTTGGGAGAGGCAAAGAAACCACTATATCACGGGTGTAAGTTATCGGTTCTTTCTTTTATCATTAGACTATTTCATGGTAAGTGTGTTGGGAAATGTAGTGATAATGGTTTGACAAGATGCTAGATACAATGAGGAAGCCTTCCCGATGCTTCTATACCAAAGTCATTGTATGAACTAAGGAAGATAATTCGAGAGTTAGGACTTAGTTATGATAAAATTGATGCATGTCCTAATGATTGTATCTTTGTCTTGGAAAGAAAACATTAATAAAGCAGAATGTGATATATGCCATACGTCAAGGTATAAAGCAAGTGAAGATGATTGTGCAGATGAGTCAACCACGGTGATACACGTAAGAAGATTGGAGCAAAGGTGTTGCGTCATTTTCCGCTCTTACCACGATTGCAAATGTTATTTATGTCATCTAAAACAGCCTCCTCCATGAGATGGCATGAAGAGAGTCGCACGAAAGATGGTTACTTGAGACATCCTGCAGATTCCCGGCATGGAAAGCATTTGATTTTAAGTATGATAAGTTTGCCAAAGAATCTCGTAATGTCGGGGCTTGGTTTAGCGGTGATGGGTTTAACCCTTTTGGAACAATGAGTGTTTCTCATAGTACATGGCACATTGTTTTGACCCCATATAATCTACCTCCTTGGATGTGCATGCGAAACCTTATTTCTTTCTAACGTTACTTATACCGGCCCATACGCTCACAGGAATAATATAGATGTCTATATGGAACCGTTAGTTCTTGAGCTAAAGGAGTTGTGGGATCGTAAAGGAGTAGACACTTATGATGCATCAACAAAAAGTAACTTTCGGATGCGTGCTTGTTTGTTATGGACGATCGGTGACTTTCCCGCTTATGCAAATTTATCCGGATGGAGCACCAAAGGTAAACTTGCATGTCCTAAGCGCCATAAACATACAAAATCAACACGCTTGAGTCATGGCAAAAACAATGTTTTATGGGACATCGTCGATATTTGCCTCTTGATCATGCTTTTAGAAGAGATACAAACTCTTTTGATGGCACGAAGAAGAGCAGGCAGCAATCCAGGTGGCTTAACGGGACAAGAAGTACTTGATGAGTTAGATGGTTTTGAAGTTAAATTTGGAAAACTTGTGAAGAGCAACCCAGTTACCTTTTAATTGGAAGAAGAAAAGTATTTTTTGAGTTACCGTATGTGACAACCCGTACTTTCAGGTCATTTCGACACAATTTATGCCTCATTATTTCAACATTTATAGTAAACTTGGTTTACTTGTTTCAAAGTCGCGTAACCTTTATGGTTTAGTGGCGAATTCATGATCATATCATCACGTATATTTCATGTGGACTAAGATTAGTCTACATTTCATTGACATCATTTGCATCTTATTAGTTCATTCATGACATTTCATTTCACATTCAACGCGTAATTTTTATATTAAATAAGCGTTATCGCGTGAGTTATTATTTTGTATATTTAATCATTACTTTCAAAATGATCCCGATGTATTTTAAACTTACATTTAGTTTATAAAACTATATTTTTAGTTTTCCTAGTGTTTCAAATTTATTTGGTACATAAATCGTTAAAATTATATTATTATCGTTTTTCTTAAAAATTATCGATAATTATTTCATCACTCAAATTTTCACAAGGAATGTATTTTTACAATTTTTATTATCTCAATACATTCTATTTTGACCTATTAAAAACTTACTTGTACCAAAAATTTCCAATTTCCTATACTTGTACATTTTCTTACACTTTTACTACACTTTCTCACAAATTATATACAAGTAAATGCAAGTTACATTTGATAAAAAAAAAACATAAAATATCTACATCCCCCCCCCTTGGCCGACCAAGGGGGAAGGGTTGGTATTAATTGAGATATGGTCCATTTATTACATGTTTCCTACACTTATACATAAGTCTACCTCAATTATTTTCTTCTCATTCACTTCACTTTTATCAATTGTTAGAAAAATTTCTCTCTTGGTTTCTTCTTGTTCTCCATAACGGTCACCACATCAAGAGCACAAAGGGATCAAAATTTTTCAAGTCCAAGTGTTTTACAATCTAGTGTATACTCTATATAAGGTTTGAAATAAAAACCAAGAGTATTTAGGCTAATCCTTGTTACTTGCACCTCATCATATTCATTTGTAAGCTTGTTTCTTTCATTTTCATGTTTCCTTTTCATTTCATATGAATCTTTTCATTTTAGACAAGTATGCATGATATGTGATTTATACCATTTTTTCATGATTTTAAGAGTTATATATATATTTGGTCATCCTATAATTATCCCCATGGTATTCTTTGGTCTTGATGGTGATTAGGAACCCATGACACCCTAAGAAGGTGTATGGTAGGATTAGATTAGCTTTGGGGTTGATTTGAAGGGAGTAGAATAGGTTTGTCCGAGAAAAACTATTTTCGATAACTATAATTTATGTTCTGTTCTTATTTCGATTTTCGGAAAAACCGACAGTTAGTGCGACATTTTGGTCCTGATATTTAGAAAATATACTTTAAAAGCGAATCCGTGGCGCTTGAGCGGAATAAAGCGGACTTATAACGAAGAAGTTATGGATTTTACAAGTTTGTGACGAAATATATTATTTTAAAATTTCACTTCTGTTTTTAGTTTGTTCGGGTCAAAATGAGCCTTAAGCTTCACAAATTATTTCGACTTATCAAAAATATATTAGTTTACTTTGATACGAAGCTAAGGACATATTATCGTGAAAGCGGTTTGAAGCGACAAAGATATGCACGTTTTCATAAAGTTGCCGTAACTATTATTTTACGAAAAACCATATTATTTTTACGTTACAAGTGTTACATTAGTCATAATGACCATGTTTGCGACTGTTTTAACGAGGTTGTGAAACTTTTGGAGCGAAATGTCTTCTAATAAAATCAAGTTCACCGGCCATATTTTTCAAAGCGACAAGCCGTTTGTATAGCGGAGTTGTAGTAAATTATTTACGGATGTTCAAACTTGGCGAAACTCACTTTTGCACTACAATTAGCCAAAATCACTATCTTTAACCCTTATTATCTTTATGTTCGAGACCTTTTGAATGAAAACTCTGAACCGAAACTTCTAGATATCGATACAAACTTTCCAAAACCGTCGAGTTCGTTCTCTAACGATCGGCGTACACCGTTTACGACTAGTTTTCCAAAACCATTTTGTTAATTTCATGATATTTCCGGCGACATTGTTTTGCGACGAAAAGTGATAATTTCACCATAAATCATTATAAAACCATTGTAGGATGACATTTTGGCGTAAATACTTGAAAAGTGATTTTGATTGGTCAAGGCGTCAAGCAGTATTTTCGACGACAAGTAATATTTTTAAAACTCACAAATGGTATAAATAACATACGAAATGCATGCATAACATTACATTGCAACTCATTACGTATCATATCCTTCACAATAGGTCAAGATTAACGTGTCACATTACATCTCGGTGTACTCACTTTTGTCTTCGCATCATTCCACCAAGTGAGTTCATAGCCCTACTTTTACTTGTTTTCATAAGCTGTTTTGGGAGATACATGCTCAACTATTTTATAACTATCATGATTATTTGAAACTACATGCTTGGCGAACTTAATGTTTAGTCATATCATATATCAATAATCTTGGGCCGAATGTCTTGGGATTATCCCTGGGCCGAATGCCTTGGGATTATCATTGAAATTTGAATGTCTTGGGATTATCATTGGTGAATGTCTTGGGATTACCATTGGGTTGAATGTCTTGGGAACTTCATTAAATTTGAATGTCTTGGGAACATCATTGAGCCGAATGTCTTGGGATTTTCATTGAGCGAATGTCTTGGTATAATTATGTCAAGTAAACATTGATACATTAAGTCATGCACTATTATGTGAATTCATTTGACATCATGCGCTTGAACATAAACTATATACATTTTGGCAATGGGTTGTGAACACACGGGTTGCAAGTTTTGTATGGGCGGAACTTGGGCCGAGTGGATTTCTGATGCCTTTCTTTGCATAAACGATTTTGAAAGGCTTTACATTTCAACACAAACTCTATGAACTCACTCAACCTTTGTGTTGACACTTTTAGCATGTTTTATCTCGGTATCTAAGGTATTCACTTCATGGCATGCATTTGGACACATCATGGAGCGCGATGACGACGCGTCTCACTTGGTTTTACGTGCTTTAAAACATCGTTTGAATTGTAACAAACTTATTTCCGCACAAGTTGATTTACATTTGGGACCTACTTTGTAAACTCGATTATTTTATTAAATCAAGCGATGTATTTTCCAAAGCGACACTTTAGGTCGTTCAATATAACTTGTGATTGTGATGCTATGACGGTCAATCCCGGAATTACATTCATTGCAAAAGCAGTAATTTGGGGTGTGACACCGTCTTTGGAAAGATAACTTGCTAGGCCATAATCTAGATGTAATGCATATTGAGAAGAATGTTTGTGGCGGTGTCTTTGGAACGCTAATGAATCTAGATGGGAAGACCAAGGATCATATAAAAGCACGCCTAGATTTACAAGAAATGGGCATTAGACACGAACTTCATCCTATAGTTCAAGATAACAACAAAGTTTATTTGCCACCGCTTGTTTCTCAATGGATAAAAAGAAAGATATTTTTGTCGTGTGCTTAAGAAGGTGAAAGTTCCGGATGGTTATGCATCTAATATATCAAGATGCGTAGAGTTAAAACCTCCAAAACTATTTGGACTTAAAAGTCATGATTGCCATATTTTGATGCGTGATTGCTTCCCATTGCCTTGCAAAATGTGTTGCCTAAGCACGTGCGCTATCTTTGTGATGAAGCTATGTCGTTACTATAAACAATTATGCTTAAAGGTTCTTAATCCAAATGATTTGGTTCAAATGGAAACCGAGATTGGAAAAATACTTTGTGATTTAGAAAGGATTTTTCCGCCATCATTTTTGATGTCATGGTTCATCTTCGGTTCATCTTGCTTGAGGCCGATTAGAGGACAGTTCATTACCGTTGGATGTATCCAATCGAGAGGTGCACATTACTATTATAGTAAATACCTTTATTAACAAATATTATTGAATCTAAAATTATTGGTTTTGATATCTCGGTATTTAGCTACATTAAAATCTTACGTCTAAACAGGGAATAACCGGAGGGTTCCATTGCGAAGGATATCTAGGCGAAGAGTGTGTGTCGTTTTGTTCATTGTACTTATCCAATGATGTTGAGACCGTACATAATAAGACAAGTCGAAATAATGATGGCGATGGTTATGAGGATGTTTTACCTATCTTTTCTATGGCGGTCGACCGATTGGTGCTACAAAGGTAGAAATGATGGAACTTAACATTTTGGCTAAAGCACATTCATATGTGTTGTTCAATTGTAGTGAAGTTGATGAATTTGAGCGTAAGTAATTATATTAGTTGTGAGTTTCATAAATTATATTATACGATTAATAGTTGTCGTTGTTATCATCATTATCATCGTTAACACTGCGGTGAACATCCGGCGTTGGTTCATCATCAAAATCGGAGAAAAGCGTAAGCGTGACATTCAACGTTTACATAGTGAGACTTTTGAGTCGTGGTTTCAAGATCATGTAAGGCATATACGGGTTTATTACTTTTGAAAATAATTATAATGACATAGCATTTTCGACCTACTAATAACAAAACAATTAACACATCTTGCCTTATTTCGGGTTGAGGAGCTACATGCTAGAGGGATCATGAGAATCACGAGAAAGTCTAAGGTGCTTGGCAAGTGGTCCATCGAGTATGTGAAAAAATATAAGGGATTTATCATAAATGGTTTCGATTTCACACAAAGATGTAGAACATAATAGGAAAACACAGAATAGTGGGGTTAATCTTGAGCCATGACAAGCAGAGTTACTCGAGTGCTAGAGATAACAATCCTATCGCGGAGATGTAACTTACTACGGGGTTTTGAATGATATAATTGAGTTGGAGTATGGTATTGACAAGAAAGTAGTTTTGTTCGATTGTGATTGGATTTGAATGGTTCAAGGAAAAAGAAGATGACAACGGGTTTACTCTATTGAATTTTGAAGGATTGAAGGCTCATAACGAGCCTTTATACTAACTTCTCAAGCACATCAAGTATTTTACATTGCAGATAGTGTTGACAAAGGATGGCAAGTTGTGATCAAGGCGGTAGCCCGGACATGTTTATGACATGGATGAACAAACAAGTCTTGATGACGTGGAAACACATTTGCGGGTGACTCATTTATGTGTCCTCAACATGACGAAACAATGGATATTGAATTGGTTAGAGGTGGTTTCGATGGAACCGTTGTGGACAACAATGACTTAGTTATTCGATGAAGAAGATCCGATTGAAGAAGCTTAATGATTTCAATTAGGTAAATAATAATAGTCCCTGCTTTTATGTAAAATTAGTTGTTAAGAATCAATGACAATCCTCATTCTTGTTTGTATAACTCTTTCTTATACATTTCTTATTTAAATTTAGGTAATTTTAACTTTTAGCTTCTTGTTATTTATATTTTCACTTTGAGATCTCAAAACAACCACCAGCAAGGGGTGTTTGGCTCAAATGGGTCAAGCAGGTCAATATGGCTTATCCTTTGTTTGGCTCAAATGCCCATATTAAGAGCTTAATTTCGCTTATTCACTGTTGTTTCTCTTACTTTTTTTTTCCTTTAGTAGCTTGTACTCTTGACTAGAGAATTCGAGCTTAATTGGGATTCTAGATCTTATCTTGTTGCTTTAATTTGGTGCGCTAATCACCCCATTAGGATGAGATGCCTGCACTCGGTCATTTTGTTTTTAATCAAGCCTAGTTTATTTTGTGAGTGCAATTACGGCTTAGTATAGTACTGCAATAATGCACCAAATTAACCATTAGCATTGATAGATAAGGACAATACAAAGACGGATAACCCATACATAACTTCCAAAAGATTGAGACATATAACAATACAAAGACGGATAACAAGTGTCCTATTATGGTGTATCAAGTTTTGATACCCAGTATCAAGTGTCATACTAACTAATGTTTAAATAAAACTTTTGTAAATAAGCGTTCTAAAAAGCGATGTTTTATGACTCAAATAAAGGAGTGTTCTATTATGGCGTAGGATAATAAAACCACAACAAATAAGCGTACTATAAAGGTTAATGTTAAAAGACACAGGTTGTCAAGGGTCCTGTTATTTTTGTTCAAATAAAACTTTTGCAATTAAGCGTTCTATAAAAGCGAATAAGCGTTATAAAAAGCGGATGTTTTACGACTCTAAAAAGATGTGCCATATTGTGGTGTATCATAAACAAACCATTATGAATAAGCGTTATATAAAGGTTAACGTTATAAGGCGCTATTGTCAAGGGTCCTATTCACTTTTCTTATAAAAAACGTTTATGAATAAGTGTTCCATAAAACCGATGTTTTATGACTCAAATATCAAGTGTCTTATGATGGTGTATCAATCTATGGGACCCAGTGTCAAGCTGTCATATTAAGTTATGTTTTAATAATACGTTTGCGAATAAGCATTTTAAATAATTAATGTTTTATGACTTATATATCAAGTGTTCTATTATGGTGTATTGTAATAAAACCATAATTAATATGCATCCTTTAAGGGTCCTATTAAGTTTTGTTATAATAAAACTTTTGCAAATAATCGTTTAAAAAATGATGTTATAAAACCATTGTACATAAGCGTCCTATAAAGGTTAACGTTATAATACCCACGTGTCAAAGGTCCTATTAAATTTTGCTATAATAAAACTTTTTGTGAATAAGCGTTTTAACTAAGCGATGTCTTATGACTCAAAACTCAGTGTCCTATTATGGTTTATTATAATACAACCATAATGAATAAACGTCTTATAAAGGTAATTTATTAGGATCCATATTTTAAGTGTCATATTAAGTTATATGATAATAGGATCGACCATCCTATTATATACCTTTTAGGACATCGCCTAAGTAGTAAATATTTAAAAGGACCTAAACGCTCATATGTCCTATTAAGCAGCTTTTTAGGACTCCATTATCATACCGTCCCACACAAAGGGTCCTAAAAGCCACTTTTGTTGTAGTGACAAAGAGGCGCATAAGATGATGTTTTAGAGAGAAAGAGTTAAAGGTTGGGAACTTTAGTGAGAGAAAGAAAAATCTTATTATGAGCTCAACAACTCTCTACCTTGGGAGGTAGAGAGTATTTATAGTTCTTACATAACTCGCCACCTATGGGCTATGGATCAGGCATACAGTGGGTAAAGACCCTTCCGTCCTCCACGGTATTACTTAACTAAATACTACTTAGCATTAAATAATCTACGACTACGAGCTTTCTAACGATTACATTTACTTGAGGTGACCGACCTCTTTAATAACTGGATTTACTAAATCCTAACAATCTCCCCCTAAGGGAGGTCACCTCAAACACATCTTAAAATTACATTGAATACAAACAGATATTACATTTTGAATTGTTCTTGCATTCTTGATGTAGTACTTTGCTCTGAAGCTCGTAGTCATTGATTCATCATTGTTGCATGTTTGGTTAATCCAAGTGGAGGTATTTTACTGATCCACATGATAATAAGTTTTGAGCCAGCTTTGAGATCATCAGCAATAATACATCTCTGACTCTTCCATTGTGGTGTTGGTATTATGTGATGTTGTGACATTTGGACCGACATGCTCACATTCTGGATCATGATGTATTCTCATCAGAGTAGCGGAAGCTTTCGTTGATTCATGATATTGGCGCGACATAGCGTAAGTATGGAGTGAAAATATCGAGTCGTTGATGCACTTATCATGATTTCTTTATAAATGAATGTATTGTGTGAGCATGCGGCTATGGATTGACCGCTTCATTCGATCACCGCAAGCGTCGGGCGTACGCATACAACATTTAGCAATAAAACACACGAAAGTGTCTTTGATCACTTCGTTGAATTGAGGTACACGCCCATGGTTCCCGTTGATCGACAAGTATCTTGCTGTGATCCGGTATAATTCAAGAATCTCCTTGACAGGTTTAATAATGCTCTAGTCGTTCTCAAACCGGAACGTCTCAAAGAAGACAACACGGAGTGAGTGAACCGGTAATTGAGATTCACCGATTGATAAAGAGATTTGAAAAACAATCGTGTATCGCTCAATAGAAATTGTTTCGCAATACAACGAAGGTTTAATGAAAATCAATTATCAATCATAAACACCTTTATTTTGAAATATTTGTACACAATCGATGTGCTAAAGAAAAGAGTTTTAAGCACAATGACCGGTTTTTCAAAGGTATCCGTCAATCCATAACTCGAACCGTGATTGATTCAAAAGATTGAATCGCCCCATTGTTTCGCTCGGTTGTCACATGGTTGATCTATTGGATAGATCTCACATGCCACCCACCGTGAGCTTGTTTGATGTTGGCTCGTAAGGCTTTCCATCTTTATTGTGAATATGTTTGCATATCACTCGGATGTTCTAGCAATACCACAAGGATAATCGTGGGACTCATAAGATATAATCTCTCTTTCCACATTTTGTGAGATGAGAGTCTTCATTGAAAGTGTCCTAAAGAGATTTTTATTGATGATCTCGTGGCTCTAGACTCAATAGTGCATATTTGGATTCCTATATCGGAGACTAGGAGAGGTCTCCTCCTTCAATATCAACAAACTCTAAGAGAAAGTCGATAGATAATGTCGGTTCCCGTGAGAATGAAACAAGTCCTTTTAAGAGGAACTTGAGTGGTTTGGGAAGTTGAAGTGCGTCCACCGGGTCCATGACGCCTTGTCTTCAATACCGATGTTACCTTGGTAACCACTAGTAGCATATGAATTGAACCCGGTATCGCCTAAGGTTGAATAAATGGAGGCTATTTATTTTCACCCTTTCTCATTTAATTCTTTTCATTCTTCAACCCCTTCAAGCTTACCGAGACTTCATAACTAGAACCTTGTTGGGTTTATTCCAATTCTAGCTCTATCTCATCCGCACTCTTCCCATATCTCACTTTTCTCCTTTTTCATCATACCTAAGGACTTCTACACTATCTAGTGGATTGTCCTTGGGTAGATCCCTCCGGTTCTGGCGGATCATGGGAACGAATACCTAACCTTATCATCCTTATATCACCATACATAAAGTAAATTTGGTCGGTCTATATGGTATTGTTCATCTGCCATTGAACCAATTGAAAACCAATTGAAAACCATTTGAAAATCAATCCAGATACTTGTGATATATTATCAAAGCATTTTGTACCTGAATTGTTTTTGATATTTTTAGAAAAAGAGCTCCCCCTCAACATGTGCATCATGTATTTGAAATTGTTTTAGCACACGGAGGCAAGAGGAAGAATTAACTTCTTTGATTACCATTTTTCTAAAAGATATCATCATCACTTCCCTGATTAAATCAAGTAGATAAAGCATATTGGGGAAGGATGAGGTTTTCAAAAGTTTGCTCCCCCTCAATATGTGCCTCGAGGTTTGAAAGAGTTTTGCACATACTAGAGGGAACCTGCACTTAGAGATAAATCAATCACGTTTCAATTATTTGTGGTTTAAAAAGGATGCTCCCCCTCAACATGTGCATGGAAAATTTGAAATTGTTTGGCACATGTGGGGAGGAAGGCTTGCTAAGTACATATGAAACCATTTATCGAATTATCAGTTTTCATCCAATTTAAATCACAAATTCTCCCCCGATCATAATTTTCAAATCATTTGAGATTTGTGATCTCTGTAGATTTAAATTGATTTTGAAAGCTTTTGAGGAGAATTGTGACTTGATTATGAAAAACACTTTAACTGATAAGGATCGGATTTTGAGACTTTAAACTCCATTGATTAAACATGCATGATTATCTTTTGAAAACAATTGTATGACAAAATAACCTTTTGATTTAATTGAAATCATTATCCCCCTCAATCAATGACATAAGTTGTTGATTGAGAGATAGATATTTTGACAAGAGTTAAGTCCAGATGATTTTCAAAATAGAGTCTCGAGTTATTTTTCAAAGCAATTAGTTTTCATTAGATAGTAAGTAATTGTTTATAGAATCGAGCATGAGATTTGAAAACCAAGATAAGGCATGGCTCGTTCTTTCTTTGAAAAGCGGTTCTTGCCGAAATGACAATAAACCATTAGTTTCACTTTCTCCCAAAAACATTTTTTTGATTTTTTGATTTTTTTGATCATTCGAACAACATCTAAAGACCCGTGTCATTCTTAGAGTGACAGCACAAAGTCCGTAGATATTATCGAATCGAGAAAAACATGACAAAATGGCAATATTTTTTTGAAATTTTTCAAGATTTTTCAAATTTTTATGGAGTTTTAAAAGTTTTATATTTTCCTATTTGCTTTTTGCTGGTTTTATAATTTTATATTTTGCTTTTTGAATAAATATATACAAGAAGATAATTTAGCTTAAGAGGATGATGATTGAGTACCGGGATAAGGATATCGAACAGCACGCTGTAGAAGAAAGAAGTCATCATATCTAAAAATTTCACCACCAAAGCATTCGAGGCTCTTGAATCGTCGCAAGAACTTGAGCCTTCTAAAAGTGAATCTTTGGCAGCTTTCCCCCAAACCGACAGACTAAGAATAAAGACCATTTCCCCAAGAAGCAGAAACGAATATAAACGGTCTCATTGAATGAAGCCTAGCACCTCGAAGAACACGAGAACACCAAAGTAACAAGTTGAAACATTGATCGTCTCAGTGGTTATCAAATCCGAAATAACCGATGAGGTCCGATCACATGAACTGTTGGCGTCCCGATGTACACAATACTCTTGAGATTGACTAGTTGTCTATTCGGGGAATAATATATCAACATCTTCATTTTACTAAGTGCATTCCGGTTATCTTCCATATAACCAATCAGCCCATAATGTACACAAGTACCCAACCAGAGTAGAGACAACGACATCACAATAACTGGTTGAATCACTGATCTTCTCTGCGGATGTCAACTCCGGAATAACTGATTAAGCTTGATCATGTGAATATGTTGTGCGACCCTTATGTACACATATCTCTCCCCTGATGGTTGCGATCTCATCGAAATCATCATTACATTGTGTACATGAAGCACTAACCGGAAGCACTTTATCATAAATCATGTATAAGATGTCGATAAGCAATATCATCTCACGCCCACATATTCTTCTCATATTTCTTCATCTTGAAAGTCAAGTAACACATACCAAAAGTCTCCGAGACCATTTCCCCAAATAGTTGGAATAATACATCCTTCCCCAAATAGTTGGAATAATATATCCTTCCCCAAAAGTTGGAATAATACACCAAAGGCTACGAGTTAAACACCGAGTTTCTCTGGTTGTGACCATTGTCTTTCCGGGATAACTTTAATCGGTAGAAGTGTTAAGTTCATCATGTGTACTTGTTGTGCTTTTAGATATATGTCTCCTTCCCCTTCTTTGGTTTTGATACCTCGTAATCAAAGAAAACATAATATACCCATACACTTGAAATCTTGTGAGAAAAACTCAAATAGCCCAAATGAATCGTGTGAGAATCAAATCACTCTGAAACTCTCTCTGACTATCTTTATCAACCCATATGAAGACAATTTGAAGTGACCACTGTTGAAGAAAACCCGATACACCAAACTTAAAACTGAAGTCGAATTCCCCGCATTTGTATCTTAAGCTTGCACTTAATGATGGAAGAATGGTGTCGAGAATCTATGCTTCAAGCAAATCTCTAAGTACTCACTACTCAAACAAAGTATGAGACATTAACACCTCTTGAGATTATCCACATCGTCATCTGCATGTGACACTGAGTAAAACAACGTAACTCCTAATAGTGATAGTTAACCAGGTCTTCAACCAACCACCCCGACTGCTGGTAACTAGATAAACCAAGTCTTCAACTCAAAATCTTAAGCCCGAGCAAGTTATCAAATAAGAACACGCCTTTGTTGAAAGTCAACTTCAATCTCAAATAAGTGATAAATGATTAACTCTGAAGTCATCAACTTGTGTCAAATGCCCAACACGTGAAAACAACATACAATCGGATGTACATTGACCCACTGAATGAACCAGAGCAAATGATTCCTCAACATCAATGCATTCTTCCTTAAGGTATACATGTAGAAACTGATCTGGAAGATTCACCAATAATGTTTTTAAGCGGATGAGAAAGACATTTTCCTTAATGTTCATGTGGTTGATTTACAGAGTGCATATTTAGGAAAGAACAATGAAACAATGATCCGTGAAGATTTGGCAAAGGAATACCAAAGTGCGGATCACTATTCATGAGTGCAACTGCAAAGATAGTCATTAACAACGCCTTGAGGAATAACTGGAGATTAAGCTTCTTGAGTAGTCCGAACATTATACAAACATCCATCAATAGGTAGATCCATTTCTCAAAAATTGCATCCGGTTGCCATTTTTGATTTGAACAAGTGAATAAGATTAAACTCCAATGACTGTAGATCCACTTGATGACGAAACGAACATGGAGAAAGGCATGAAGCTCAAGATGGAGAATGTAGATGAGAATGGCCATTCACGAGAGAATTTCTCTTAAGATGAAGATTAAGCGCACACAAGAGCGTACACTTTTCTTTTCTTTGAAGAACGGGGCTGAAGTGTTATCTGCAGACACCATAATGGTGAAGTACAAGGCCCGAGGCCGATGTGAACAGACGTCATTGTTAAGAGCCCGGTCATATGTTTAGAGCCGCCGAATCCAAATACCAAGGGACGATTTATACGACCGCTTTGGACAACAGACGAAGATAGAGAATTGGAAACATTGGATCCCCGTCTGTTGATGGGTTCCTTTTGGTTAGCACAAACAATATTTGAATCACAGAAACCCTAGATGCAATGGCATTATCACTAGGAGTTGAACTAGTAGAAGCATCGACTTAGTCAAATGACATTTGAGCTTAATGGGATTATTCTACCAGTTGGCTTCCAAACCTTAACAGCACTATTCTAGGCATAGTGGATCTAGCTAAGGGTAAGGTTTGCCATGCGTTAATATTCTACATGTGGGCTTCCTTTGAAATCCTACATTTGTAAACACATTCCACTGTAGGTTTCGTGATTGCTTAACTGCTTTCGCTCTCCAAACTTTCTTAAGCGGGTTATGAATCTTAGACCTCGAAATAACACATCACATTTATAATGATTACCGTAAAATAAACATTTTTACATGTTTTTTGTGAGCATAAGGCCTCGAATTAATTTTAGTAAGCTTAGAGCTAATACTAGAACTAACACGATTCTTTTTTTTCAAGTCAAACTTCTTGTCGATGAGTGTGTAAATACTCATCATTTTAGTCAATCAATCGCAAAACGCTTAAAATGCTCGAAATGCATCAAAATCTTGAAAATATTCCAAAATTGCATTTTATATGTTTCGGATGCAAAATGTTCAAAATCGATGAAAAATGAGCTAAGTTTGCATAATTGGCGTTCATCCCCAAGTTTCAAAAGTTGTCGAAATAGTCCCTGAGCACATAATTTCAAAGAAAAATCACCAAAGGTCCTTTTAAAATCATAAGTTGTCAAAATTAGTCCTTTGGTGAAAAATATCAAAAGTTTTGAGAAATTACAAGTTTGGTCCTCCAAGTTTAAAATTGGCAAAATTAGTCCTTGGAAATTTTGAAAATGTCAGCTTTGGTCCTTGTACTATTAAAACTTGTCATTTTCAGCCCTTGGAACAACTTTGCGAAATTGCGAGCGGTCCTCAATTTTAATTGGCAACATAAGTCCTTGTGTTATTAACCCTTTATAAACCCTTGGACCCCTGTCAAACCAAATTGGACCCTGCCTTTTACCTTTGGACCCTTCCCATTTGACCCCCTTCATAATAATAAGCAAGTCAAATATCTGGTCAAACCAAGCACGCGCGCCTTTTTCCTGTCTTCTTCAACAAACACCCTGCAACACACTACCTCCCATCCCCCCTCCTCACCTTCACTCTTCCATGTCCCCCCACCTCAACAACACTCCAAGAAAGCATTAAATGCTTCTTCTACCCCTCACTCAACCTCCCGGTTGATAAATGCGTTTGGCGCCAAAAGCGATCCAAGGGCCATGATCACCCTGCACATCCAAAGGCCAATATTTTTGATGGGATATGTTCGAAGAGAGAGAAGACACATGGAGTATAAAAGGAAGAAAGAAGAAGCAAGATGGGAGTCTAGTAGTTTTAAAATATCATTAATGTCGTTTTTTATAAAAATGTTTTTAGTTATGCAAGAAAGTTGTAATTTCAGTTCTTATGTATCAAACTAAGATTACTTTATCATTATAAATTAGTTCCAAGCATTAATTCAAGTTTATGTTAAAAATTCTTGTTTCATGGTCACTGTTGAATATTTCAGTTTAAATTTCTTACACCCAAGCTTCAAATAGCTTGTTTCTCAGTTCCAATAAGCTTATACAAGCCTTTCATAGCTTTTTGTAAGCTTGTATTCAAGTTTCAAGCAGTTTTGGAAATTGGTCAAAGAAAGTCAAACTGGGCTCAAATTGCAATGGAAATGGTTAATGGTTGATGCAGCATGGAAATGGGTTGAAATTGAATGAATTGGGTTGGTTTATGTAGGATAGAGGTTCTGGTTTGATTGATGGCAAGCCATAGTGGCTGGGACCTTTTGTAAGTGATTTACAAAGTTTCAATGCATAACTTGTATTTGTAGTTATAAGTAGTTCATATCTGTTTATTAAGTTGCATTGAGAGTAGTTAAAGTCAGTTTGATCAAAATCATTAGCTAGTTAAGTAGTTTGTCTCATAAAAATTACAAAACAGTTGGTTAAAGGTGTGTTTGGATAAGTGGTTAGCCTGTGCTAGAGACTTGTTCAGTGGTAGAAACTTGTTGTGCTAAGCTTGTGTAGCTCATTTGTACTCATTTGAGTCGATTATTTGTGCCAGCAACCATTCAAAAGTCAAATCATCCTCTAACTGTCTTAACTGGTTAACTGTTGAGATTTTAACAAAGCAGAATCTTGTTGTGTGTTTAGAATCCTTAGAAATAGATTGTTGTAGCTTCAATTCATCATAACACATCATAATCATCCACAAATTAGCTTCAAATCTCAAATTGGTCAACTTTCAATTCATCAAAAAAAGTCAAAACCTTGAAAACCTGTTGGGCCTAACTAGGGTGAATTTTCTTGGACTCATTTTCGAGCCAATCTAAGTGAAATTGTGGGTTCATTAACTTCAGTTGGTCTACTTGCTTATTACCATTTTGTTGATTTTGTCAAATTTTAAAAGCTCCAAATGAGCTTGTGGATTGTGTCTCATTTCCCTGTGCACAAGCTCAAGATTGTTGAGTGTGCATGTGTTTGTGCAGAGCTTGTATCATGCTCATCAGAGCTTATCTAGGTCTCATATTTGGTTCACAGGATCTTGGCCAGGTCTAGTACAAGTCCCTACTTCTGTTTTTCATTTGTAGCTTATTGGGAAGCTTGAACTTAAGCTCAAAAGTAGTACCCTCTAACTGTTTTTGCACTTAAACTCAAATAAGCCAAATCTGTGTAACTTGCATTCCAGTGGTTTAAGCCAGTTGTAACTTGTTGCATTTTAGTAGTTTTAGCATTTATAGCTTCTGTAATCAATTGGTACCCTTTGGTGTTCATTGGCTTATTTTAAGTGCTTATTTATAAGCATTTGGCATAGCAGCTTGCATTTCTCACACACAAGCACTGTTTTTATATTTTCCTAGATTCCTAATATTATTTTAAGCTTATCTTGAATTTTTCAGATTTTTCTAGGTCGGTTTGGTATTTTCTTCATTTTAATTAGTTTTAAGCATTTTTAATTAGCATTTAATACAATTAATTAAGAAAAGTTTCAAAAAAATAATTTTTCAATTTTCTTAAGTTAAGATAAATATAAAAAGTAAAAAAAAAAATTTCTAGATTTTTCTTAGTTAAATTTGTATTTTTAAGCAAATTAAGTAGCTTTAAATAGTTTTAATTCATAGAAAATACAAAATATTAGGAAAAATACAAAATAGTTTTGAAAATTCTCTTTTGATATTTTATATTTTCTAAGTCATAATTTTATTTTTCTAGCTTTATTTCATATTTTCTTGTATTTTAGGTTATTATTTAATAGTTAAAATAGTTTTAATTAATAATAATTAATTTAATAGTTATAAAAATAATTTTCTTTTTCTATAAATTTTATTTTAACATTAGGTTTGTAAAATATCATTTTCATATTTTTAGGATTAATATTGTGTAAGTTTCACATTTTCATTTAGCGTTCGTATTTTTAATTCGGTTTATAAAACATAAAATCAAAACATCATTTTGCCAATAGTGATAGCATTTATTTAATATTTTTATCTTTTAATTCTCTTTAATTTGCATTTAAGCCTTTGTAATTTATAGACTTTTTTCGTAGTTATAATAAATCACAACCTTTTTTCGTTCAAATCTCTCGATCACTATTCGTTTGGTAATTTATCTTACATTCGTTGGGACATAACGACCGGGAAACACTATACTCCCCGATCTTCATTGTATTTGTTTCGAACCGTTTTAAGTTTCTTACGGTCGGCCATTCACAAGTGGCGGCTTGAGTGAGAAAAACTTGACGGTTTAGCACAGATCAAATTTTTAGGCGCATTACGGAGTCAGGTTGATTATCTTCCGTTTAGCGATTAGTAGTTTGAATATTCACTCTTTGTTCATATCATCCATCTATATATATATATCCATATTTTCTTATAAAAATCCAAAACCCAAAACATCCAAAAACGTATAAAACACAAAAATATTTTTCTTTTGTTTCTATATATGTATCAAAGATAAAAATACAAAAGATTTGTCGTTTTCTTTAATAATAATAACAACATAAAAGATTACCACCGCAAACCAAGGCGGTGTACTACCTAACTGGGGTACGACCATAATAAGTTCCCGAACCAAAGATTTAAAACTTGCCTTTGTGTCTTGTGATTGGTGTACCTTTTTCAAAAAGCCATTCATCTTGTGATTATTGGTTAAGTTCATCGTTGTTTTGCCTCGATTTTGTTTTAATTGGATTTGTTGTTATATATACTTGTCGAACCAGAAAACCTAAAAGATTCTTCTCACCCAAATTTTAAAATATCTTCATAATTCTCATTCCTCTCCTTAACTCGAGGTCTCTTAGAGTTAACTCTAGTGTGCGCACTCGCTCTTCTAGATCCGTGAGCCCATTTTGTGAGCTTGTCAAGATTCCAAGAAGGCGTGTCCAGTAGACTTTCTGCTCCTTCACCGGATCGAGATCCGCATCGCTCACACTACTTCGTTATCATGGCGGAAGAACGCCATATGTGAGCTTCTCCGGGCACCCATCGGCGGGTATGGAGATGTTATTGTTGTACCACCATTGTGGTGAAAATTTTGAACTCAAAACTGGTTCTTGAATCTTGTAACTTCAAATCAATTCTACGGTTTTGAGCGGGATGATCCTCATGCTCATATTCGATGGTTTAACAAGATTGCATCTACCATCAAATACAAGAATGTCCCTACCGATCTTTGTTAAGCTTCTTCGTTCCATTTTCTCTTGAGGACAAGCCCGGATTTGGCTTGAAAACAACCCCTCATCAATTGAGACATGGGAAGACTGGTGAAGAAATTTGTGAATGAATTCTATCCACCTTCCAAAACCACGAGTCTTAAAATGAAATCATCAAGTTCACACAAAAGTTTGATGAACCCTTCAATGAATCGTGGGATCGTTTCAAGGAATTGCTTCGCAAATGTCCTCACCACGGTTTCTCCGAGTTGATGCAACTCGATACTTTCTACAACGGAGTGAGTCAATCGATCAAGATTCTCTCAATTCCTCCGCGGGAGGAAATTTCTTAAGCAAAGCTGTCAAAGAAGCTTTAGCGATCATTGAAAACAAGTCTAAAGTCCGTGACCGCACTAAGCAAGCCCGTTGTTTCCAAAGTCGTTGTTGGTCCTTCTTCATCGCCGTGAGTCAATCTAGCACCGATGCTAAGATTGACAAACTCATGAAGCTATTCAAGCTTTGGTTCTCCAACCAAAAGAAAGTCTCTTTCCACAAACTTCACCTCTGTTGAAGTTAAGAAAGTGGAAGTACGTGTTACTTGTGGTGGCCCCATGCCTACTATAATCGTATGGCCACCGATGGTAACCCTTTTGAAGCTAATGCTATGGCGGGATCTCTAATCAAGGAGGCAACCAATATCGTGCTCCTATAGACCGAACCACCGTCCCTAACCACTACCCCCGACCTCCGGTTTCAACCAAAACCGTAATCAAAATCAAAACAGACCAAACCAAGGTTTTCAAAACCAAGGTAATTTCGGTCAAACAACGGTTTTCAAAATCAAAATCAAAATTTCCAACACCAAGGAAATTTCAATAGAAACCTGTGTCGTGGAAATTTCAACCAAGGGTATTTTCATGGCAATAATCAAGGAAATTTTCAAAATCAAGGCCCTAATCCAAACAATAGAGGCCGAATTTTCCAGTGCAAACTCAAGCCATTGTTCCAACGGACCATCATCGATGAGTTGTTGAAACAATTCATGAAATCCCAAGAGGAAATGAACAGGTTGTTGGTTAGCCGTTCGACATTAAGAAGTCTTTAAATGATCGACCCTCGGGCTCGGTACTTTACCTAGCAACACGATCGCTAATCCGAGGGGCGATGCAAAGCGATCACAACGAAGTGGTGCTTCATATCATGGACCCGCTATTCCTACTACCTCTTCTTCTCTCCCTAAGGTAGTGGAAAGCGAACCCGAGGCGACAAAGGACAAGGAACTTCCTACTAATAACGGAAGTACCAAAGAATGTCCATCCTCGTGTTGTCCCAAACCCAAGACCAATCACGAGTTGTTTTGAACCTCCGGTTGGTAACCTAAATCAAAACTTCTATTCCTTACCCTCACGTTTACATGAGCAAAAGCTCCGCTGAAAAAGCTACCATCAAATGGAAAAATTCTTTCAAATTTTCCAAGAGCTACATTTTGACATAAGCTTTGCGGATGCTATCATGTTGATGCCCAAGTTTACATCTACTCTCAAACACATGTTGAGCAATAAGGAAAAATTTGAAATGGCTAAACTCCTTTGAACGAGGCGCTCGCTAGCCTTGTTAAAGAAGCTTCGAAGCTAGGAGATCTGGAAAATTTCTTCTCCCTTGTGTTTTTCCAGAATGATTGAATGCTTTGCCCTTGCCGATCTTGGTGCAAGCATCAATCGATGCCTTATTCGATGTGGAAGAAGCTTTCTTCTTAGGAACTTATTCCTACCGCATGACTCTTGAGCTTGCGGATCATTCTATATCGCGTCCTCTTGGCATCGCCGAGGATGTATTTGTGAAAGTAGGAAAGTTCCATTTTCCAGCTTGACTTTGTGGTTGTTGATTTGGATGCGATCCTCGGGTTCCCTCATTGTTGGACGAGGATTCCCGAGAACGGGCCGTGCTCTTATTGATGTATTTGAGCAAGAAATCACGTTACGTGTGGGTAATGAAGATGTTACCTTTAACCTTGATCAAACTTCGAGGTACTCCTCAAATTATGATATGAATCAATTAATCGAGTCGATTTAATTGATATTGCTTCAGAGGAGTACTCTCAAGAGTTTCTTGGTTATCTTCATAATTCTATGAGTGGGATTCCACCACATCTTCTCAACCTATCATTGCCGACTCTTCCCTCTCTCACTCCGTTTGAGGAGGTGACTTCCTTCCGAAGAGATCGATGAATTTCTTGTTATCGATGAATCAATTCCCACCGGAATTGATGGTGTTTATGATTCGGAGGGGATATTCTTTATCTTGAGCAATTGCTTAATGAAGATCCATTACCTTCACTCCTCCGAAGAAATCACGATTGAGGAAATCAAGTCAAGACAAACATCTCATGATGAATTTCAAGTTGAACTCAAGGACTTACCTCCTCATCTCGAGTATGCATTCTTGGAGGGTGATGATAAATTACCCGTCATTATTGCTAAAGACTTAAGCGAGGAGGAGAAAATCGCTCTCATAAAGGTCTTGAAGTCACACAAGCAAGCAATTGCTTGAAACTCTCCGACATTTGGTATCAACCCCGAGTTTTGTACTCACAAAATCTTAATGGAGGATGACTTCAAACCAGCAAATTCAACATCGAGAAGGGTGAATCCTAAGATTCATGAGGTTATCAAACAAGAGGTTCTCAAACTTCTTGATGCCGATTTAATTTACCCGATCTCCGATAGTCCTGGGTTAGCCCAATTCATTGTGTTCCAAAAAGGGTGGCATTATTGTTGTCACAAATGAAGAAAACGAGTTAATTTCGACTCGATTGGTTACGGATGGCGTGTGTGCATTGACTATCGCAAGTTAAACGAAGCCACCGTAAAGACCATTTTCCTCACCCTTCATGGACCGGATGCTTGAGAGATTAGCGAGGAACGAATACTATTGTTTCCTTGATGGTTTCTCCGGTTACTTTCAGATCCCGTTGATCCGCTGGATCAAGAAAACCACATTCACCGCCCATACGGACGCTTGCCTATAGACGTATGCCTTTTGGTTTATGTAATGCTCCCGGCACGTTCCAACGATGTATGATGGCAATTTTCCACGACATGATCGGGAAACTATGGATGTATTTATGGATGACTTCTCGGTCATTGGGGACTCGTTTCATACATGTCTCCCATTTAGACAAAATGCTAAACGGTGTGAAGACACCAATCTCTGTCTAAATTGGGAGAAGAGCCACTTTATGGTCAAAGAAGGCATAGTCCTTGGCCATAAGATTTCAAAAACGGGATTGAGGTAGATAGAGCAAAAGTTGATGTTATTGCTAAATTGCCTCATCCTACTACCGTCAAAGGTATTAGGAGTTTTCTAGGTCATGCCGGTTTTATCGTAGATTCATACAAGATTTCTCTAAAATCGCTCGGCCTATGACCCATCTTCTCGAAAAGATGCTCCTTTTATCTTTTCTCCGAGTGCATCGAAGCTTTTGAAACACTAAAGAAAAAGCTTACGGAAGCACCCATTCTAGTTGCCCCACCGGGATTTACCCTTTGAGCTCATGTGCGATGCAAGTGATTTTGCTATCGGTGCGTCTTGGGCAACATAAAACCAAGCATTTTCACCTATCCACTACGCAAGTAAGACTATGATCAAGCTCAAACCCATTACACCACTACGTAAAAAGAATTATTAGTCTGTGGTGTATGCGTTTGAAAAGTTTCGCCATACCTTATCTTGACCAAATGCGTGGTGTATACGGATCACTCCTATCTTAAATATCTCTTTGCAAAACAAGATGCAAAGCCGAGATTGCTCCGTTGGGTTCTCCTCCTACAAGAATTTGATATCATTATACGTGATAAAAAGGAGCCGAGAACCCGGTCACGATCATCTCGTCCGTCTAGAAAACCCTCACCAAGATGTGTTCGAGAAAAGGAAATTAAAAAATTTCCTCTCGAAACACTCAATGTGGTTTCTTTTTCGTGGAGACTCTTCTACCCCATGGTTTGTCGACTTTGCAAATTACCATGCGGGTAACTTTGTGGTAAAAGGATGTCGTCCCAACAGAAAAACAAATTCTTTAAGGATGTGAAACATTATTTCGGGACGACCCCTACTTGTTCAAAATTTGCGCGGATCAAGTCATCGAGCGATGTGTATATGGTCGAAGCCAATGACATTCTCAAGGCTTGCCATTCGGACCTCTTGGGGACATCATAGCCCCAACTACACCGCCAAGAAGGTGTTTGATTCGGATTCTATTGGCCCACGATTTACAATGATGCCCATGAATTTGTCAAAACTCGCGACGCTTGTCAACGTCACGGAATATCTCATTAAAGAAATGAAATGCCGAAAACGCCATTCAAGTGTGTGAGATCTTTGACATCCGGGGCATTGACTTTATGGGGCCATTTCCTTCTTCTCGCGGTAATAAGTACATACTCGTGGCCGTTGACTATTTGTCGAAATGGGTTGAAGCAAAAGCTTTACCCACCAATGATGCCCGAGTTGTTGTGAAATTCTTGAAATCTCTTTTGCTAGGTTTGGAACTCCACGAGCCATAATCGGTGATCGTAGTACGCATTTTGCAATGACCAATTTGATAGAGTCATGCAAAAGTATGGTGTGACTCACCGTCTCTCATCGCTGCACCACCCCAAACAAGTGGGCAAGTGGAAGTTTCCAACCGGGATTAAAGAATTCGAGAGGACGGTTGGCAAAACCGTGCTCTTGGTCGGATAAGCTAGTTGACGACGGGCCTTCCGTGCACTTATAAAACACCCATCGGGTGCACTCCATACAAGCTTGTATACGGAAGGCATGTCATCTACCGGTTGAGCTCGAGCACAAGGCATACGGGCCTTGAAACATGCCAACTTTGATATCTGAGGTGGTGATCACCGGAAAGTTCAAATGAATGAATTAAATGAACTCGTGATCAAGCATCGAGAACTCTTTGATCTACAAACAAAAGACAAAGAAGATTCATGACTCAAAATCAAAACCGCGTTTTCAACGTCGGTGATCGAGTCCTTCTTTTCAACTCAAGATTGAAGATTTTCTCGAGAAAATTAAAATCCCCGGTCCGGACCATTTACTATCACTAAAGTATTTCCATATGGAACCATTGAGTTATCTCAACCCGATGGTCCAAACTTTAAAGTGAATGGTCATCGGTTGAAGCATTACTGGAGAGGACATTCCCCATGGTTGTCCCGGATCTACAAACTTTCCCCATGAACCAATGAATGCGGGGATCGAGTCAAGCTAGCGACTCGGGAATCAAAAAAAGATAGCATGCAATATGGGTTTTCACCCATATTTCGACTTCTTTCTATCTTTCTACCACCCTAGTGTGGGGGGTTGCCCACATGTTGTGTATAGATGCAAGTTTCAAAAAAAAAAAAAAAAAATGGCCGTAGTATTTCCTTTTACGTTCTCGGTTTTGGCATAACCGCGGTACTTTGAATATTGAGGGCAATATTCATTTCTAAGTGGGGAATTCTCACTTAATTTTATCATGTAATTATACCGCCTAATTCCCGTTTTTGGCCAAAATTTTTTTGGAGTAAGTGTTTGCACTTACTCAATTGGTTATCATCCACTTTGTCTAATAAACAAAAGGATTGGCTAATCCAGAGCAAACGGCTCTTGGTAAAGATATCTCAAATCCGTTGTGCTTGCAATTTGCCCAAAATTGTATGGTATTCACTCACCATATCTTTAATTAGTGAAGAGTTGGCTAGCCCGCAAGTTTATGGCTTGTGGTAAAGGCATGGAAAAACCATAATTGGTAATCACCACCAAAGATAATATTGATAATTTATCTAAGAGTTGGCTAGTCCGTAGCAAACGGCACGGTAAAGACAAATTAAATCCGTTGGAAGCGGTGGTTTGCTCAAAATCACATGGTTATCGTGTACCATGGTTCTTACTTGAATCGAAACATTTGGCTACTCCAAGTAATGGCTTTTGGTAAAGAGATTCAAATCCATTAAGTTTTTCTCAAAAGATTGCTAGGGACTAGCAATAGTTTAGTGTGGGGATTGATGAGTGTGTAAATACTCATCATTTTTAGTCAATCTGAATCGCAAAACGCTTAAAAATGCTCGTAAATGCATCAAAATCTGAAAATATTCCAAAATTGCATTTTATATGTTTCGGATGCAAAATGTTCAAAATCGGATGAAAATGAGCTAAGTTTGCATAATTGGCGCTTCGATCCCCAAGTTTCAAAAGTTGTCGAAATAGTCCTGAGCACATAATTTCAAAAGAAAAATCACCAAAGGTCCTTTTAAAATCATAAGTTGTCAAAATTAGTCCTTTGGTGAAAAATATCAAAAGTTTTGAGAAATTACAAGTTTGGTCCTCCAAGTTTAAAAATTGGCAAAATTAGTCCTTGAAATTTTGAAAATGTCACTTTGGTCCTTGTACTATTAAACTTGTCATTTTCAGCCCTTGGAACAACTTTGAAATTGGCGTAATCGGTCCTCAATTTTCGTAATTGGCAACATAAGTCCTTGTGTTATTAACCCTTTATAAACCCTCGACCCCCTGTCAAACCAAATTGGACCTCGCTTTTACCTTTGGACCCTTCCCATTTGACCCCTTCATAATAATAAGCAAGTCAAATATCTGGTCAAACCAAGCACGCGCGCCTTTTTCCTGTCTTCTTCAACAAACACCCTGCAACACACTACCTCCCATCCCCCCTCCTCACCTTCACTCTTCCATGTCCCCCCACCTCAACAACACTCCAAGAAAGCATTAAATGCTTCTTCTACCCCTCACTCAACCTCCCAGTTGATAAATGCAGTTTTGGCGCCAAAAACTGATCCAAGGGCCATGATCACTCCCAGACATCCAAAGGCCAATATTTTTGATGGGATATGTTCAGAAGAGAGAGAGAAGACACATGGAGTATAAAAGGAAGAAAGAAGAAGCAAGATGGGGAGTCTAGTAGTTTTTAAAATATCATTAATGTCGTTTTTTATAAAAACGTTTTTAGTTATGCAAGAAAGTTGTAATTTCAGTTCTTATGTATCAAACTAAGATTACTTTATCATTATAAATTAGTTCCAAGCATTAATTCAAGTTTATGTTAAAAATTCTTGTTTCATGGTCACTGTTGAATATTTCAGTTTAAATTTCTTACACCCAAGCTTCAAATAGCTTGTTTCACAGTTCCAATAAGCTTATACAAGCTTTTCATAGCTTTTTGTAAGCTTGTATTCAAGTTTCAAGCAGTTTTGGAAATTGGTCAAAGAAAGTCAAACTGGGCTCAAATTGCAATGGAAATGGTTAATGGTTGATGCAAGATGGAAATGGGTTGAAATTGAATGAATTGGGTTGGTTTATGTAGGATAGAGGTTGGTTTGATTGATGGCAAGCCATAGTGGGCCGGACCTTTTGTAAGTGATTTACAAAGTTTCAATGCATAACTTGTATTTGTAGTTATAAGTAGTTCATATCTGTTTATTAAGTTGCATTGAGAGTAGTTAAAGTCAGTTTGATCAAAATCATTAGCTAGTTAAGTAGTTTGTCTCATAAAAATTACAAAACAGTTGGTTAAAGGTGTGTTTGGATAAGTGGTTAGCCTGTGCTAGAGACTTGTTCAGTGGTAGAAACTTGTTGTGCTAAGCTTGTGTAGCTCATTTGTACTCATTTGAGTCAGTTATTTGTGCCTGCAACCATTCAAAAGTCAAATCATCCTCTAACTGTCTTAACTGGTTAACTGTTGAGATTTTAACAAAGCAGAATCTTGTTGTGTGTTTAGAATCCTTAGAAATAGATTGCTGTAGCTTCAATTCATCATAACACATCATAATCTGTCCACAAATTAGCTTCAAATCTCAAATTGGTCAACTTTCAATTATGTCAACAAAAAAAGTCAAAACCTTGAAAAACCTGTTTTGGGCCTAACTAGGGTGAATTTTCTTGGACTCATTTCTGAGCCAATCTAAGTGAAATTGTGGGTTCATTAACTTCAGTTGGTCTACTTGCTTATTACCATTTTTGTTGATTTTTGTCAAATTTTTAAAAGCTCCAAATGAGCTTGTGGATTGGTCTCATTTCCCCTGTGCACAAGCTCAGTATTGACTGAGTGTGCACAGGTTTGTGCAGAGCTTGTATCAAGCTCATCAGAGCTTATCTAGGTCTCATATTTGGTTCACGGTGATCTTGGCCGGTCTAGTACAAGTCCCTACTGCATTTTCATTTGTAGCTTATTGGGAAGCTTGAACTTAAGCTCAAAAGTAGTACCCTCTAACTGTTTTTGCACTTAAACTCAAATAAGCCAAATCTGTGTAACTTGCATTCCAGTGGTTTAAGCCAGTTGTAACTTGTTGCATTTTAGTAGTTTTAGCATTTATAGCTTCTGTAATCAATTGGTACCCTTTGGTGTTCATTGGCTTATTTTAAGTGCTTATTTATAAGCATTTGGCATATCAGTTGCATTTTCTCACACACAAGCACCTGTTTTTATATTTTTCCTAGATTCCTAATATTATTTTAAGCTTATCTTGAATTTTTCAGATTTTTCTAGGTCAGTTTGGTATTTTTCTTCATTTTAATTAGTTTTTAAGCATTTTTAATTAGCATTTAATACAATTAATTAAGAAAAGTTTCAAAAAAATAATTTTTCAATTTTCTTAAGTTAAGATAAATATAAAAAGTAAAAAAAATATTTTTCTAGATTTTTCTTAGTTAAATTTGTATTTTTAAGCAAATTAAGTAGCTTTAAATAGTTTTTAATTCATAGAAAATACAAAAATATTCAGAAAAATACAAAAATAGTTTTGAAAATTCTCTTTTGATATTTTAGATTTTTCTAAGTCATAATTTTATTTTTCTAGCTTTATTTCATATTTTCTTGTATTTTAGGTTATTATTTAATAGTTAAAAATAGTTTTTAATTAATAATAATTAATTTAATAGTTATAAAAATAATTTTCTTTTTCTATAAATTTTCTTTAACATTAGGTTTGTAAAATATCATTTTCATATTTTAGGATTAATATTGTGTAAGTTTCACATTTTCATTCGTACGTTACGTAGTTTTTAATTCAGTTTTATAAAAACATAAAATCAAAAACATCATTTTGCCAATAGTGATAGCTTTTATTTAATATTTTTTATCTTTTTAATTCTCTTTAATTTGCATTTAAGCCTTTGTAATTTATAGACTTTTTTCTGTAGTTATAATAAATCACAATCCCTTTTTCTGTTCAAATCTCTCGATCACTATTCGTTTGGTAATTTATCGCACAGCTCGTTGGGACATAACGACCCGGGGAAACATTATACTCCCCTGATCTTCATTGTATTTGTTTCTGAACCGTTTTAAGTTTCTTACGGTCGGCCATTCACAAGTGGCCGGCTTGAGTGAGAAAAACTTGACGGTTTGGCACAGATCATTGTCCCTATGGTGTTCTTTCACTTCCTTATCATGATCACTTTTAGTTTGCGTAATCCTATCCTTCTTTGCATTGCTTCTAGGTTTTGACCCGCTAACTTTAGTGTCAATCTTAACATCCGTAGAAGTAACGATGGGAACATTACTTGGCTTCACTACTTTACGCATTCCTGGTCTAGAAGTCCTGGGATCTGAAATTCTAGGAGGCACATCAAAGGTTGCTTGCTTGAATTTCGACATGGAACAAGGCATATCAAGGGTCACATGCTTGGCTTTAGGCATAGAACAAGGCACAACTATTCTATCTCGCCTATTGCTAGATTTCGGACTTGTGACAATTACATACTCTAAGAGTTCTTGAGATCGTTTGGCATCCATGCAGGCATAGGCTATAGTACTATCAAAAGGTTTTTCTAATCTTTCATCTTCAACTATCTCACGGAGACCCTTCAAACTTTCCTTAAGGTATGAGAGATATGCTTTATGTGCAAGTTCATTATTCTTAATGGCGGGGAATATATAACATATCGATAGCATACTTATCAAGCGTAAACCTTAAGAACAAAATATTTGCAAGTGGGGATTGGCAACTTTCCTTTCACCTCACGCTTGATTCTCAATATCGTTAAGTAAGGAAGTTATCTTTTCAATTTGTTTATCATGATTAACTTTAAATGAATCACATAACTCTTTGTTTTGATCATTAACCTTTGAAATTTCACTTTAAAACAATCATTTTCCTTTTGCAAGTTATCAATTATGTTTTGAAGTTGGAAATTCCGAGAATCTAAAAGTGGAGGCATGTGGAACCGGTCGCATCCTTCTTTTCACCTTCGGTTGTGAAATTTGGGCTTTCAATCTTTTGATCGTGTTATAATGAGCTCGAATTTGTTCATCACGTTTGCTAATTTCAAAAGCGCATCAAACTCATGAGCATCGATGATGTCTTGATATTTGAGGTTTTAACATTTTCTTTGAGATGTTGATGTTTTAATTGCAAAGCAAGATGTTCAACTTCTAATTTAGAATAATATTTGACTAATTTATCATGATCATCCTGTTCTATTTTCTCATGCAATTTTGAATTTGTTGTTTCAAGCTCAATGACACGATCATGGAAAACTTTCAATGCAATGGATAATTCATGAAATCGAGAAGCAGTAATAGAGTGCTTAGTAACAGTATAAAACACATCTTGAGCAACACAACTCGAAATCAAATCCTCATTTAATATATGCAAGTTCTTCCTTTCAACTTCATTATATTTGATTTCATGTTCATAATCATTGACCTCAACTATCATTGCATCAAATTCCTTTTCCATTTCTTTAATATCGAATTTATCCTTTTGAGACTCTCAAATTGACCTTTAATTATTTAAAGAAAGGCATGACCTCGGTTAAATAACATTCTTTAGTTTGCTCAAACCCCTTTCCCCGCAGATTATCCCACAGTAGGTGTGATTCTCTTTTTACATGTTTTCTCAAAATCAACAAACGGTGATAAACAACATATAGGTGATTAAGGTCTTGCTATTAGTGGCAATAGATCTAGGAACTAAATGAATTGGTGTATTAGGAGGATACACAGTTGTTTCAGGCAAATTCCTACAAGGGGATTCTTTTCAACAAGATTTTCGACTTTTGCATATCCATATCCTTTTCCGAACACTTGTTGAGGGGTTAATAAGTCTCGAGGCTTAAACATGTTTAAGGATATCCAATTTTCCTTAGTGTAATTATGGGGTTTTATCGTTATTCTATTCATTTTACACTCGGGATCTTCTAGCTTTTATTCATTTTCTCCCTAGTTACTTCATCGATTTCTTATCTTCCTCGGTGCACTCAATATGCAACTAGGTTTCCGCCTAGGCTTAAGAATTTCATTACCATCATAAAGTACCTTATTAGCGGTTCTAGCATTTTTATGACTTCGGATTTGGTTCCTCAACAAGGGAATGCTATGCTTATCACTTAAGACTCTATGCTTAGTGATCAAGTGAGCGATCGAATGGTATTCCTTATACATACAACTTATTTTCAAGCATGTTTTTCAAAGTTTTTAGATTAGAAAAATCATTCAAAAGTTTTGATTCCTTAGCATTGAATTCTTGCTTAAGCATTTTAACATTTTCTTGAAGTTCTTGTTTTTGCTTAGCGCTTTAGAAAGCTTTTCTTGTAAGGAGTTTAACTTGCTTTAATACTTCTTCTCTAAAATTACTTTTTCTAATAATTTACGCATTTGGTCATCCATTTCTGCTCACGGGTGGTTAATTCAAACTTAGCACGTTGTTCATAAATAGCAACTTGTTCTTTATAGGCATTCGATTCGAGATAACGAATCATCAGGGGTACATGCAGTGTATTCATCAAAAACATAATCATCATTGACTACAGAAGATGCATTACTTGGTACAATCTCACTTTCACTTTGTTTCACATATTGATCATATGGGACAATATTACTATTACCCTCATCATCAATATCTTATTCATAAGTTTCAAGAGACTGTACTTTATTATGCATCTTTTGCTCATCAACATCATCATATAGTTTTAATACCTCTGAAATGATTTTGTCTTCGGATGGACCAGCCTGTTGTGGTGAAGAGACCTTTGGAGATACCATAGGTGAGATGCTAGCCATGAAGATTGTTTGAGCAGCAGGTTCATCATCGACATCAGAGTCGAATGCATCACAGTCAACTACTTGAAAGGCATTTTGATGATTATGGCTATCTCCGAATTGGTGTTCATCAACATCAACATCATAGGTTGGGCATTTCCTCAAAGAAGAAACAACAACTCCTCTTCATCCAAAGTCGCTCCATTATCCCGAGCTTGCACAAGCAACATCTTGTCTCAAGTATTTCGCATTACATGGATGTTTTGGAGATGTGCGTTCCTAGCAATATGTCCTCACCACCACAGTTGTAGCACTTAATTGGCTTTGCTTGACCTTGATTTCCATTCCTTCCCGATTCGATTTCCAATATAACCTCCACCTACTCCACCTCTTCCTGCTCATATTATCTTCCTTGAACTGGTTGCACCATAACTTTTCCATCTCGACAACCGCATGATTGTGAAGGTTGGATGCATTTCGATCTCATTGTTAGTGTAAAGAGTGTTGGTATGTGGATTGAGAGTCAAGTTTTGTTTAACCATAAGAGCCGATTGATTGATGAAATGTCCCATGACCGCATCAAGATCGACTTTTTGAACATTGGATCGGGAATGAGTTTGTGTTCTATGCTTTGGAAGGATTGGCTGATATGTTGTTTAGTTGAGATTTGGATTGGTTGTTGCACGATTTTCCCAAGAAATTTAGGTCTAAAAACTTAAAAACCTCAATAACTTCTGTTCGGAGCGGATTTAGTTTAGTTCATCCGGCGTGTCATTCTCCTCGTTCTCACGGTCGTTTTGATGGGTAGAACGCTGAAAACGGAGTTACGGTTCAAAAGTTATGGTCGTTTGAAGTTTTGTCGGGAAAAGTCAACAAAACACTATGAAGACAAGTCGCTAGACACCAAGTTGCTAAGTAACAACTTGCTAGAAGCTCAAGTCGTTGTGAACCAAGTCGCTAAGCACCAAGTCGCTAAGTAGCAAGTCGCTGAACATAAGTCGCTAACGAACCAAATCGCTAAGCACCAAGTCGCTAAGTATTATGAAATCAAGTCGCTAAGCACCAAGTCGCTAGACACAGTTAAGTTGCTAAAGAACAACTCGCTAAGATCCAAGTTGCTAGTATCAAGTCGCTAACAGTTTACACTACAACTCGCTAACAATTTCAAGCAAGTCGCTAACCTCACTGAAGTCGCTAGTCAGAGTGGAGAATCCACTAACTTGTACTATTTGTCGGCTTGTCTCAATAGACAAGTCGCTAGGCTCAAGTCGCCATAACTAACATCGTAACTCGCTAACTTTATCAAGAAAGTCGCTATGATGAAAAATACTACGAGAACCAAGTCGCTAGCAAGAAAAAACTTCAAAAACACACTTTTCAATCCAAAAACAAGCTCAACCACGGTGATTCAAGCTTACCAAATCAAAACCCAAGCACTTACAATGGTTCTAAACACAAAAGTACACCCAAAATTCAAACTTTAACACTAGAAATCATCCAAATGATGCAAAAACCACTAAACTTTTTCAAACTCAAAAACCATCTAAAACCACTAGAAATCCAAGGATATGTAAGAGAGATGATCAAACCATGGCTCTGATACCATTTGTAACATATTGGATTTCACAAACACATCAAACCATAAACACAAAGAGGCGTATAAGATGATGTTTTAGAGAGAGAAAGAGTTAGAGGTTGGGAACTTTAGTGAGAGAAAGAAAAATCTTATTATGAGCTCCAACTCTCTACCTTGGGAGGTAGAGAGTATTTATAGTTCTTACATAACTCGCCATCTACGGGCTGTGGATCAGGCATACAGTGGGTAAAGACCCGTCCGTCCTCCACGGTATTACTTAACTAAATACTACTTAACATTAAATAATCTACGACTACGAGCTTTCTAACGATTACATATACTTGAGGTGACCGACTCTTTAATAACTGGATTTACTAAATCCTAACAAGTATGCGATTTGTTAAGTACAAGGGCTGAAAGTGCCAATTATGCAAACTTGAGAATGGTACTAATATTGGAAGTGACTTGTCCCATTTGTTCAAACGTTTCAAATTCCAAGTCCTAGTTTCACACGTTTTTCTCTCTACCCTATTCTTCGAAGCGATTTGGCTTAATTAAGTGTTTGTGGTAGGATTACTGATTATGTATCACACATATTTCATCATATACTGTGTTTAATACATCATCCTAACAATCCTTTATTTGCAGATTCCTTCGTGCGTTATTCCTTCGACATAAATCTACATCTAGGTTCGTTTCGATGTTAAAATAAGAATTGGTGTAGGCTGTAGAACGGGTATGCCTTGGGGAATCATGGGTAGGAATGGATGGTTTGTTTGTTTGATTGATTTATCTTCCCTATGCGTGGGTAGTTTGATCTTGGAGAGTTAGTTGGTTGGAGTGTTGTGGATTTATGATTCTGATTGCGTATATGTTGTTGTATCTATGTGATCATGACTCAACTAGATGGATAGTTTATGCCTGTATTATCAACTGAGTCTATTATAATTGTTATTGTGTTATGTCGTTGATTGTTCCTGAAAGCGATTTGTCATCAGTTGCGTGTTCTTGAAAGCAATTTGTCACCAGTTGCTTGCATGCGATTTGTCATTGGTTACCTGAAAGCGATTTGTCTTCGTTAATTAGTGTATGTGATTTGTCTCAGATAATCTTGATTAAGCGACTTGTCTCTTTGAATGCGTTTTGTATATGGTATGCAATTTGTCCCGCAAATCATGATTAAGCGACTTGTCATTCTTAATTTAATTGAAGCATTTTGTCTATTTAACACTTCGTATACGATTTGTCACAAACGTCTTAATGAATGCGATTTGCCTTGTGCGATTTGTCCTATGCGTTTTGACGCTATGCGATTTATTCCCTATGTGACTTGTCTCATTCATTTTGCGATTTTTCCATGAAGCGATTTGTGTTCACAAATGTGCATGTTGTCTGATGCGACTTGTCTAATGAATGTCTCTATGCGATTTGTCCTATGCATTTTGACGCTATGCGACTTGTCTCATGCATGTTGTGATTTATCCATGAAGCGATTTGTGTTCACAAATGTACATGTTGTCTGATGCGACTTGTCTAATGAATGACTCTATGCAATTTTTCCTACATGTTGTTACCTTCATTGCACCTATTTGGTAATTATGTGTCGATCGTATACCTGATATGTCTATGTGCATTTACCCATTGCTCATTGTTTATTCTCTATGATGTATGTGTGTGTCCTACACTTGATTCGTCTCTGCCTCATTCATATTTCTCTCTCTAATGTGTGCATGCTACTTCGTACGCTTATATCACATACTTAGTGTCTAAGTTATGGTGTTGCTATAAGGTTGATCCAATGATCTTGTCTATCCTAACTAAATTTCCGGATATTGTTGTTGTTTTATGTGATCTATGAATTGTAATGGCAGGCACAACTTCTTCTGAGAATCTTGCTACCAACGCTCCACCAGTTTTACTTACCGAGGAGGAAATTCTTCCACACAATGAATGGGTGGACATAGCCAAAAGCAACTGCTTTTTGGATGTGGATAGGATCCAACCTAATCCAATCTACCGGATTGTTTTCGATATTTTGAAGAACTCTAACTTTTTTGGTGCTTTAACGAAGCGATGTACGATTCCTTCTATTTACCTACAACAATTCTGGAACACTGTTACGTCGGACAAGATCACAGCCACTTACTCCTGTATTCTTGATGATAAGGAGTATGAAATCACCACTGAGACTCTCAGGGAGGCCCTAGGAATCACTCCACGAGATTCTGCAAATCCATTTGTCACTCCACCTACTGCTGAAGAACTAATGGACTTTGTTGAAGAATTGGGTTATCCAGTGAAAGTAACAAAGGCTTCAGACATCATCACCAACAATATGTATCAACCATGGAGAGCCATTGCCACCATTCTAAACCTATGCTTAACTGATAAAACTTTAGGGTTCAATAGAGTGAGGGCTCCAATTCTGCAAATCATGTGGAGGATTATTAAAAGGGTGAATATCGATTACGCGGAACGCATTTGGGAAGAATTCTCTTTGGCTATGGACACATTCATCACTGACAGACAAAATTTATTGAATCAAGTCAAAGGAAGGAAATTCAACAACAAGAAGGTGATTCCTAGCATACGGTTCTCATAGTTAATCATCCAGCACTTGCAGCAGAAACTTCAGTTCAATCCGAGAAGTGAGTCGGTCCTACATGAGGCTAGTAATGAATTTGTGCTTGGTAACCTGAAATATGTTGCCAAAGGAACTAACAAAGAGGTCTTTGGCATGCCAATACCTGAAGCTCTTCTCACTGAAAGAATCAAGAAGGCAGATTATTTCAAGAAATACATAAAGAAGGCCTCTGGCACAACCACTGATGACACACCCAATCCTACTCCCACTCAACCCAAATCCAAAAAATCTGTCTCTACTTACGCAAGTCTTCCTAAAAAGAGACAAGATAGATCTGTATTTGCTGACTCTCCAACTGAAAGGCCAAAAAGGAGAAAGAGAGACGCTGGAAAGGGAAATGAAAAGGGTCCAAGGTACCGAGAGAGTGATGAGTTTAATGGATGAAGACGAAGTCAGATCGCAACAAGGCATCCAACGAGTTCGAAAGTCTTGTCATGTCTCAAAGACAACCAGTGGGAGGGTCATGATACGAGAACCTAAGTCAAGATTATCGATCATGCTAAACAGTCAAGTCTAATGGACTTAAAACAATTTCGAACACAAATGCAAATGAAGATCGAGAATACTGGGATTCCGGGTCGTTAAGTCCCACGGAGACTCAATGGTGTGTTAAACACTCGATTCAGACGGTAGAAGGATCACTAAGGATAATGATCCGAAAGGATTTGGAATCAATATTACACTACCGAAAAGATAATAAATAAAAGCGACTTAAATGCAAATTAAGAAAATTAAAAGTTAAAATCTATTAAATAAACGCTATCACTATTTTAAAGTGATGAACGTTTAAAACTTAAAACTAAAAACTTACGCTTAAATAAAAATAACGTAAACGCATACAAAATAAAAAGTGAAACTAATACAATATAACTCCTAAAAATATGAAAAATACATTTTACAAACCTAATGATATAAGAAAATTATTAGAAAAGAAAATTATTTTATAACTAATTATATAATTATTATTAATTAAAAACTATTTTAAACTATTTAATAATACTCTAAAATAAAAGAAAATATGAAATAAGACTAGAAAAATAAGATTAAGACTTAGAAAAATCTAAAATATGATAAAACTAATTTTAAAACTGAAAATATATTTTTAGACTTTTATGTATTTATTATTAATTTAAAACTATTTAAAACTAATTTAAATTATTAAAAATACCAAATAAAAGGAGAAAAATATGGAAAATACTTTTAAGCTTTTACATTTATCTAAACTTAAGAAAAATAAAAAGTTATTTTTTTGAAGCTTTTTCTAATTTTTTGTATTAAAAGCTATTTAAAAATGATTAAAAACTAGATTTAATTAAGAAAAATAGCAAATGACTTTGGAAAAATCTGAAAATTTCAGGAAAATCTTAAAATTAAATAAAGAAGCTGGGAAAAATATAAAAGAGGGTGCTATGTGGAGAAAATGGGAATCGACAATCAAGTGCTTATAAATAAGCACTGAATAAGCTAAATGAAGTCCAAAGGGCACCAAACCGATAGGAAGCTAAAATAAGCTATATTAACCAAAATGCAATAAGTTCCAACTAGTTCTAACCACTGGATACAAGCTAGATGATTTGAGGTAATTGAGCTAAAGCGGAAAAAGTTTATGGGGCCAACTTTGAGTGAAAATTAAGCACCTAAATAAGTCGGAAACAGGAAACAGATATTGGAACTTGGATATGACCTGGCTAAGAGTATCTAAACCAAGTTACAGACCCAGAGGAGCTCAAGTGAGCCCCTGTAAGGTCGCAAAACTCAGACAAAACTCATGCAGTAAAGATTCGCATTGGGATTAAGCCCCATGATTACAAGCTCTTTTGAGCTTTAAGGAAAATTCACAAAATTAATCAAAAATAACCACAAGAAACTGGACCAAGAGAGGTTTTAGAAACAACTAGATTCACTAGATTTGACCAAGAAATGAGTGAACTAAAAATCCTCCTAGATGGGCTCAAACTAGGATTTGCACAATTTGACTTTTGAGAAAAACATGAAAGGTTGACTTTCTTGAAGTTTGATCTTGATTTAAGGATTGAAAATGATATATATTGATGAAATAACACTGATTTAAGCTAGACCTATGTATTTTAAACATGAAATGAGCTTTTGAAGGATCAAAAATCCAACAGTGACTGCTTAAGAACCAATAATATGGATTTTTGACTTTTGAGGTTTTGCAGACCCAAACTAAGGCTCAATTGAGTTTATTAGGACTGACCAAACATGAAACAACAAATGCCAATCACTGAAAAGACC
This sequence comes from Chrysanthemum lavandulifolium, assembly GCA_022545495.1. NCBI lineage: Eukaryota > Viridiplantae > Streptophyta > Magnoliopsida > Asterales > Asteraceae > Chrysanthemum > Chrysanthemum lavandulifolium. Next base: position 124,627,617 of record CM040242.1, on the reverse strand, counting down.
TATGGCACATATTTAATACCAAATCCAAACACTCCTTGTTATTACTGTTATGGAAGTTTAAATGGAACAAACACTGAGCCAACTTGATTTCTTGATTACACTAAGCTTATCTAACCTAAATAAAACTATTTGAACAATTGTACACTAATGAAAATCACAGAAACTCAAACAAGCAGATTATGCAAATGACTTGAAATTGGAAAATATGAAATACTAACTCACTTGTGCCAACTGGTTTGCAGACCAATACCAAACCAAAACCAACCTAACCTATGCTAATTCAACCGTAATCATCTCTCAGTATCAACCAAATTCATCACCATTTCCATTGTTGAGTCACAGTTGACTTTTGTTGACCAATTCACACTTTTGTTTGAAAATGATTTTAAAGTTTAACAAAAGCTTACAGAAACTTATTTAAGCTTATTTGCACTTAAGTAGGAGCTTTTAAAAGCTTGATTGAAATATTTTGAAAATGGATTTCTTGACAGTAAATAGCAAAACATAAAACCAAACTAAAATTGTAAATTGAAACTTAAACCGCTTTACAATGATTATCCAACCAAATGTTAATACATGGAACCGAGATCATAAGATTTTAACTAAGCTACAACATTTATTTAGAAAACGATATTAAAGAAAAAACTTAAAACTAGCTACCCTTTTGACCGCTTCTTTCTTCTCCTTTTATACTCCCACTAGCTTCCACTTGTACTACGAAAAGATCCCACATCAATTTTGGACCATTGGATGACCGATGCAATTTTAGCCATTGAAAGTATTTTTGGCGCCAAAGTTGGTTTAAGCCGTGTGTGAGATTGAGTGTTTTGGGAGGAGTTAATTAATGATATTTGTTTTATGTTGATGTGGAGGGGACAGGAAGGTGATATGGAGAGGAGGGGGGTGGTTTGGTTGAGTGATTTCAGGGATATGGTGGGGAAGAAGAAAGGCGCCAACAGGTGTGTGTTTGACTGGCTTGGGTTGACTGGATATCAATAAGCCATGGGGTTCAAATTGCAAAAGTGACAGGGGGTCACTATGGGATGGCAGGGTCCAAAAAGGTGCAAAGGGCTTAATATGATAAGGACCTAAAGTGTAAATTCTGAAATTTAGAGGACCTAAACTGCCAATTCTGCCAAGTTACTTCCAAGGACTAAAAGTGACATTCTCAAGAAGTATATGGACCAAAATTGTCACTTTGCAATTTTCCAAGGGCCATTTCTGCCAAATTTGAAACTTGGAGGACCAAACTTGTAATTTTCTCAAACTTTTTATATTTTTCACCAAAGGACTAAATTTGACAACTTATGATTTTAAAAGGACCTTTGGTGACTTTTCTTTGAAATTTTGACTTAGGACTGTTTTTGACAACTTTTGAAACTTGGGGACTAAACCGCAATTTTGCAAATTTGATATGTTTTTCATCCGATTTTGATATTTTGCATTTAAAACACATAAAACAACGATTTGTGATATTTTTATCATTTGAAGCATTTTTGAGTGTTTTCGAGATGATTTTGCGCTTTATATTGTACAAAAATGATGAGTATTTAGACACTCATCAATCCCCACATCGAGATATTGCTAGTCCCTAGCAATGATTTGAGAAAACATAATGGATTTTAAACTCTTTACCAAAAGCCATTACTTGGAGTAGCCAAATGTTTCGGTTCAAGTAAGAACCTTGGTACATCGATAACCAAATGATTTTGAGCAAATCATAAGTCAGAACGGATTTGATTTGTCTTTACCGAGCCGCACTTTCCGGACTAGCCAACTCTTAGATAAATTATCGAATTATCTTTGGTGAGTGATTACCAATTATGGATTTTCCATCGCCTTTACCACAAGCCATAACCTTGCGGGCTAGCCAACTCTTCACTTTTTAGGATATGGTGAATGAGAACCATACAATTTGGGCAAATTGCAAGCCATATAAACGGATTTGATTAATCTTTACCAAGAGCCGTTTGCTCGGATTAGCTAATCCTTTTGTCTTCTGCGACATGGCGGATCGATAACCAAATGAGTAAGTGAAAACACTTACTCCAAAAAAAAAAAAAAAATTTGGCCAAAACGAGGAATTGAGTAGATAATATATGAAATTCGTGAGAATTCCCCACACTTAGAAATGAATATTGCCCTCAATATTCAAAGTACCGCGGTTATGCCGAAACAAAGAACGAAAAGGAAATACTACGCCATTATTTAAAAGATTTTTTTTTTTTTTTTTTTTTTTTTTTTTTATAAATTTATATATATATAACTGTGGGGCATCACCCCACACTTAGGTGGTAGAAAGGGTGAGAAGATGAAATATGGGTGAAAACCCATATGGTGTGTGCTAATCTTGTTTTTGATTTCAGTCGCTAGCTTGACTCGACCCCGAATTCAATTGTTCATGGGGAAGTAAGTGGAAGAGACAATCTCCATCGGACTTTCAATCAAGATGTTTGGATAAACATTGAAGCACGTGAAAGTTCCACACCGATGAGATATAGAGAACCGGCTCAAAAATGATAATTGAAAATGCCGGGATCAAAGATAGTGTCCTCACTCCCGAAGGAGTGAAGAAGAGAGGAAGTCACCGAGTAGGTGAAGAAAAGAAGGAAGATCATGATAACGATCATGATAAGATCTTCTTCCTCAGGATCAAGTGCAGTTGCACTTATTTGGATTTTATCGGTAGAGCTCTTAGAGTTGGAAGGCATCTCGGGAGGATGGGTAGGAAGATTTGTCATAACTATGCAATTGGGATTCTCTCCCCGATCATGATTTTGCCATCCAAACAATCATACTCCAATGGAGATATGATATGAGAGAGTTCACCGGAGAACTCCTCATGAAGAGAATCAATCACATAATGTGAATTTGTGAACTCTTGTTCCATTGTGGGCTCATCACTATCCTCGATCCCGAGTATCAAAGAGTGGATTCTCAGAATTGAAGTGAATTCGAGTTGAATTCAAATAGAGGATTAGTGAAAATAGCTTTGAATGTTTCGGGAACAAAGTGATCAACATTCTCAGTTGACCGTTAGGATAAGAAGTGAGTGAACGATCATTATCAATGAGACTTTCGTCCTCCCGGATCGGCTTCAAATCAAAGAGTGGATTGATGCGAGTGAGTTCACGGAGAACTCCTCAAGAAGGGATCAAGATCGATTGTGGAAATGATGCCTCAACAAACTCGATGTTTCCATAGGAAGCACAATCGTCACTAAGATCGAGAAAGTTTCAAAATGATCTTGAGAACACTCAAGAGGGAAAGGGATATCACACGATGATCGAAATTCCCTGTGACTCTCGGGATTGGGATAAGGTTCTCAACACTAGACGATTCCATTTCGGAAAAGTGCTAAGCTCATCCCCATGTTCGTGAGAGAGTGAGTGGAATATCGTGTGATAGCGATTGTTTGAGATGAATTCTCAACTTTGGGTATCAACTGATTGAGGAGTTGAGAACTATTATCTATAAAGGGATAAAACTCTCCTCATCATCATCATAAAGAAAGCCTTCAGAATTTGGAACGCCTTAGAGTCGCTTGCTCTAGGACTAATGTTTCTTCCTTAGATTGGCGGGCCTTTTGCTCTTGACTAGCAATTCTCCCATGGACTTTTCACCACTCATTTGATTCTTAAAGTTTTGCATCATATCATTAAGTGATTTCATTGCGGTTTCAAAATCCAGGAGATTTCATGAGACAACGGCTCGGTGGAGTTTGAACCGTATAATCTTTGAGGAGGTTGGAAATTTTCAATCATGTAAGAGTCATGATTGTTATAAGGAACCGGGTTCCCTATTTGACAATCGAGTGAAATGGGGACCTCCACAGAATCACAACAAGAACATCTGTTGAGTCTGGATGGTGAATCATATGGATTTTGGTTATAACCAAAGTTCGAGTATCATTGGAAAACTGCTCATAGACAAACGCGTTTCGGATTGACACTCAAATCCTTGGTGAGGACCTCCACAAAATTCACAAAGATATGTTGGTCATATGATGATAAGTCGGGCCGTGGTGGGTAATTGAAAAGTTTGAAGAGTCGTTAAATGAGTTCGGTTAGGATCATAATCAAATGAATTCCTCGAACCACAAAACAAACAACTCCCGTTATGGATATCATTACCACATTGTACACACGTACACCAACGATGTGGTGAACCATAGAGGCTCACCACAACCGACACAAGGAATAAACGATTGCATTTGAGAGTTATGAAGAGGAATCGGTTTATTCAAAGAATCAACAAAACCAACAAGGTGATCGAATGACTATTAAGACTCAAAGAACATTTTGAAAAATCAAGAGGTGGGACAAGTGGTGTGCTCGAGAGCTAGCAATTTCCACCACTTCCGCTGTGGTCTCGATTCGGTTCTTGAGAAACGTGAAGTTTAGGCAAGTCATTAGTCACCGGCCCGATTTCGCATGTTTGCTCTTAACCAGAATCGTGAAAGTTTAGAATCAATTCTAGACGGTTTATGAGCAATTGAGGGTTTAGAACTTTGGATAACCGTGAGGTTGGACGATAGAACTCCCATTATCAAAAGGAAGTACCGGTCCTTTGTCACCCCGGTTTCTCGCTCCATTTCCCTACGCAGAATGAATGGATCATCACGAACAACTCGAATTCTTGACATTTGAGATACATCCAAGTTTTCAACTTCGTCCTGTAATTCGCCCTCTAGAGATTCCATGAGAATAGAAGAAGATAGAATCAAAAGGATGAGGGTAAAGGGATAAAGAATCAAAATGGGTAGGAGGGTAAAGAGGAATATTTTGGTGTTTTTGAAAACATGACGATAAAAACAAGGAATGAAAATATTTTTATGCGTTTTAACACTTTAGGAAAAGTGTTAATGAACTTTTGGATTTTATGAAAACTTTACAAAAACTTTTACAAAAGATGGGGTATGTGCAAGAATGGATGCGAAAAGGCTAAACACACGCTAAAGCCTCCCGCATGGCTTAAAATTTTGATCTGTGCCAAACAGTCAAGTCTAACAGACTTAAAACAGCTCAGACACAAATGCAAATGAAGATCAGAGAATACAGGGGATTCCCGGGTCGTTAAGTCCCACGGAGACTCAATGGTGTGTTAAACACTGATTCAGACGGTAGAAGGATCACTAAGGATAATGATCCGAAAGGATTTGGAATTGAATATTACACTACTGAAAAAGATAATAAATAAAAGCGACTTAAATGCAAATTAAGAAAATTAAAAAGTTAAAATCTATTAAATAAACGCTATCACTATTTTTAAAGTGATGAACGTTTAAAACTTAAAACTAAAAAACTTACGTTTAAATAAAAATAACGTAAACGTACAAAATAAAAAGTGAAACTAATACAATATAACTCCTAAAAATATGAAAAATACATTTTTACAAACCTAATGATATAAGAAAATTATTAGAAAAAGAAAATTATTTTTATAACTAATTATATAATTATTATTAATTAAAAACTATTTTAAACTATTTAATAATACTCTAAAATAAAAGAAAATATGAAATAAGACTAGAAAAATAAGATTAAGACTTAGAAAAATCTAAAATATGATAAAACTAATTTTAAAACTGAAAATATATTTTTTAGACTTTTTATGTATTTATTATTAATTTAAAACTATTTAAAACTAATTTAAATTATTAAAAATACCAAATAAAAGGAGAAAAATATGGAAAAATACTTTTTAAGCTTTTTACATTTATCTAAACTTAAGAAAAATAAAAAGTTATTTTTTTGAAGCTTTTTCTAATTTTTTGTATTAAAAGCTATTTAAAAATGATTAAAAACTAGATTTAATTAAGAAAAATAGCAAATGACTTTGGAAAAATCTGAAAATTTCAGGAAAATCTTAAAATTAAATAAAGAAGCTGGGAAAAATATAAAAAGAGGGTGCTATGTGGAGAAAATGGGAACTGAATAATCAAGTGCTTATAAATAAGCACTTGAATAAGCTAAATGAAGTCCAAAGGGCACCAAACTGATAGGGAAGCTAAAATAAGCTATATTAACCAAAATGCAATAAGTTCCAACTAGTTCTAACCACTGGATACAAGCTAGGACAGATTTGAGGTACTGAGCTAAAGGCAGAAAACAGGTTTATGGGGCCAACTTTGAGCTGAAAATTAAGCACCTAAATAAGCTGGAAACAGGAAAACAGATATTGGAACTTGGATATGACCTGGCTAAGAGTATCTAAACCAAGTTCTGAGACCGGAGGAGCTCAAGTGAGCCACTGTAAGGTCTGCAAAACTCAGCACAAAACCTCATGCAGTAGCAAGATCTGCATGTGGGATTAAGCCCCATGATTACAAGCTCTTTTGAGCTTTAAGGAAAATTCACAAAATTAATCAAAAATAACCACAAGAAACCGGACCAAGAGAGGTTTTAGAAACAACTAGATTCACTAGATTTGACCAAGAAATGAGTGAACTAAAATCCTCCTGATGGGCTCAAACTAGGATTTGCATAATTGACTTTTGAGAAAAACATGAAAGGTTGACTTTCTTGAAGTTTGATCTTGATTTAAGGATTGAAAATGATATATATTGATGAAATAACACCGATTTAAGCTAGACCTATGTATTTTAAACATGAAATGAGCTTTTGAAGGATCAAAATCCAACAAGGATCGCTAAGAACCAATAATATGGATTTTTGACTTTTGAGGTTTTGCAGACCCAAACTAAGGCTCAATTGAGTTTATTAGGACTGACCAAACATGAAACAACAAATGCCAATCACTGAAAAGACCTATGGCACATATTTAATACCAAATCCAAACACTCCTTGTTATTACTGTTATGGAAGTTTAAATGGAACAAACACTGAGCCAACTTGATTTCTTGATTACACTAAGCTTATCTAACCTAAATAAAACTATTTGAACAATTGTACACTAATGAAAATCACGAAACTCAAACAAGATTATGCAAATGACTTGAAATTGGAAAATATGAAATACTAACTCACTTGTGCCAACTGGTTTCGAGACCAATACCAAACCAAAACCAACCTAACCTATGCTAATTCAACCCGTAATCATCTCTCAGATCAACCAAATTCATCACCATTTCCATTGTTGAGTCACAGTTGACTTTTGTTGACCAATTCACACTTTTGTTTGAAAATGATTTTAAAGTTTAACAAAAGCTTACAGAAACTTATTTAAGCTTATTTGCACTTAAGTAGGAGCTTTTAAAAGCTTGATTGAAATATTTTGAAAATGGATTTCTTGACAGTAAATAGCAAAACATAAAACCAAACTAAAATTGTAAATTGAAACTTAAAACTGCCTTACAATGATTATCCAACCAAATGTTAATACATGGAAACTGAGATCATAAGATTTTAACTAAGCTACAACATTTATTTAGAAAAACGATATTAAAGAAAAAAAACTTAAAAACTAGCTACCCTTTTGGACTGCTTCTTTCTTCTCCTTTTATACTCCCACTAGCTTCCACTTGTACTCTGAAAAGATCCCACATCAATTTTGGACCATTGGATGACCAGATGCAATTTTAGCCATTGAAAGTATTTTTGGCGCCAAAGTTGGTTTAAGCCAGGTGTGTGAGATTGAGTGTTTTTGGGAGGAGTTAATTAATGATATTTGTTTTATGTTGATGTGGAGGGGACAGGAAGGTGATATGGAGAGGAGGGGGGTGGTTTGGTTGAGTGATTTCAGGGATATGGTGGGGAAGAAGAAAGGCGCCAACAGGTGTGTGTTTGACTGGCTTGGGTTGACTGGATATCAATAAGCCAGGGGGTTCAAATTGCAAAAGTGACAGGGGGTCACTATGGGATGGCAGGGTCCAAAAAGGTGCAAAGGGCTTAATATGATAAGGACCTAAAGTGTAAATTCTGAAATTTAGAGGACCTAAACTGCCAATTCTGCCAAGTTACTTCCAAGGACTAAAAGTGACATTCTCAAGAAGTATATGGACCAAAATTGTCACTTTGCAATTTTCCAGGGGCCATTTCTGCCAAATTTGAAACTTGGAGGACCAAACTTGTAATTTTCTCAAACTTTTTATATTTTTCACCAAAGGACTAAATTTGACAACTTATGATTTTAAAAGGACCTTTGGTGACTTTTCTTTTGAAATTTTGACTTAGGGACTGTTTTTGACAACTTTTGAAACTTGGGGACTAAAGCGCAATTTTGCAAATTTGATATGTTTTTCATCCGATTTTGATATTTTTGCATTTAAAACACATAAAACACCGATTTGTGATATTTTATCATTTGAAGCATTTTGAGTGTTTTCGGATGATTTTGCGTTTATATTGTACAAAAATGATGAGTATTTAGACACTCATCAACCACGCCATACCACCTCAAGGTATTGCAGGCAAAGGCAAAGGAATCTCTTGGAGAAGAAGGTGAGCAAGCGGCACCGACTCAAAAACGAGAACGCATTTGAGCTCAAGAGAGAAGCATTGAATCATCCTCACTCAAGAACAAACTGAGTGGAAAAGATGTATCCGATACAGGAGGAAACTATTGCCTCTAGTGACACCCGGTGAAAGTCGTGAATCAAGACCTTCTACGTAAACGGTTCCAAGATCAAACAGAGAACAAACAAATGGACACTGACAGACAAGACACAAAGGCTGAGGGAAATGATCTGCTGGAAGGTTCACAGGATATTCTTAAGTCGAGATCTGAGGAACACGTGCATCTTGAAGAAGCAAACGTGTCTATGGGATCTCTGTCGTCCCTGAAGAATCTTGAGCCTGACATTACTTATGGTGATCAATTCCTAAAGGACAGACCCTCAGATGTCGAGTCTGACAAACAAAATGATGAAAAAGAAGAAGTAGAGTCTATGTTCTCGGTCACTATCCAGCAAGACACATCAACTATTCCTTCGATGTCGGCACCCGTAGTTACTTCATCAACAACAACTCCACCAATCGCACTTCCACCACTCGCTCATGTTCAAACAACTGCACTTCCACCACCCGTGTCTACTACCATCTCTCCACCTATAGTCACCGTTAGTGACTCTGTCACACCACCGGATTCACCACCTCCCACTAAGAGTACAGAGCAACTTCTTGAGGAAGCACTTAAGAGAATGGATGTCCTCGAGAAGCACCATTTGCCTGAATCCGTCAAGCATCTTGATCGTCGTATATCCAAGCTGGAGAACCTCAACTTTGACACCGAAGTTGCAAATGCCATTGAAGCAGAAGTTAAAGATGATGTGGAATGGGCAATGAAAGCTTCGCTACTTCAGAGGTTTAAGGATTTGCCTATTTCGGATATGAGATCAGTTCTCTCCGATAGAATGTATGACACTGATGAGCATTTGGATGAAGTTCATAAGAAGTTATATGAGGCTCTCGAAGAATCAATAAAGCATGATAATCACTTGCAGTTTCTGGAGGACATTCGTGAAAGGGAGGGAAAGAAGAAGAGAAGAGTTCTGATGATGGAGTCTATTTCTGGAGTTCCAAAATCTCCACCACCACCTCCTCCTCCAACTGGTGGATCTGGAACATCCGGTGTTGGTGGATCTTCTGGTATTGCTGCGACTTAAAAGACAAATCCACCAACATCTCCACCAAAATCTTCTAACCAAACTGGTTCTTCTGGTGGTCAAGGGTCTCAGAAAATGTCTACAACATGGACCACGGTTGATTCTCGGTTTACACACACCTTCTCCTCAGTCCCAGAAGAGCAAATGTTAAGTGAAGAATCTTACATCATGCCAGAGTCAGAATCAGAAGATGATGACGCTTCCACCAAGCATATCCCTAAACTTTCTGAAGATAAAGATTGGTGGGATGCTTATATTGAGGGTAAACGCATCAAAACTTCTAGAGCTGCACCATCCAAGGATACGTCTCAAAGCTGGCTAACCAAGGAAAGACCTCAAAATCCTAAACCTTCATGGGCCATTCCTGAGCCTGACTTGATAATCCCTGACAAGAACTGGGCAACCACCATTACAGCCAACTATGAAGCCCCCTCGGAAGATTCACTCTTACATATCACTGGTGACATGGGAAGCTTCATGAAATGGTTTTGTGAAAAGAAGGGAATCTCGTCAATCACTCCTAAAGATCTTGAAGGCCTAGCCTTTGAAATCGTCAAAGTCTTCCATTCAGATGTCGGTCATCTTCAATACCAGATGGAAGAATGCCACAAGATGTTGACTGATCAAGTTGATGAAAATATCAGTCGTTTTAATGTCAACAATCCTCTTCCCCTTGGCGGTGAACCCGGATAGAAGACTATTCAATCAGAATTCTTCTTCAACCGAGATCTGGATTACCTACGTGCTGGAACTGAAAGAAGAAGACCAATTTATCTATTTCAAGATAAAAGTTGCAACCTACTTAGATCCGTGTCTTGAGCGGATGGTACCGATCATTTACGGATAGACAAGGAACAAGTATATGACATTGTCGCCTCATACGGCATTTCTCATTGGTGGTTCAAAAGAAGAAATTCTATATTGAAAGACATGGTGCATAAAAGAAGCGCAGCGATTCGATCCAAGTGTGAATTCTAAGTGTGGTCGGTGTGGAAATCTTCTCAATTTATGGCTATGATTATCAAGAAGATCGTCCCGAGAAGAGTCGACTTGAAAGACCATGTTATTGAAGAAAATGACTTCAAGCACTTGTTCCAAGTGACTTTGAAGATCTGACTTTTGAACCTCCAAGGGCATCTTGACCATCTGCCCATTTGAGAAAAGAAGTCCCTCTCTACTGCAGTCAATCTATGGATAAGGGGGTTAGTGATTCGACAAAGAGTAGGTGATTTTCAGCTTGGTATGGAAAGCTACCAGACTCAGGTCAATCTCACTAGACCTCAATGGGAAGCCACAGGGCATGAATTCAGACGTGATCAGTGACTCTCCAAGAGCAGTTATCTTTACAGATAAATATGGTTCAAGAATGCTACTGAGGCTGTGTGAGCTATACAAGTTCAGTGATGGTACGCTCAAGATGGCTAACGAAGAGTTGGATTAAGGGTAAAGGAGTTCAAGCTTAATTTGAAGCCGGGGAACAACACGAGGTTCTGGACGGAACAAGATGTAAAATGGTGTAAAGATTTCATTGCTGCTATTGGAAGAAGACTTAAGACTAGAAAGATTTTCCATGACCTTGAAAGTTTTGTGGGTGGGAGAGTACGCTGAAGGACACTACAAGCTACATCAAAGAACATAATGATGACATCTTCCTTTAGTAGCTATTTTGTTTTAATATAATGTGTAATGTGGTGATCAGACTATGAACAACAATAACTATAATGTATATAGTAGTGATAGGTTATGGCTTGTAGTTTCCTCTTGTTACAAGAGGATTTAGGAGTGTTTCGTTTCGGATCAAATAAAACCAGACACATTTTTCTCCAACAAGACTTTTCTTACATATTTAAATCACTTGTGATCCAAAATCTCAAAGGATTTGAAATTTTTGATCGGGGGAGAAAATGTGATATAAATATGCAATATGATAAAACGTGATCTTCAAGACTCAATATATTGGCATCTTTCCTCATATGTGCTAAACCTTTTCGTGTATCAAAGCACACATTGAGGGGGAGCATTTCAAAAAGTTGACAAAACTATCAAGGTACTAAAATTTAAAGTTCTTTTCATAAGAGGTCCTTGATAGTAACTTTAAAAGGTTTCATTGGCTACAACGATCGTGAATTCTGCATCATATTCCCCCTGTAAGCTCTAAAATGTATAAAAAATTCTTCACATCAAGGGGGAGCAATCCTTTGAAAACCACATCCTTTCCTAGAATATCTTCAACAAAGCATTTAAAATACTAATTTTGATCGGAAAGTGATGTTGATAATTTTAGAAAATGGTGATCAAAGAATTGAATTCTTCATTCTTAATCCAAGATTTCTATGTCCTCTTGCCTCCATGTGCTAAAACAATTTCAACTATTTGATGCACATGTTGAGGGGGAGCTTTTTCTAAAAATATCAAAACGATTGTGTACAAAATGCTTTGATCTTGTATCACAAGTACCGGATTGATTTTCAAATGGTTTTAATTGGTTTCATTGGGAGAAGAACAATACCAAAAGGACCGACCAAATTTACTTTATGCATGGAGATATAAGGATGGTTAGGTTAGGTATTACGTTCACGATCCCGCCAGAGTCGGAGGGATCTACCCAGGACAATCCACTAGATAGTGTAGAAGTCCTTAGGTATGATGAAAAAGGAGAAAAGTGAGAAATGGGAAGAGTGCGGATCGAGATAGAGCTAGAACCGGAATAAACATAACAAGGTTCTAGTAATGAAGTCTCTGTATAATCAAGGAGTTGAAGAATGAAAATAATTAAATGAGAAAAAGGTGAAAAGAAGTTCAATTCATATACTCTGGTGGCTACTAAGGTAACTCGTGAAGTGAGGTGAAAACAAACACAATATCAATATATCAAATTAACCGTAAAATTCGACAAATTAACCCTTTAGGAAAAAGGTCAACGTGCCAAACCTCACGGGTGTGATAAAGTGATACCGGAAAGTGATTTCCGGTCGTGTCCCAACGAGGTGTGAATGGAAGGATTCGTTGAGTTTCGTGATTTGAACTTGAATTGGTTTTAATGATTTGTTTGATTTGAATTACGCTTCTACAAATTAATTAACGGAAGGTAATTAAGGCAAGGAACCCTAATAAACTAAAAATAAACTATCACTAAGCCTAAGGAATGATAAAACGAAGCTACACTAAGTCCTAGGGTGCTAAAACGTAAAACGTAAAAGCAGGAAACAACCCGAGCCATAAACGTAAAAGTTTTGCAATTTAAGGGCTACGGTGTGAAATCAATTTTCCTACGTTCTATTTGACTAAAAATAATTTTAGAAAAAGCCGAATATTTTTTGACTTTTAAATTAATTACTACGAATTAAAAACTATTTTACTCTAATTAAATGATTAAAATATTAAACTAATTTTGAAAAATCTGAAAAATTAAAGAAAACTACTTTAATGTTGTTGATCCTAAGAAAAATGAAAAGATGGTGGTTGCTTTATGAAATAAGCTACAAATAAGCCAATATAAGCTTATTAATAAAACTGCGCAAGAATGTCCTTAAGAGATTTAAAGTTGTAAACAATGACAAGAAAAGTCCCAAGGCAATTGGTATCCGTGTACATTTATCATCCTCTAAGGTGCTGGAGGTCTCGAGTTCGAGCCCGCCTCCCACCCTTTTGCTCTTTTTTTTTTTTCAACTTTTCTTTTGGAACTTGTGAATAACAAAGAAATAAGCAAGGCTTTTTGTGAAAACTTTTGAACTTAACCAATCGAATAAGCGAGTTGGGATTGCTTATTCCCAACAATTTTGCAAAAATTTCAACAAACACTCCTTTTAAAGCAATAACTTCATTCAACCAAACACCCTTTAAGAATCTTGTAAGCATTAAACAAAAAAGTAAGATCTAATAAGTAACAAGCAAGGAGACCAAAAAGCTAAACCAAGTTCGCCTTAATCTAAATAAGCTAAAACACCTAAAAGGGAAAACAGTTGGCTCAAAGAAACTAAACTAAGAGGATATCCTAAGCTAAAAATGGGAGCAAATATAAGCTATAAATAACACTATAAGGAACTAATAAGCTAAACCTTAACTAAGCTACACTACATGACATTAAAGGACCTAAATAAGCAGACTACAAACCGATAAGCAAGAAAAAGAAAACTACTAGTGACATGTTGTGTATGAAGTGCAAGTGTGAGGCAAAACAAGGTGTCCTTTTGAGCTTATTTGTAAAGTCGAAAGAGGACCTCCAAACCAATACAAGCTACAAAGGTAGAGTTAGCATAGTGGAGATTCAAAGAAATCAAGTGGGGCCAAGAACAAGCTTTTTCACTTGAAAATAAGTCGAGATCAAGATGGCTTTTGACATTTTTTTTTTCGATGTCGATGCAAGAAAAGTTGAAAGGCGATTTCAATTCTCATTTAAACTAAGCTAAAGGACCTTTGATGCAAAACTATATTTGACACAGTTGAGTTTGTGGTACAAGGACTCAAGAAAAACCAAATTTACAAATTTCTAATTTCAAATAAGCTCAAAATGAAGCCAAGAACAAAGAAATGTCTTTGGTTTTCTCTCATTTCGTAAAGCAAAAAATATTTTTTATTTTACCTAAACTTGTACTAAACTTATGCAAACAATTACAAAACCTTGTGACTGATCCTATAACTACTAAATGAGTTTGACTAGGTAGGTCAAACGGTAAAAACATGTTTTTGACCATTTGAAAGCATGACCCAAACACTCCTTAATCGATTTTCTTAAAATCGTTTCACCCCTATCTTTAAACTTGAAAACCCGATAACTTTCAAATGAGATTAACACTAACTTAACATAACATAAAGAGACAAGAAACTAAGAAGCTTTTCATTGATTTGAAGACAAAAATACATTACAAAAAAATTAAACAACAATAAAACTAAATTTTTAAAGACTAAAACTAGGGTGCCTTATAGAATGGCTACAACAGTCTCTATTTATACTAAAACTACTTGGTCTTCAATCTCTTCAGTCTTCGCTTGTGTTTCTTGTGTGAGTGCAACCAAGCAAAGCACCAACCTTCACTTGTGCTTTCTTGACAAATCTTGGCCCTCCATTAAGTAGGTACCATTGAGAGTGAATCGAGCCATCCACCGGGTCTTTTGAGCCAAGGATTGCCATGGTGGCATCTTGGAAAGTGAGAAGAGTGATAGTGGGTTTGGGATTTGGGGGTAGGCGGGTAAGAGGAGATGAAGGTGGTTTTGGGGTATGGTGAAGCTGGGTAAAGAGGAGAGATGGGGTGGAGTGTTTGGGGAAAGGGAAAAGGTTTAGGGTTTATGGGAAGCATAGAAAGGAAGAAGTTTTGGAGGGAAAGGAGAAAGGTGAAGAGGGTGTTGGGTCGGGTTGGATAGGAAGACAGGGTTTAGACCGGTGGATATGGTATATTAATATTGGGTGCGTGGGTTATTGGCTTAAGAGTTTTACTTGGATTAGGATTGAGTCCATTTAACATAGGGACCAATTGCGCCAATTCGAAAATGTAGGGACCAATATGAAAATTATGAAAATGATCCAAGGGCTAAACTTGTAAATCTCAAATAATGCAAGGACCATTTTGCCAATTGTGAAATTCCAAGGACTAAACATGACAATTTTCAAAACTGGATGTAATTTCTCAAAACTTTTGAAATTTTTCACCAAAGGACTAATTATGACAACTTATGATTTCAAAAGGACCTTTGGTGACTTTTTCTTTAAAATACGTGCTCGGGGACTATTTTTGCCAATTTTGAAAGTCGGGGACCTAAACCGCCAATTATGCAAACTTTGTTCGCTTTTCATTTGTTTTCAATAATTTTGCATCCGAAACATATAAAACACAATTTTGAGATATTTTCAGATTTTGATGCATTTTGAGTGTTTTTAGATGTTTTGCAGTCAGATTGACCTAAAATGATGAGTTTTACACACTCATCAATCCCCACACTAAACCATTGCTAGTCCCTAGCAATCTTTTGAGAAAACTTAATGGATTTGAATCTCTTTACCAAAAGCCATTACTCGAGTAGCCAAATGTTTTAGTTCAAGTAAGAACTATGGTACATCGATAACCATATGATTTTGAGCAAATCACCGACTTTCAACGGTTTTGATTTGTCTTTACCGTGCCGCTTGCTTCGGACTAGCCAACTCTTAGATAAAATATCTTTGGTGAGTCGATTACCAATTATGGTTTTCCAACCGCCTTTACCACAAGCCATAAACTTGCGGGCTAGCCAACTCTTCACTAATTAAAGATATGGTGAATAACACCATACAATTTTGGGCAAATTGCAAGCCGTCAACGGATTTGAGATATCTTTACCAAGAGCCGCTTGCTCTCGGATTAGCCAATCCTTTTGTTTATTAGACATGGCGGATCGATAATCATAAGTCGAGTAAGTGCAAAACACTTACTCAAAAAAAATTTTGGCCAAAATGGGGAATAAGATGGTAATACATATGATAAAATTCGTGAGAATTCCCCCACACTAGAAATGAATATTGCCCTCAATATTCAAAGTACCATGGTTATGCCGAAACATAGAACGTAAAGGGAAATACTACGCCATTATTTGAATTTTTTTTTTTTTTTTTTTTTTTTTTAGAAAACTTATATACAACAATGGGCAACTCCCCACACTAGGGTGGTAGAAAGTAGAAAGAAGTCGAAATACGGTGAAAACCCATATAGTGTGCTATCTGTTTTTGATTCCCGAGTCGCTAGCTTGACTCGATCCCCGCATTCATTGGTTCATGGGGAAGGTTTGAGATCCGGACAACCATGGATGGTATGTCCCTCCAAAATAATGTTTCAATCTATGTCCATTCACCTTGAAGTTTGGTCCGTCGCTTGAGATAACTCGACGGTGCCATATGGAAAAACTTTGGCAATGGTGAATGGACCGTCCAACGGGTCTTAAGTTTCCCGAGAAGATTTTCAATCTAGAATTGAAAAGAAGGACTCGGTCACCAACGCTGAAAACGCGGTTCTTAATCTTTGAGTCATGGATCTTCTTTGTCTTTTCCTTGTAAATCAACGAGTTCTCGAGGCTTGATCACGGAGTTCATTTAATTCATTGAGTTGAACTTTCCGTGATCACCCGCGACTTAAGGTCAAAATTTACATGCTTCAAGGCCCAATAGGCTTTGTGCTCGAGCTCGATCGGGAGATGACACGCCTTTCCATACACAAGCTTGTAAGGAGTACACCGATGGGTGTTTTGTAAGCTGCACGGAAGGCCCAAAGTGCATCTTCAAGTTTGTCCGACCAAGAGGCACGGTTTTCACCCACGGTCCTCTCCAAGATTCTTTTCAAACCACGATTCAAACTTCCACTTGCCCACTAGTTTGTGGGTGATACGCGGTAGAAAGACGGTGAGTGACACCGATTTAAGCATGACTTTTGCGAATTGGTCGTTGTAAAAGTGCGCATCGCGATCACTAATGATGGCACGGGAGTTCAAACGGTAAAGAGAGACTTCAAAATTTCACAACTACTCGGGCGTCGTTGGTGGGGAGCGCCGCTTCCACCCATTTGGACAAATAATCGACCGCCACGAGTATATACTTGTTCCTCGAGAAGACGGAACGGCCCCATAAAATCGATGCCCCATACGCCAAAGATCTCGCACACTTGAATGGCATTTTGAGGCATTTCATCTCTTTTAGAGATGTTGCTATGACGCTGGCAAGAGTCGCAAGATTTGACGAGGTCATGGGCATCTTTGTAAATCGTGGGCCAATAGAAACCGGAATCAAACACCTTTTAGCGGTGTAGTTCGGGCCATGATGTCCCCTGGGTCCATTATGACAAGCCTTGAGAATTTCATCGGCTTTGGCCGTGAACACACCGTCGGATGACTTGATCCGCACAAACCTTAAACAAGTAGGGTCGTCCCGTAAATAATGCTTAACATCTTTGAAAAATTTGTTCTTTTGTTGGGACGACATCCCTTTCACAACAAAGTTACCCGCATGATAGTTTGCAAAGTCGGCAAACCATGGGGTACTGAATTTTCATGATGAGATACCACATTAAGAGTCTCGAGAGGAAACGTTTCATTTATTTCCTTTTCTCGAGCACACCTTGATGTGGATTTTCAAGACGAGAGATGATCACCGCTAGGTTCTCCGCCTTTTTATCACGGATAATGATATCAAATTCTTGTAGGAGGAGAACCCATCGAGCAATCTCGCTTTGCATCTTGCTTAGCAAAGAGATATTTGAGAGCCGAGTGATCCGTATACACTATGCTTTTGGACAAGATCAAGTATGGCCGAAACTTCGAAAGCATACACCACGGCTAGTAATTCTTTCTCCGTCGAGTGTAATGTGCTTGAGCTTCGTCAAAGTTTTGCTAGCATAATGTATAGGCTGGAAATGTTTTGATTTTCGCTGCCCAAAACGGCACCTATGGCGAAATCACTTGCGCCGCACATAAGCTCAAATGGTAATTCCCAATCGGGGCAACTAGAATTGGTGCTTCAAAGTGAGCTTCTTCTTAAGAGTTTGAAAAGCTTCAATGCACTCACTAGAGAAGATGAAAGGAGTGTCTTTTCAAGAAGTCGGGTCATAGGTCGATATTTTCGAAAAATCTTGAATGAAACGACGATAAAAACCGCATGACCAAGGAAACTTCTAACTCCTTTGACGGTTGTGGGAGGAGGTAATTTTGAAATGACATCGACTTTAGCTTTGTCAACCTCAATCCCGCTCTTAGAAATCTTATGGCCAAGGACAATTCCTTCCTTAACCATAAGTGACATTTCTCCCAATTTAGACTAAGATTCGTGTTTTCACAACGCTCAAGCATCTTGTCCAAATGGGAGAGACATGTTTGAAAAGAATCCCAAAGACCGAAAAATCATCCATAAAGACTTCCATAGTCTTTTCGATCATGTCATGGAAAATGGCCATCATACACCTTTTGAACGCATCGAGCATTACACAAGCCAAAAGGCATGCGTCGGTAAGCAAATGTTCCATAAGGACATGTGAATGTGGTCTTTCTTGATCTTGTGGGTCAATGGGAATTTGAAGTAACCCGAGAAACCATCGAGAAAACAATAGTATTCGCTTCCGCTAATCTCTCAAGCATTTGGTCCATGAAGGGTAATGGAAAGTGGTCTTTACGGGTGGCTTCATTTAACTTTCGATAGTCAATGCAAACACGCCATCCCGTAACCAATCGAGTAGGAATCAACTCGCTTTCATCATTTTCAACAACGGTAATGCCACCTTTTTGGGCACACAATGAACGGGCTAACCCAAGGACTATCCGAGATAGGGTAAATCAATCCGCATCGAGAAGTTTTATGACTTCCGCTTTGATAACCTCATGAATTTTAGGATTCACCCTTCTTGGTGTTGAACCGCCGGTTTGAAGTCATCTTCCATGAGAATTTTGTGTGTACAAAATCTCGGTCAATACCCTTGATGTCGGAAGGTTCCAAGCGATGGCTCGCTTGTGTGACTTCAAAACCTTTATGAGAGCGGATTTTCATCCTCACTCAAGTCTTTAGCAATGATGACGGGTGATTTATTGTCACCCTCCAAAATGCATACCGAGATGAGGTGGTAAGTCCTTAAGTTCGACCTCGGGAGGATCATTAGATTTTTCAATCGCTTTGATTTCCTCTTTATGAAGTTCTTGAGGAGGAGTGATGAAGGATCTTCATTGAGCAACTCTCGATGAGAAGAATATCTCCTCAATGTCGATGGGAGCGTGATCAATTTCCCATGGAATGTAATCACTAGCCAAGTATGCTTCAATCTCTTCCAAAATAAAGTCACTTCCTCAAACGGAGTGAGGGAGGGGAGAGAGCAACGATGGGATCAACCGAAGTGGGATTGCCACCGAGAATCCAAGAATTTCTTGAGAATACTCCCGACACAATGTCAAGGACATCAATTTTGTTGACGGAATTGTCTCCATAATTGGGGAGTATTTCGTAACTTGATTGAGATTGAAAGTAACGGCTTCCTTGTTTACCCTCAAAGTAATTTCCTTCATCAACGCCGATCAATGCCCGACCCGCTTTTAAGAAGCACCTCCC
Organism: Chrysanthemum lavandulifolium; assembly: GCA_022545495.1. Classification (NCBI taxonomy): domain Eukaryota; kingdom Viridiplantae; phylum Streptophyta; class Magnoliopsida; order Asterales; family Asteraceae; genus Chrysanthemum; species Chrysanthemum lavandulifolium. The sequence goes on along the minus strand of CM040242.1, from coordinate 124,608,004 downwards.
AAGGATGAGGGGTACTGGGATCGGCATCAAATTCGACAACAACAAAGTCGGCGGGAAATGAAACTTGCCTACTTACACAATACATCCTCGGCTATACCTAGCGGACGAGAACTTGTACGGTCCGCAAGCTCGAGGATCATACATGTAGGTGTAAGCAAGTGGGATTGCCACCGAGAGGTAATGTCAAGACATCAATTTTTTCCACATCGGGGAGTATTTCGAACTTGATTGAGTGTGGCTTCCTTGTTTACCCTCATTTCCTTCAGTTAATGCTAGCACCAAGATCGGGATCGGCATCAAATTCGAGCATTGAACTATGCCTTGAAAATCACCATGAGCATGAGAAAAATTTTCCGGTCTCCTAACTTTTCGGAAGTTTTTAAGGATAACCACGAACAATTTTCGCTCAAAGAAGTTTTAGCCATTTCGAAATCTTTTCTTTGTTATTCAACAAATTTTTGATTGTTGGACCGAACTTTGGCATTAGAAGAAGAGCGTCCATGAAACTAATCTCAAGTGCAAATCTTGAAAGATTTGGATAAGCTTCTCCATTTGTTGACTAGTTTTATCACGGAGCTTTTGGTCATTAAGCCTTGAAGGATAAGGAAGTGAAGGCTTAGGAATGGTCATCGAACAACGGGTTCCGAATTGGAGGTAAGACCACCGGAGGTTGGACTTGTGCGGTACTTCGTGGGCTTGAGTTATGCACCTTGTCCTTTGATACCTCGGTTTCTCGCTCCACATCCCTCACCGGAGAAGGATTAGGCATCGAGGGTCCTCATAAGACTTACCACTTGGTAGCAATAGCATTCAATTCACCTTTGGGTTGGGAATGGTATTACTCGGAAGAGCACCAAGTTGAAGCTTGATTCTTTTGACTCATGAGACTAGCAATCATGCTTTCAATCTTGCTATGAGATTGATCAATTTTGTTACTAGTAGCTCTAAGCTCGGGAGTGAAATCATTCTTCAAAGTGGTAATTTGATTTTGCATGGACACCATCTTAGCTTCATTGCTTTTGATGTAATTAGCAATGTCAATGGAAGCTTGAGGAGGTTGGGCATGCATGTTTTGTTGAGGAGCTTGGAATCGGTTTTGATTGAAATTTCCTTGATTTTGAAAACCTTGATTTTGATTTTGAAAATTCGATTCGACTGATTTTGATTGAACCGATTATTTCTATTTTGCACATTTTGATTGTTTCGATTTTGATTAAACCCGGTGGTCCAAGGAAATTGTTAGAACGATAGCTGAGAAGGTTTCGTCTCCTCATGCGGTTGGTAGGAATTACCTCCGTATTGTAGGAACCAAGCGGCATATACGCCTCTTGAGTGAAGCCACCGGAGGTCGGACACTCAAAATAAGGGTGTGGACCACCACAAGTTTCACAACTCTTGTTTACGACATTCACTTGTTGATTGTTATTATTTTGACTCATTTTAAGTACGGCAGAAGGATATTTCTTCAATCTTTTGGTTAGAGTCGTATTCAAGATGGAAGGGTGGTAGATCTCCTTGACTCACTCCTCTCTACCGAGGAATCCCAATAATTGTGGTGGGCGTCATGTTTTCAATGAGATCATAGCACTCTTCGGTCGCTTTTCATAAAGGTACCACCGGCAAAAGATTGATTGTGTCACGATGTCTCAATGTTAACCCGTTATAGAATGTATCTATTTGGGTGACAAGCAACATGTTGTGGTTCGGACATCGATCAATCGAAAGCTTATAGCGCTCCCATGCCTCAAATAAGGACTCATCGGATGTCGCCGAAAATTATCGATTTCATTCCGTAGTTTCGCCACCATCGACGGTGGAAAGTATTTCGCCAAGAATTTGGAGATCATTTCATCGAAACTATGGATTGAGTTCTTGGGAAGACGATCAAACCATGCGGTGGCATGAAGCGTCAAGGAATATGGAAAGAGGTATAAGCGAAGGGCGCCATCGGTGACCCCATTTTGCTTCATACTTTGGGTGACGGTGAGAAATTTGTCGAGATGCTTGTTGGCATCGCCACCCGTGATCCGTGAAATTGGCAAAACTTTGGACTTGTTGAATCATGTGATGCTTAAGTCCAAAATCTGTGGCCTCGATGTTGACCGGGCAATTGGACCGCCCGCCCATCCATCGTGGGTTGGCAAAGCTCCTCCATCGCTCGGAGATCGGGAGCTTGATTTTGTGGACCATGTTGTTGGACTTGAGGTCCGCTCCTAGGTTATGTGTCATTGTGATTTGTTCGACGGCACGTATCTCGGCACGCTTGCTTGGTTACGGTTACGCTCACGAGCTTATGAGCGAAAGCATGCACTTCCAAAACAACACTTTCAATTAAAACAAGACCGAGGCAAAACACGGTGAACTTAAACCAATAATCCCACGTGAAATGATCACTTTATAAGTAAAACGCACAAAGGAGCGGAGAGACTTTGTAGGTCACAAGCTTATTAAAACCCGCTCTTTTCACCGCAATTTAATGTCAGCCGTCCTTATACCCTCACACGCTTTGTTAAACCGATAAAAGTAAACCAAAACACGAGCGACACAAAGGCAAGTTTTAAATCTTTAGTTCGAACTTATAATGATAACACCTCGCTTGAGAATGTTATATTGATTGTGTCTTCTATTTATTTAAAACAACAAGGAAAATCTTTTGTATTTTTAATCTTTTATATATATACAAAGAAAAGAAAAATATTTTTGTATTTTGTGTTTTTATAAAACAATAACTTCACGAGGAAGGTTCTTCAAGTCACTAATCGCAAAACTTCACGATATTGTCGCAACACACCTCCGCAATGGCGCCAAAATTTGATTCGTAGAAGTGAGTGGTGAAAACAAACACAATATCAATATATCAAATTAACCGTAAAATTCGACAAATTAACCCTTTAGGAAAAGGTCAACGTGCCAAACCTCACGGGTGTGATAAAGTGATACCGGAAAGTGATTTCCGGTCGTGTCCCAACGAGGTGTGAATGGAAGGATTCGTTGAGTTTCGTGATTTGAACTTGAATTGGTTTTAATGATTTGTTTGATTTGAATTACGTTTCTACAAATTAATTAACGGAAGGTAATTAAGGCAAGGAACCCTAATAAACTAAAAATAAACTATCACTAAGCCTAAGGAATGATAAAACGAAGCTACACTAAGTCCTAGGGTGCTAAAACGTAAAAACGTAAAACCGGGAAACAACCCGAGCCATAAACGTAAAAATTTTGCAATTTAAGGGCTACGGGTGTGAAATCAATTTTCCTACGTTCTATTTGACTAAAAATAATTTTAGAAAAAGACCGGGTATTTTTTTGACTTTTAAATTAATTACTACGAATTAAAAACTATTAAACACTAATTAAATGATTAAAAATATTAAACTAATTTTGAAAAATCAAAAATTCACGAAAACTACTTTGATGTTGTTGAATCTAAGAAAAATAGAAAAGATGGTGGTTGCTTTAGGAAATAAGCAACAAATAAGCCAAATAAGCTATTAATGCTAAAACCAAGAATGTCCTTAAGAGATTTATTGTGCAAACAATGACCAAGAAAAGTCCCAAGGGCAATTGGTATCCAGTACACACTATCATCTCTCTAAGCGTGGGAGGTCTCGTGTTCGAGCCCGCCTCCCACCCTTTTGCAAAACATTTTTTTTTTTCAACTTTTCTTTTGGAAAACCAAATAACAAAGAAATAAGCAATTTTGTGAAAACTCTTTGAACTTAACCAATGAATAAGCGTTAGGACCGCTTATTCCCAACGATTTTGCAAAATTTCAACAAACACTCCTTTTAAAGCTCACACTTCATTCAACCAAACACCCTTGAAGAATCTTGTAATTTAACCAAATAAGTAGTAGATCTAATAAGCAACCTGGAGACAAATAAGCTAAACCAAGTTCGCCTTAATCTAACATAAGCTAAAACACCTAACTATGGGAAAACAGTTATACATAAACTATACTAAGATGAGTCATAAGCTAAAATTAATAAGCAAATATAAGCTATAAATAAGAACCTAATGAGGAATAAGATAAGCTACTAATAATCTAACCTACACTGACATGACCTAAGGACCTAATAAGCAATTCACAAACCGATAAGCAAGATAAAAAAAAACTACTAGTGACTCTGAGTGTATGAAGTGCAAGTGTGAGGCAAAACAAGTGGACTGTTTGGAGCTTATTTTTAAGCTAGAACGTGGACCTCCAAACCAAGCACAAGCTACAAAGGTAGAGTTAGCATAGTGGAGATTCAAGAGAAAGCAAGTGGACCCAAGAACAGTTGTTTACAGCTTGAAACTAAGTCGAGATCACATGGCTTTTGAGCTTTTTTTCGAGACGATGCAAGAAACAGTTGAAAGGCGATTTTAAAGCTCATCCAAACTATGCTAAAGGACCTTAAGTTGCAAACTATATTTGACACAAACTGAGTTTGGTAAACATGTTATAAAAACCAAATTTACAAATTTCTAATTTCAAATAAGCTACAAAATGAAGCCAAGAACAAAGAATTTGTTCTTTGCTTTGCATCTTTCGTAAAGTTAGAAAAACAATTTTTTATTTTACCAACACTTGTACTAAACTTATGCAAACAATTACAAACATCTTGTGACTATCCTATAACACCTAAAGGAGTTTGACTTGGTGGGTCAAACGGTAAAACAAGTTTTGACCATTTGAAAGCATGAAACAAACACTCTTTAAGCGTTTTTTTGGAAAATCGTTTCACCCTATCTTTAAACTTAAAACCCGATAACTTTCAAATGAGATTAACACTACCTTAACTAATAACATAAAGAGACAAGAAACTAAGAAGCTTTTCATTGATTTGAAAGAAAATTCTTCATTAACAAAAAAAATTACATTACAATAAAACTAAATTTTTAAAGACTAAAACTAAGGGTGCCTTATAGATTGGCTACAAGAGTTCTCTATTTATACTAAAACTACTTGGTCTTCAATCTTCAGTCTTCTTGTGTTTCTTATGTGAGTGAAACCAAGCAAACCACCAACCTTGTGCTTTCTTGGACAAATCTTGGCCCTTGATTAAGTAGGTACCCATGAGAGTGAATCGAGCCATCCATTGGGTCTTTTGACTTGGATTGCCATGGTGGCATCTTGGAAAGGGAAAGAGTGATAGTGGGTTTGGGATTTGGGTATAACCGGGTAAAAGAGATGAAGGTGGTTTTGGGGTATGGTGAAGCCGGGTAAAAGAGGAGAGATGGGGTGGAGTGTTTGGGGGAGCAGGAGAAAAGGTTTAGGGTTTATGGGAAGCAGAGAAAAGGAAGGTTATTTTGGAGGAAAGGAGGAGGAAGAAAGGGTGTTGGGTCGGGTTGGATAGGAAGGGTTTGACCGGTGGATATGGTATATTAATATGGGTCTTGGGTTATTGGGTTTAAGAGTTTAGGATTGGACTTGGATCCATTTAGACAAACATAGGGACCAATTGTGCACAACATCGAAATGTAGGGACCAATATGAAAATTATGAAGTTGTAGTCCAAGGGCTAAACTTGTAAATCTCAAATAATGCAAGGACCATTTTGCCAATTGTGAAATTCCAAGGACTAAACATGATCATTTTCAAAATCCTTGTAATTTCTCAAAACTTTTGAACTTTTCACCAAAGGACTAATTATGACAATTTATGATTTCAAAATGACCTTTGGTGACTTTTCTTTAAAATACGTGCTCAGGACTATTTCGCCAATTTTGAAAGTCGGGGACTGAACCGCCAATTATGCAAACTTTGTTCGCTTTTTCATTTGTTTTCAATAATTTTGCATCCGAAACATATAAAACACAATTTTGAGATATTTTCAGATTTTGATGCATTTCGAGTGTTTTAGATGTTTTGCAGTTCGGTTCAGATTGACCTAAAATGATGAGTTTTACAAAACACTCATCAATGATGGTTGAAAATGTGATTAAAATGTTGAAACTAGGGTTTTAAACCTTGTTGTCCCAAGCAATCAATACATGAAAATGGACTTAAGTTTTTCATCAATAAGATATAAAACCGAAAACAGACACTATAAGCTAAATGTTGCCGCTTCAACCACTAAAAGCGGACTTACAACGAGAAAGTTACGCCATTTTGAAGTTAAACGAAACATTACTAAAAAAAAAAAAAAAAAAAAAAAAAAATCGCACTATTAGCAAAACTATAATTTAATAAATTTTGAAATAGTTTTTGAACCGTTAGATACAAGATGGGTAAAAATTGGTAAAAGACGTAGGCTAATATATATTTAGTTATTTTCCGAAAAAGTCTAAGACTTGGTAAAATGAGAATAAAGAACGAGTCATGCCCAATTTTTCTGATTTTACACTTGTATTTATTACGGTAAACTTATTTTCTAAAAATAACGACAAGAAGACGAAAACTCTTTAAGTGGCCTTTTATAAATAATATAATAATAATTATTTTTAAACCCGACAAAAAGACAAAACTATAAACTTTTATATATATAATAAAATGAATAAATTTTTTAACACATATCGACGAAAGTATTAAATAGACCTTTTACAAATAATAAAAAGATACTATTGTAAAATCGACAAAAGGATGCAATATTTTTATAATTTTTTATAAAATATAAAAAGATGAATATTTTAAATACATATAATAAAGACGAGATTATCCTTATAACGTGACTACTAAAGTTGGATCGCACGTGAATATTTGACAAAGTGTCGAAACTTATTTAACTTGGACGTAAAGAGTATTTTTGACTCATAAAACTAAAACACGAACATACATTGGTGATAGAAAGTTTTGAAAACTCATTTGCATTTTCACATTTCATATAGCATAATATTAAGTCGAATCATTACTTACTTAGGTCACATTTTGGAGCCGTTATACTTTATATCTTGACTTATTCATCCCCGAACTACTACTTTACTCGAAGTGAGTTTCATAGCCCCGTTTTTCTACATGTATAAAATCATTTTGAAACACTCGGGATGAGAATACAATGCTTGATTTTTTTTACATATGGACACAAGTACATAAACATTGCTATTTTCCTAAGTTACCACATTAGCCTCTAAGTCCCCACAGTTATCGTGGACCATTAGTTACTTGTGAGCGCGAATGTCTTTGAATAGATCTATTTGGTTGACACACCCGTCCAGGTTGGTCGCACCAACTTGACCGGATGTACCGGTCAAACGAGCACATAACATTTGAGGACATATTAAGTGTTTTGGCTAGACACTTATCGGAGCATCTATTTACCCGTGCTTTTATGCATACATATCATGTTAAGGCTTTGGGGTCATGAGCTTAGTGCAATAATGTTGCTTTTCATTTGAAGTTGTATTGTTATAACTGTTATATGCTAAAATCTTGTGGTCCACACTTATTACTATCTTTTACTTAAAACTATGAACTCAACAACATATTTGTTGACATTTTAGCTTATATTTCTCAGGTTATTGAGCATATTATCCCCGTAGACCATGGAGAGTCTCATGCATAGCATGCCATCAAGAAGTGTTTTGTCATAACCATGATTTTCAGCTTAATGTTAAACTATTTCACATCTGGGACATGTAAACTTATGAATTATTAATGTTGAACTTGTAAATTCAATCAAATGTATCTTTAAAATGACTCATGTAGGTCGTTCGATATAACTATAACTTTGTTACATGAACGTTACGCCCCGGTTATCGTTCCGTTGCGACCTATTTTGAGGGTGTGACAGGTTTCCTGTGTAGAACGGTAAGGACCCGATGAGATTGATGAAGATCAAGAAGCTCGGATAACACTTAAACAAAGACCATACTTTACTGTTGTGAGGCAGTATTTGCCCAAGTGTGTGAAACTTGTGAAGTTGTGTATCTTGCCTTCTATTTATAGAGAGGCGAGTAAGGATTAGAGATAAACCCTTGAGAGATGATCAACAGCCGTGACGAAGCCAGGTGTTGATCATCTAGAGAGCAGAAAAGGAGGACAGGTGGTCTACGTTCCTTGGGTCATACAAAGTGGTGCTTGTCGTGCGTCTCCACTGTATAGTGTCAGATGGTACATCTTAACGTCTGGTGACAGTTGGGGAGCAGTAGTACTGCATGCTCAGTCTAGCCTAATAGGTTTTACCAGGCCTTGCGTAGTCTGAGATTTAAGCCGGGCCGCTACGGGCCTTGGTAATGGGCTTGATTCGAACGTGTATTTAGTGGGCTTGGGCCACTAATATTGATACGCTATCAAGTCCCCCAAGTCTAGTATTAGATCATGCACTGGTGATATGATGCTGGACTTTTGTTACTGAGTCCCCCAGTCCGTGCTGCGCTACCAGGGTTCCTTCTTAGGCCCTTTATTTCCAGGCTGTTATCATATTTGGTTTTTGTGATGATGACTAGATGAAGGCTTTTTTTTTACCTCGATCAGGGTTGTAAGTTGTGTTGGGAAAGATGGGTATTTTAGTGTTTGCATGGGGAAGTGTAGGAAGATCCCTTTTAGGTTTATTCATTATCTTTGGGATTTGACGCTTCTCTTTTGTCTTTTCGATGGTAGACGACGTCATCCAAACATTTGTTGAGCGGTGTGTTTGACCTGTCCCTTCGACTACACATGACGTATGTATTGACGTCAGCTGCACTCACATCTTTTCATGGTATTTGTCACGCGCCTCATTCAATGTGTTTTGACCCAATGGGTTTTGACAAGTGTAACTCGCCGATTCGTTTTTTTGCCTATAAATAGGGCTAGAAAGCTGGGGAGGTTGTAACTTAAAGCCGTAAAGTTTTTTTCCTTTGCCATTTTCCACATCTCTTCCCAAACCCTAAAAACTTCTTTTAAAGAAATCTTTTTGTCGGTTTTTCTTTGTATTTTTACAAAGGCCAGTTGTATTTTGTTTGTTTTAAGAAGAAATGCTCCATCGTTTTTTGTGGGGTATGATGAAGGTTAGAGGGTGTTGATGGCGAAGACATTACTATTGTCTCAGATCCTTTACCCATGTGTAGGGGTTTGATGTGTCTATCGTTGTAGGTATAGATTATTGTATTCAAGTTTTAAATTTGTATTTAGCCGTCTTAACCTATAACAAACATTAACGGGCAATGTACCTGATCAATGTAGCCTAGTTGGTAAGTAGAGTGTCGATCACTAAGAGTGGAACATTAACACTTAAACATCTATCAGTTTTTAATCCTAAAGTTAGTCTAATTAAACCTAATCCAATGCAAGAGGGGTTTTCAGCCTGAGAGACTGGCACAATGTTTAGATTAAGTAAAACTATAAATAAAAGTAATGAGGCGAATGACACACACATACACATATAAGAAAATAGATAGTAGATAAGAGGTCAAGCCGATAGTAGGGATATGTACTCGTTAACAGGTTAATTAAATATGATGAGTACTAATTCTGCTCTTTCTCGTTGGTTACTCACGTGTATGTGTATCTCGTTCCTACGTCTAGTTCCTCTAGACCTAGATTCTTTCTTTAACTCGTCCAACAAACTAATCCTGTCATGATTAATTAAATATGCATAAAGTCCACCTTAATGATTACTAGTTTATTTATTAATTAACCTATTAGGGCTTACATTAATCATGCAAAAGATGTTAATGAAGTAATTGTACGAGCCAAATAACAGACAAGGCACAATAAACTATTAAATTAATCAAAACATACGCATGAGCATCCAATTAAACATCGTATACTCTAAAAATGGTTGGAAATATTTCAGTACAATCAAATAGTGAAATGTACGCTAACCTAACGACTAAAAGAGTACTAAACAAATTAAATGAATCTCCCTACGAATTGATGCACTAGCAGGACCTTCTTATTTCTTTGAATTCATCCTTCTGGTGGTGTCTTGTGTGGTCAGCCGTCGCCTTTCCTGTGTGTGGTATTGCATTTTGAAAGTGGGCAGTCGATCCTCTATTTATACATTCTGGAAACAGAAATGATACGGTGTATCTAGTGTACCTGATACGCCGTATCTAGGTAACTTCGTATGGGGTCCAATATTATTATATTATGGAATATTCGTGCACCGCCATATGATGCGGTGCATCTTCAGTCTTTATGCGGCGTATGCTATCTTCAGTATCTTGGATTTTCTGATGAACTCTTGAGATTGATACGCCGCATCTCAGGGATGTCATGCAGCGTATTTGGAGTAGAATAAGTCAGATCTTCTTTGTTAACCAATGTTTCATATACGGCGCATGGGATAAATCCATACGGTGTATGCTTCAAAGTCAGGTAATGGTCTTTATAATCGTCTAAGTCTTGGTGTACGATGTATCTGTCTAGAATGATACGGCGTATCTATCGTCAGTTCAATAGAATTTTCCAACTTGATCCATTTTGCTCCAATTTACGTCCAAAATAGCTAAATTTCATGAAATGCTTGTTTATAATACTATGGGAAGGAATAACATGGGTTCTCCACAGAGAGCTCAAGTGGTTGAACAGGGTAATGCTCAGAATGGGATTAATGGTCTTCGTTGCTATAACTGTAATGAGAAGGGTCACCTGGCTAATGCATGCCCTAAGCCAAGGACTAGAGTCAGTGCTTATCATAAGGAGGCTTTACTCTTGGCTCTTAAGGATGAAGCTGGTGGAACTCTCACCAACAAGGAACAGAGCTTCATGGCAGATGCAGATTCTGATGATGACATGGAGGACTTGCAGGCTAATGCAGTAGTGATGTTGATGGCACACATGCAAGCTCTCCACATGAGTGACACAGGCCCGGTGTATGACACCGACGACTTGTCTCAGTGCACCGGATCAAACTATACTCATTAATAATCGATATCTCACCAAAATCTACATCAGGCAAAGCGGTCGAGTGTTCATTATGAGTCGTCTAAATCTCATTCTGATGATCATCAAATAGACCCCGTAGTTATATTTGACGATCAAGATGACCTTATGGTTACCATTGATAATCAAGTTGACTCCGTGGTTATACTTGAGGATCTGACTAATGATTCTGTTGAGACTCACGTTGAACAAGATGAACCTTCGCCTAATCTAGAAGTTGAGCTCATGACCTTAATTAAAGACCAAGAATCTCGATCGGAAATCGCAAGCAATTAAAAGAAAACAATGCAATCGTTGACTAGGGATAATGAATGCTTAAAAAGGCAACTCAACGTTTTTAAAACTCAAGAAAAACGTGAACAAGGTTTTGAAGTCGCTTTTGCTAAATCTTCACAAAACGAAAAATCACAAGAACGACATATACGTGATCTAGTCGCATCCAAGAATGCTTTGTTGTCTCAAATAGAACAACTGAAACATGATCATAAAAAACAAATTAACACTCTTACTTTGGAAAATCAAAAAGCCAAGGCTGAGTTGTTAACTTGTCAAAAACAGTTCTCTGAGTACAAAAAGCACTCAACGAAACGAATAGGTGCCTATCTTGAGGAAATTGTCGACTTACAAAACAAAATCAAAGAGTTTCGAAATGTTGTTTAGAAACATGGTGAATCAATCACAACGATTCAAAAGTTTACTTTAAAACCAAATCCAAATGGATATGGACCGAATCTTGCTTATTACAAACCTAAGTTTTCAAATAGAGCATTCAAACCAAATCCGGAAGTTTACAGTGCTGAACATAGAATTGATGATTCCATTATGAGTGTTGTTGAATATAATCGTCAAAAGGAATTAGATGCAGAAGACGAGAGTCGATAAAAATTAGAAAATGTTGTTTACAACAAACCATTTAACTATTCAAAAGCCGTCACTTTCGTTGAACAAAGTGATACTTCTAACACACCTTGGGTTATCACACCTATTTCTGAGTCTTCAAATGTTGGTCCCTAACCCAATTCTGCACAAATTAATGGTCCTTTACCTTCACTTAGTGAAGTAAAATCAATACCCGAAAATCGTCAAATTCTTAGATATTTTGACATTTTCACTTCTGACATCAAACTTTTAGAACGTGAGATTGAATTTCATTCTGAAATAAAAGTTGAACATTTTCAATCGCCTCGGTAGCGAGAACAAAGAGATATTTTTCGAAAAGAATTTTACCCCATGTTAAAAATTTGAAAAATTGTGCATTGTATTGGGAAAGGGAATTTCATAAGGAACTTGGGTGATGAAAATAGTTTTCGAAAAGAAACATCTATTTCAAATATAAAGCGAAAAGAAAATGTTACGAAAAGATGTTTATCGACTCTTGGAAGATGTTATCGTGTTGATATCCATAATGTGGTGTTATTATATTTTGTTCCATATGCATTTGATTATATATCTGCTGAATCTGTTGATTTTGTTAAAATTGTTGAGAATACTGATAATGTGCCTCAGATCGAGTCTTTAAAAGTTGAAAATGAACGATTGTTAAACGAACTTTCAAATGCAAAACGTCGTCTTCAATGGTGCCAAAAAGATTGTCAAAATCGTGAACTTGCTTTGCAAAACAAAATCAACCAGTTGCATTCCAAAACTCTTAATCCAAAACTTGAGCAACTGGATGATCAAAACGCGTCTTTAAAAAGTCAAATCTCAAAATATGAACAAGAACTTTCAAAAGTTAAAAAGGAATATGGTATCATATTTGATTTACTCAAATAGACTCGTGATGAAGCATCAAACGAACTTGATCATTATCTTGCACACACTAAAGAAGTCATGAATTTTTCTGGAAATCTTCGCTCAAAATCAAGATTTGTTGCATATTATCATTGAGTTAAAGAGAAGTTAGGAAAGTATGAACAAGTTAACCTTAGTAACATTAAGAAACTTGCACTGTAACACTTAGAAATAGTGACACTAGAATGCCTAATGACAAACCACAAGATACTAATGTGCTTCCCTCATCGAAAGCAGAATAGTTGCCTTTTTCCCAACGTCCGCACTTCACGACCTAGGAGCAATACAAGGAATAATAGGAACTTGCGACCTAAGAAAAGATCAATAAAGAATGTCAAGTAGAAGAACACCTTAGGACTTTGAATAAGACTCAAGTTGCACCCACTTTAGATATTGCGTCTGACAAATGTAATGGAAAAAGTGTTGTAACGAATGCTGAACCTTTAAGTAATTTAAATGTTATGTTTGAAGCTTCTTGTGTTGGTTGTCATAAAAGCATGTTCTCTGGTTGTCATGATAAGTGTGTTGCTAAGGCTATCTTGAATCGTAAAGCGGAATAATAGAAATCGGAATACCTCTAGGCCCACTAATGCTTCTAAGTGCATGTGCTAGGTAAACCACCCTCTCTGCTCGGCTACGAACATTGATGTACCCATAGCTCCACCTTCACCCTCTAGGAAGAACTTATCACCTAGTGCATTCACTAAGACCAAAGCTAAGACTAGTTGGAGATGGCGAAATGGTTACATAATACACTTGCATTTAAATGGATACCTAAAATCATTGATATGTGTGTTACTACTATAATCGCTTGTAACCTCTAACTCTTCGGGTTCCACATCTACTTCTATTCCATCCGTGTCGTGCATGTGTAATGCGGTGTGATGAGATCATCCTTGGATTGTTGATAGCGGATGTTCCCGACACATGACGAGCAATCTCAAGCTGTTATCAAACTTTGTTGCAAAGTTCATTAGCACTGTCAGATTCGGGAATGATCACTTCGCGGCTATCATGGGCTACGGAGATTACACCAATGGCAACATCAAAATTAGCAGGGTTTATTATGTGGAAGGTCTCGGTCACAATCTCTTCTCCGTAGGTCAGTTCTGTGATGGAGATTTGGAAGTTGCTTTTCGGGAGAAAACTTGTTTCATTCGTGATCTACAAGGAAACGATCTTATGTCTGGCACCCGCAACTTAAGTTTATACACAATCTCAATGCAAGACATGATTGCTTCATCTCCCATCTGTCTCCTTTCAAAGGCAACATCCACAAAATCTTGGCTATGGCACCGACGTCTCTCACATTTAAACTTTCAAACCATAACCAACCTTGCTCGATACAAACTTGTTGAAGGTCTCCCGAGATTCCAGGTATTCTAAAGATCACCTATGTTCACTTGTGAACAAGGAAAAGCACTCGTGCTCATTTTCCTTCAAAGGTGGAACACGCCTCAAAGATGTGCTTCATCTTCTTCACATGGATTTGTGTGGCCGATGCGTGTGCTTGACGATTAATGGCAAACGCTACATCTTGGTAATTGTAGATGACTACTCCGGATGGACTTGGGTTTATTTTCTTCAAGTAAAGATCAAGCTCCACGATGATCATCACCTTTCTCACAAAAATTCAAGTTCGACTCGAACACCGTCCGACAAAGGAACCGAATTTGTGAATCAAACTCTTCGTGAATATTATGAGAAAGTGGGAATTGACATCAAACATCAATTGCACGTACCCCGAACAAAAGCGGAGTTGTTGAAAGATGAAACCATACATTAGTTGAAGTTGCCGAGCGATGTTAATCAATGCTAAACTTCAGTTACTTATGGGTCAAGTTGTCTCAATCGCATGCTACACTCGAATCGCTCAATGATTACAAAACGGCACAACAAAACACCTTTTGAGTTTATCCACAACCGAAACCGAATCTCAAACACTTTCATGTATTTGGATCCTTTGCTACACCGAATAATGATCGTGATGACTTTGAAAGCTTAAAGCTAAAGTCGACATTGGAGTCTTTATTGGATATCCGTAAGAATTCTAAAGGTTCTTGGATCCGGAATCGTCGTACAAAGCAAGTTATGGAAACGATTCATGCAAATTTCGATGAGCTTCTTGAAATGGCTTACGAGCATAACGACTTGGAACCCGGTCACAACCGTTTAAACTTCCTCAAACCCCATCATCATTTGAACCAAGCCCCAAACTTACTCGTCAACAAATGGAAAAGCTATTTGCTCCTCTTTAGTGATGATATTAATGAACGTGCTCGGTGTATCCAATGTTTCATTGCTCAACCCGATCATATTCCAATACGATACACCGCTACAACAACTATTGTTGAAGAAGCACCATCGATTGACTCTACAACAACAGTTGAACAAACCGCATCCAACGACGTTGAACCGGTGATGATGTTACGAACAATGAAGTGCCCCACCGCAGATTTTGATCCAATCGTTCTTTAACCCGTTTGCTAATGAAACCGATGCACCGATGTTGCGGAATCATCTACAAGCCATTTGAATCCTCCCGATCTGCATAATGTATATCATCATCAACCTTCCACACATCGTTGGACGAAAGACCATCCTCTAGAGAACATTATTGGTAACCCAAATCAACCATCGTAACATGACAACGTCTTCACACAGATGGTGAACATTGCATTTATGCACTCATTTGTTTGCAATCCGAACCTAAAACATTAAAGATGCAATGATCAAAGACAATGGATTGAATCCATGCAAGAAGAACTCAATCGGTTTAAACGTCTTGAAGTATGGGAATTGGTTGAAAGACCAATAGGGGTCTTCGTCATTGGTCTAAAATGGATTTGGAAAAACAAATTGATCTTTGAAGGAACCGTAATCGAAACAAGTCACGTCCGGTGGCTAAGGGTTATAGATAGGAAGAGGTATTGACTTTGAAGAATCATTTGCTCCGGTTGCTCGCCTTGAGGTATTCGGATCTTTTTCGAGTTCGCGGCTCATACGAACATAACGGTCTTCGGATGGACGTCAAAAATGCTTTTCCGAATGGGAACCGAAGAAAAGGTTTATGTCACCACCCGAAGGATTCGTTGATACCGAGTTCCCAAACCATGTCTACAAACCGAACAAGGCTCTCTACGGACTCAAGCAAGCCCTCGGGCATGGTAAGATGAGTTATCATCCTTTCTCCTATCTCACCAATTTGTCAAAGGTTGATCGACCCTACATTGTTCATACAATATCACGGGCACACATTTTAATCGTTCAAATTTATGGATGACATCATTTTGGGTCAACACATTTAAAATACTCAAACGCTTTTTCAAAACTAATGAAAAAACATTTTGAAATGTCCATGATGGGTGAACTTACGTTCTTTCTAGGACTACAAGTTCATCAATCACCCCGTGGTATTTTCCTGAGTCAGTCCAAATATGCCCTTGAACTCTTAAACAAATTTGGAATGCAAAAATGTGACACCTATGCCACACCAATGGCACATAGCATGAAACTAGATGCTAATTTACATGGGAAATTGGTGGACCCTACCAAATACCAAAGTATCATTGGGTCTCTCATGTATCTAACAGCTAGCAGGCCTGCTATTGTTTTTGTCGTATATCTTTGCTCCCGTTATCAGTCGAGACCAACTGAAACCCACCTCTCCAAGGCTAAAAGAATCCTCCGATACATCAAGGGAACCATTAACTTGGGGATCCGTATCAGAAGGATTACGGTTTTGAACTAATAGCTTTTTCGAATGACGATCACGTGGGATGCTTAGATTCACGGAAAATTACTTCATGAGCATTACAATTTCTTGGTGATAAACGGTGTCATGGCAATCGAAGAAGAGGATTGTATATCATTGTCCTCAATGAGCGCGAATATGTAGTCATGTCGGCGTGTTGTGCTCAAGTCATTTGGATGAGAACACAACTCAAAGACTATGGTTACGATTTGTGTAATCTCGATGTCTTTGCGACAATCGGAGTGCTATTGCGATCTCATGCAACTCATTCAACATTCAAATCAAAGCATCGATCTTGATATCATTTCATCAAGGAGCACGTGGAAAAGGGTACCGTTGAATTATACTTTGTGGGTACCGAATACCAATGGCGGATCTTCTCACCAAAGCCTTAGCCCTGCTAGGTTTAATGAGTTGGTCCACCGGATTGGTATGCGGTATTTGACTCCAGAGGAACTGGATGAACTTTTAAAACATTCTTAAAACCAGTCAAATACCAAAACATCTTTTGTAAATATTTTCAAAAACAAAATACAAAATTATAAAATCTGATAAAACAACAAAAATATTCTTCTATCTATATTTCTTGTAACATGGCAAGTACAAATCTTCCGTCAACACTTTATTCTTTCAAAATTCAGTATTTTCTCGGTCAAGTGTTGAGGGGGAGAAAGTACATATTTTTTCGGTTTCATTAAACCTTGTACTTGCATGTTACCTCATTCCGGTTGTTTCTTTGATTGATGGTGGTCACATTTCTGGTTTACTGACACTCCCCGGACTCAAATTTATAAAACTTCATTATTTCTTAAGTCGAGGGGGAGTGTCGAAAAATTTCTTTCCAAAATATCATTCGTTTGGTAACCAAAATGGAAGTTATGGGCGTTGGGTGAAAATGGTTAAGGTGGAGGGACTAAATCTATCAAAAGTTCAAACTCTTTTAAACGAAACACCTCCACCAAATTAACTCTTCACATTTATTACAACACTTAATATTTCACCAACTCTCATCCATGATCCAAATTCGTTTCATAAATCCATGTTTTTGATCATCAAACTGTAAGTGTTTTTATGATCTTTGTGGTTTTCTAAACAATGGTTTTGATTCTTGTGCAAATCCAACGGTCCAATCTTGTGTTTGAGTGAGATTCGTGTTCTACGCGTAAGCCATGAACACAAATTCTTCATTCGTGTGTTTGTGTTAATGAAAATGGTGTTAAAATGCTTAAATGTTCATACATTAACTGTTTTCATCAAACAAATTCACCCAGAAACATGATTTGAATGATTTTGAGAATTAGGGTTTATGCATAATTTTGGGTGTTTTCAAATATGAGTGTTTCTGGTTAAAAAGGTAGTTATGTGATGTTGTTTACATGTTGAATTGATCAAATCCAGGCTTAGAACTTACCCAGAAACACCAATTACGTTAAAATTGAAAATTAGGGTTTATGTTCATAGCATTTGGGTATTTTTTATCCGCTTAGGTTTTGATGTTAAAACTTGGATAAAACAACTCAATAGGCTTCATAGACATCCCAAAAAAAGTTTGGTGTCAATCCTATGGCTAGAATCCATACTTGTAATTCTTGAAAACTAAGGTTTAAGTTTTACGCATAAGATACTCTTCGCGTAACTGTCTTATTGCGAATTCATGATTTGAGCTGAAAGGGATTGAATGTATGTGTTAATAATTGGTGTGATGATGAACTTATTTCAGGATTTTTACGCGTGAAAATTCAGAATCAAGGTTGTTAGTACTTCTACGCATAAGGATCACCTTACGCCTAGCAAGTTATGCGTAAGATAAATCTTACGCGTAAGGTTCTACAATGGGGACTACTCGTATCCTGTGAAGGATATGCGTGTGAGAACCTTTACGCATAAGGTTCACTCTTACGAGTAAGCCTTACGCGTGGGTTCCACATACGCCACGCATAAGCTTTATGCCTAAGGCCCTCTTTCCCTACGCGTAACATTTCTTACGGCGTAAGTCAAGATCCCACGACAAGCTTATGCTTACGCAGATTACCACTCTGCCACGCATAAGCTTAGTATTTTACGCCTAAGTCTAAAATCAACCAAAATTATGAATTGTTACTGGCGTGCAAACTTGTAAATAAATAAATCATAACGCCACGAAACCAAAATGTCACTAATAAGATTAAATGTTTACTAAGTTGTGAAAAATAAGTGAAAACTTGGACTTTAAAACTCAAAGTTAATTATAACACCCCCAAAATATCGCAGCGGAAGATTGTATCATTGGGGTGCTACTTCATAATACAAAGTACAAGTCATAGAAAACGACCTCTAAATGAGACGTTTTGAAAAGTTACCATTCGATTAATGAAATCAGAGTTACAAACAATGAGATCCCAAAGTATAATACATAAATGTTAAAAAAAATGTTTCGAATGGTAAATACGAACGCATAAAGTCTTCAAAATATGTCGGGCGACTCTATGCTTCAAACTCTAGCTATCGCCTTAAGACCTGAGATAAACATGCTAAAAAGTGTCAACACAAAGGTTGGTGAGTTCATAGAGTTTGTTTTGAATAAGTTGAAAAGCCTTTAAATCCACTCAGTTCCAAGTTTCGCCCATACAAAACTTGCAACCTGTGTGTTTACAACCCACTGCTAAAAATAGTACGTCAATCATGTATGCATGTATCATAGTAACTAAAAGTATAAATGTTTTAAGTATGTAACTAGTATATTGATTACGTACACGTGCATCAAAACCTATGCAATTAGCCATGAGTCTCCACTTCATCTCCAGAAACCTAAGGTGGGTATGTTGCTCACAAGCAGTGTAATAGCATTGGTTCTACTTCCTCTCCGAACCCAATGCATGTGTTGTCCAAGGAGACTTTGTGTTTCTCACAAGGAAAGTAATAGCATTGGTTTTACTTCATCTCCGAAACCCAATGCATGTGTTATCCAAGGAGACTTATCATGCGAACGAGGGGACTGCTCCGTGTATGTTGGGAGACTCTCAAGTTTAGTATAACATAATTAAGTATAACGCAATCAAGTATATAACACAATCAAGTATAATGCAATCAAGTGTAATGCAATCAAGTATAAATGCTATCAAGTATTATGCAATCAAGTATAAAAGGTATAGTGTAGCATAAAAGTGTAACTATTTTGAGTATTTGTATTTGTAAAAGCAATTAGTTGAGCATGTATCTCCCCCAAAAGTTTGTAAACAAGTATAAAAACGGGGCTAAGAACTCACCTTAAAAATGATATCACAACGTATAACGGATCGATGGATAAGCACGAAGTCTCTACGTATAACCTAGAATATGATGTCAACTCTTAGGTTCGGAATAATGCCTAAGAAAACATGAACGAGCCTATATATGCCATTATATTGATCATGACGTAGTATTTGTATGTTTGTTTATAGAAATGGTTTTAGTTTGTATATCTCGTACTACCGTTCGGGCAATCAAAATTCAGAGGTCATGCAGTAAACGTTCGAGGAGCTAGGACACTTTAATTCGTAAATCCAAAAACTCATCGATCCGTTTACCCAAATGAACCCCTCACATGAAGTTCCCTAGTATTGTAGTGCTCAATACGTAAAACATGTATTTTGATTACTTGATTATATGATATATTAAGAGTTTATAAATACTGATGAAATAAACTAACAAAGTTTATAAATATTTAAATAAGTCCGAGTTTTATAAATACTTACGTTAAAATAGAATGCTTGAGTATTATGGAAAAATAAAATATTAGCGGAGCTTCGACGTAGAATTTGCAATCTTTGATAACCCAAGGCTATTAGAAGATTATAACAACGCCTTCTTGAGAACCCGAAGAAGAAAAGAAGATTATAACGACGTCTTTTTGGAGACTTGAAGATATTTGAAGATTATAACGACTTTTCCTTGAAAACTTCCTAGAACGAAGATCAAACGCTAGTTTTTCTTCAAGAACACATGAATGTTCTTACAAGATTTATAAGAAATGCCTTAGGTTTAGGACTTTAGATGTTAATAAGGTGTGGTGCAAGAATTTATGAAGGTTTGGCTTGGTATTTATAGGCTAGAGATTATGGTTAACTATATATTGGGTTAAAAACTAAACATGGTTAAGTTGTATACTTGTAATGATCTAAGGAATGATCAAATATCATCCCTACATGTGTTTTACACGTTTCATATGAGGTGGTGGTGATAAGATTGGAATTTTCTTGATATTATCTTGTTTTTACGGAGTGTAGTTCGGTTCCGAAAATCGCTAACGGTAAGTATTTAATTCATGAAACGTAAAACCGGGTGTCGTAAAAATATAAAACTTATAGGAATGATTAAACTCATCAATATACTCCATCTAAAAATATAAAATGGGTGATAAGTCTTATGGGTGCAAAAACGCTGCTTAAAACTGGAAATACGGGTCAAAAACGCGTAATTCGCAATTTATCATAAAAGAACAAAATTTTAGGGAAACGACCGTGAATTTATTTAGAGTAGACTAAAATTAGTCTAAAAGTGATATGAGATATTAAAATGTGGTTTCGTCATACGCGGGATAACTTTACAGTTATTCGTGAAGTTTAAAAGTTACGCGATTTAAGCAAAAATATAGAACGTACAAGGTTAATTCCTTTATGGTCAAAGGAGGAGGGAAATATGTTTGACTTTTCCAAACAAATGTAAAAGTGTCAAAAACATATTAGAAACACAAAGTCGTAAATCGTTAAGCTCGGATGTAAGTAGAATTGTTTAAAACGTAAGTTTAGTTTTGTTCAACAGAGTTTATTTGGTAACATAAAAATAAATCTCAAAAATTCTCAAATTAATCATGAGTGATCTAAAATTAATATGATGTGAGGAAAATTGTCGGGGTTGATTTTCGTTATGCGTGATGTTTAAATGGTGTACCGTCCAAAGCGAAACTTTAAAACGATGTTTTCTTAATAACTTTTATGCGAAAATGATCTAACGATTGTCGAACTCTCGTGTCATTACTAAAATAATTTATCTTACGAGAATGTGAAATAAAATTTCGGGAGTGAATAGTAAAAGGGAATAGTAGCCGTGAATAGTAAAAATGAATAGTGACCCGAAAATGCGAATTGTTACATTAATCAACTCATGAAACTTATCACGACGTCTTTGGACTATTGGACTAACAAGTGACATTGGAATTGTAACAATCATCGACATATCACATTCTATAAATAGACAATAAAATCAACTGTTGACTAACGTAATGTCTTTCGATATGTTGGTTCTTTTGGCTAAATATATTTCAGATCACGATATGGACGTTCAAATGCAATATGTGGAAGCACCAAATGTTCTCACTATTAAAGATATCTTCCCTCATGGTTACCCAATGAAGATCGGAAAGAACAACCTCAGAGTTGATTTTGATACCTTCTCTTGCTCTGAGTCTTCGTGTCGATTCTTGTGGATATTTTGAAGACTCACCCTATCGAATATGCTCACTAACTCGCGCTCTTGTCTGGGAGATCTACATTCACCAATTCGGCATACAATGCAAAAGGTCAAAGGTCAAAATTTGTGACGGTGACGCTTAACAACAAACATTCTTCTTAATCCCGCATCATCGAACCCTCAATACAATGCCACTCCAATGAAGAGGTCGTTCTCCGTTCATGGTCGACATCGGCTATGATGAAGCTACCGGGTAATCACAAAGCACTCATCATGGATCTTAAGAACATTCCCGACCATGGAGAACCTCTACATAATGATTGCAAAATCCTTTTACGGACGTGGCGGTGGTCATGAGCATCCCAAGCTCATGGAACTACAAATATTTTGGGCTTTGGTCAACATGAAAGACATAGAAGTTGAAGCTACGATATGGGACGACATGATGACTTACCTTAAAAAGCTTGGCACCAAGATCCCATATATCGATACACCAAACTGTTGATCCAAAGAGCTCTAGGGTATAATCACGATATTCCTCGAGACTTGATGACCCCAAACAACACTCCGTGTTGTATGAGCCCACACTCACCGTCGATTTAAGGACTCTACAACGAAGAAACAAGGTGCGGTCTTTGCGGATCATCTTATTATCGATGATATCAAACAATTGTATTCGTACAAACGATATCCGTAGCGATTGAAGAAGGCAAAGTAGGTTTCCTTGATGAAAAGTCCGCTGGTACACCTACTAGGAAAACCAGGAGAGGCAGTGCAGGAAGAATTACAAGCACTGAGAGTACGAGGAAGTATCCAAAGATGACTCATGTTCACAAAAGGAAAATTCCCTCTAAAGAAGCCATTCCTATTCCCAAACCTGAACCGCAACAAAAGCTTACGGACGAGGACTCAGAGGACACTGAAACGGACGACGAGGTCATCTACTCTGAAACTCCAATCGATGACACTCAAACAGTAGCAAAACCTCCCAGTCCAAAAGCTGATAAAGGTAAAGGGAAAACTCCAGTGCTTGAGCAAGAAGAGGAAATCTCGGAAGAAGAGCCACTGGATGAAGACAGAGACTACAGAAAAAATGTTAAGAATCTAAGACTCCTTCATGTTGCCAAAGAATTCGAACAACAACAAATTCGTGGCCCCGGAGGGTCAAGTGGTGGTGCACTATCTACACCAGTTTCCGATGCGGTAATCAACCCAATAAGGGAACTCGTACCACCACCCACGAACAACAACAAAGGCAACTGGAGGACTCTATCAAATATGACATAGAGGAACCTGAAATGAAGAAGTATGAGAAAGAAAAAGCTGACGAAGAAGTTAAGGCTGCAGCTAAAATAAGTGCAGAAAAAGAAGCACAAGCTAAAGCAGATGAAGAAGCCAGGATTCAGGCTAAAGAAATGGCTAAATCTGGACAAGATGACGAAGTTGATTATGATGATTTCCTTCTAAATAGTCCAGCACGCTCCAAGGAAGAAACTTCTGAGCCACCAAAGGACCCTGAGCCTCCTCATGTCTCCTCATCATCAGACTCGTCCTCTCACTCATTACCTCCACCATCCAAAGGCACAACCAAATCCACATCCAATTCAGTGAAGAAACCAACCGACTCTTGGATATCCCGGGCTAAGACAAAGATTGTCAAAGCTGTCAAGCAAGTCAGGAAGAAAGACGTGCTCAACAAAAGTCGAATCAACTCGTGACAAGATCAATCTTCTACATGACGAGATAGATAAGATGTCAAGTGAAAGGAGTATATCCGAAGTTTATGAAACGTGATGTCCAAGGGGAAATGAGCGAGATGATTAAGGATATACTCACAAGTTCCTTCTCGACCTTTGTTCTGGCGTGACAAGAGAGATGTTCAGCAGACAACTCTATCCGAATCTCATTCAATTGGCTAAGCAAACTATAAGATCAACACCTCTAACCGTAACAATCAACCCAATCGATCCTATAGTGTTCTCCGATCTTGAATTGGTTTCGGCCGGTAACACAAATGTCAAACGATCGCAACATTTACTTCGACGAAGGTAAACTGCTTGACGATTCTTTGGAATACCAACTCAAAATAGCATGCGAGTAGAAGTCGAAGGCCTAAGCGTCTAAGAGACGATGAGGATAAGGATAAGGATAAGGATAAGGAGCCTAAACGTCCAAAGAAGTCTGGTGAACCCTCCTTTATGCCACTACCACCCCAAAGGACTCCAACACAAAGACGATCCCCTCCACGCTCTTCTGCTGATACACCTCAGGACTCTGAGTTACCACCATCCACAGAGAAAACCGATGATCATTTCGAATACACGGGTGGTGACGATGAGGAGTTCCATAAGCCCCAACAACAACCCACCTCTGCCGCCACAACAAAGAAACCAGGATCCTCATCAAAGCCAAAGAAGAAGAAGAAGAAGACAAAGACCAATGTTGTCTCGTGGCTAGACGAAGATGACACCGTGAATATATTTGGTTTCTACACTTGTTGATGCTACTCCTCACTACCTAAAGGTCAAGAAATGGTAGATGGTCGAACACTTTGGAGCATGCTAAGTTACTTCAAGAAAAGTTTCGGGTGAAGAAGATGACAAAGCGAGTTGAGACGCATCAAGAATGAAGCTTTTGTTAGGAATTAGAAATTCGGTATTAAAGAGTCGGTCACCTCAAGTATATGTAATCGTTAGAAAGCTCGTAGTCGTAGTTCTTTTAAGTTAAGTAGTATTTAGTTAAGTAACACCGTGGAGGACTGGACGGTCTTTACCCATCTGTATGCACGATCCACCCCGATGTGTGGCGTTTATGTAAGACTATAAATACTCTACCTCCCAAGGTAGAGAGTTGGAGCTCATAATAATATCTTTCACTTTCTCTCACTAAGTTCCCTAAACCTCTAACTTTCTCTCTAGAATTCCACTTATAAGCCACCTTGTTGTTATGGTTTGATGTGTATGTGAAAACTAATATCCTACAATTGGTATCAAGAGCCATGGTTAGATCATATCTTGCACATCTTTGGATTTCTAGTGGTTTTAGGTGGTTTTGAGTTTGAAAAAGTTTAGTGGTTTTGCATCATTTGGTTGATTTCTTGTGTTAAAGCTTGGATTTTGTTAGTACTTTTATGTTTAGAATCATCACAAGTGTTTAGGTTTTCATTTGGTAAGCTTGAATCATCTTGGTTGGGTTGTTTTGGATTAAAAGTGATGTTTAGGTGGTTTTTCTTGCTAGCGACTTGATATATGAATTTATTTCTTCGTAGCGACTTGCTTCACAATTTTGTAGCGAGTTCTGATTTTGGAGCTAGCGACTTAGACCTAGCGATTAACAAGACAAGTAGTGGACTCTCCACCACGGGTAGCGACAGTGGTAGCGACTTGGTGCAGAGCGAGTTGCTCTTTAGCGACTTGTATCTCTAGCGACTTGAGTAGCTTAATCGTCGCCAAAATTGTGCTAGCGACTTGAAGCTTAGCGAGTTACTACTTAGCGACTTGCTTTTGTCTAGCTACTTGGGACTCTAGCGACTTAGTGGTGTAGCGAATTAAGTGTTAGCGACTTAGTGCATTATCTTCTAGCGACTTAGTGCATTATCTTCTAGCGACTTAGTGCATTATCTTCTAGCGACTTGAGTGATTGTTTACGGTTTTCTCTTGATTTAGTAAAATCCGTGAAAGAATCTATTTCCGGTTTAATCATAGAGTTATAAAATCCCGTATAATCTGTTAACATGTCTACCAACGTCCCTACTATCATCTCCATTGTTGCCGAGGATGTACAAGCGGTGGCTCGGATACTAAATCCACCCATGCTTGATGAATCGACTACAATTCTTGGGCTCAACGAATCGATTGTATTGCCTTGGAAAGGAAAATGGTGTCAACATTCTCAAATCCATTGATGAAGGACCATATCGAGTTGAGACGACTAGAGACATACTTGATACTAATGAAGATGGTACTCAGGTTTATGGAATGGACGGACCTAAGATGTATGATGAGCTTGATGATAAGGATAAAAGAGATTCGATGCGAGATATCGGGGCTTCAAACATTGTTCTTCAAGGTCTTCCTAAAGACATCTACAAGTCGATCAATCATAACTTTGAAACAAAAGCGGTTTGGGATAATGTTAAGATGCTTCTCTCGGGTTGTAATTAACTATGGAAGACAGAGAATCCCAACTCTATGACGAATTTGAGCACTTCAAGATGAAACCGGATGAGAGTGTCTATGAGTACTATGTAAGATTTCATAAGTTGGTGAATGATATGAGAAACATCAAGATGACTATGCCTAACATTCGATTGAACTCAAAATTTGTGAACAACATGAATCCCGAATGGCACAAGTTTGTCACCTCCGTGAAGCTCACTAAAGGATTGAAGGATACAAACTATGAGCAACTCTATGCCTTCCTTCTTCGAATGAGAGACATGCCATGTTTGAAAAGAGGATTCTTGATCGGTTCAAAGGTCGGGAGAAACAAGGTCTACAAATGATTCAACCGCCTTCTTCACAAATGATGGGACTTCCACCAATGCTTCTCAAGTTGCACCGAAAGATGATAATCACAAACCCATTTCGATCCAAGGTTCAAGCAACTCGATGCAAATCTTTGTCATGGAACATTTCATCACTCAACTAACACTCATGGTAAAGAGAACAGACACTTTCACCTCACACCAACAAACTCCACACGCAATGAGATCCGAACCGCCCAATCTTCACAACCATGCTTTGATCGGAGATGGGAAAATTATGGGGCAACCAGTTCAGAAAGACAGATGATCGAGAAGAGGTGGAGTGGGAAAAGTTATGTTGGCAACGAGAATCGAGGAAGAAATGGTAACCAAGGTCAAGCTAAGCCAATCAAATGTTATAAGCTGTGGTGGTGAAGGACACATTGCAAGGAACGCACATCTCCAAAGCGTCCATGAATCGCCGATTACTTCGAGATAAGATGTCACTGCACAAGTTCGGGACAATGGTGCCGCTTTGGATGAAGAGGAATTGATGTTTCTTCCGAGGGCAATGCCAAGACCTATGATGCGATGTGGAGGAGCGACCTATTCGAGAGATAGGTCACAATCATCGAATGCCTTTCAAGTCGCCGATCGTGATGCATACGACTCGATGTAGATGATGGACCCATCGCACACAATTTTATGGCTAGCATTTCTCCAATGGTTTCTCCCAAGATCTCTTCTTCACCACAAGTGGCCCATCCAAGGACAAACTCGTCTCGAGGTATTAAAACTATACGATGATCTTGATGTGCAGCGGATGCATGACAAAGTACAATCAATCGAAACTATTGAATCAAATGTTGAAAATATGGGTAATAACAATATTGTCCCATACGATCAATACGTGAAACAAAGTGAAAGTGAAGTTGTACCAAGTGATGCATCTTCTGCGATCAACAATGACTATGTCTTTGATGAATACACCGCATGTGCTCCGATGATTCCGTAATTTCAACTAAATGCCTATAAGGAACGTGTTGCTATTTATGAACAACGTGCAAAATTTGAGTTGACCACTCGTGAGCGGGAAATGGATGACCAAGTGAGTACAAGAATTAGAAAAGTAAGTTTAGAGAAGTATTGAAACAAGAATTACATTCCTTGCAAGAAAACTTTCTAAAACAATAAGCAAAAACAAGAACTTCAAGAAAATGTGAAAATGCTTAAGCAAGAATTTAATGCAAAGGAATCAAAACTCTTGAGAGATTTTTCTAATCAAAACTTTGAAAACAAACTTGAAAACAAGTTGTACATACAAGGAAACACCATTCGATTCGCTCACATGGTCACCAAACATCGAGTCTTAAGCGATAAGCATAGCATTCCCTTGTTGAGGAACCAAATCCAGAGGTAATTAAAAGGCTAGAAATGCTCATAAGGTGCTTTATGATGGTAATGAAATCCTTAAGCCTAGGCGTAAACCTAGTTGCGTTGAGTGCATCGAGGAAGATAAGAAATCAAATGAAATCACTAGGAAAAGATGAATAAGAAACAAAATGATCCCAAATGCAAAGAGAAAACATAATTATCTCTCCTCATGATTACAAGAAGGAAAACCTGGATTTCCTTGAACAAGTTTAAGCCTCGACATTGTTGACTCCGAACAAGTCTTCGGAAAAAGGATTTAGATAAGCGTAAAGCGGAAAATATTGTTGAAACAAACCCTCCCTTTGGAAAATGCCTAGAGCATTGTGTATCCTCCAAATACACCAATGCATCTTGTACCTAGAACAATTGCCACTAAAAGCAAGACATTAATTAGCCAATACGTTATATTTCAACTATTTGTTGATTTTGAGAAAACTTGCAAGAAAAGGATCACACCCACTGGTATAATCAAGGAGAAAGGGTTTGAACAAATGAAAGAATGTTATTTAAGCGAGGTCATGCCCTTCTTTAAACTTCTAAAAGATCACTTTGAGAGTCTTAAAAGGGATAGAAACCGATATTAAGGGAATGGAAAAGGAATTTGATGCAATGGTTGTTGAAGTTAGTGACTATGAGCGTGCAATTGAAATATAATGAGATTGAGAGAAAGAACTTGCATACATTAAATGAGAATCTTATTCTTGAATGTGTTGCTCAAGATGTGTTTTTCAACGCTCAAATTGCTCTATTAATGCTTCCAAATTTCATGAACTATCTCGTGGCCCCGAAAGTCTCCCATGATCGTGTCATTGAGCTTGAAAAAACTAATTCTAAACTAAACGAGAAAATTGAAGCTGGATGATCACGACAATTTCGTTAAACATTTTTCTAAACTAGAAGTTGAGCATTTTAATTTACAACTAAAATATCAACATCTTAAAGAAAATGTCAAAACTTCAAATGTCAAGACATCTTGGATGCTCGAGTTTGATGCGGTTTTCAAATTAACAAACGTGATGAGCAGATTCAAGCTCGGTGCAACACGATCGAGAAAGTTGAAAGCCCAAATCTCTCAATTAAAGGGTCAAACGAACAATATGACATGCTCCCAAATGCCTCCTCCTTTAGATTCTCAGAAATCTCAAACGTTTCATCTTCAAAACTTAGTAAATGCTTTACAAAAGGAAAATGAAAGTTTTCTAGAAGAAAATGAAAAGGTTAAACGTCATTTCAATGAGTTATTTGAATCAATTAAAGTCACTCGTAACAAAAATAACGATCAAATAGCGTCATTGCAAAAGGAAATTGAGAATCTGAAGAGTCAGATAAAAGGAAAATGCCAATGACCAATGGGGAGAATGTTGTATCAAAGGTTCACTCTTGTAATAAATATACTTTATCTGTGACATATGTCCCTCCTCATCTAAGGAACAACAAACTTGCTATTCAAACATACTTCTCATCCCTTAAGGATTGCCTAGAATGTCTGCGTGAGATTGTTGAAGAGGATAAGTTAGAGAAACCTCATGATAATGCAATTGGACATGCATGCTTATATGCCAAACGATCTCAAGAAATCTTAGAATGCTTGATCACAATATGCCCAAAGTCATTAGGTGAGAGAGTTAATCCTTTGATTCCATGCTCGATGCCTAATGCCAAGCATGATATGCACTCGATTCCCAATGTTTTAAATATGAACCGTAGTGTACCTTTAAGGGGTTCAGATTCTAGATCTGTCAATGCTAAGAAAGAGAACTCAAGTGTGCCTTCTAGGAGTACAAATCTCAGTACCTCTAGTTTTAAGAATGTGAACCGTAGTGCACTGCATGTAGTTCGGATCGGCACATCTAAGCAAGTGGTGCAAAGAGTAGTAAACCAAACTAATGTTCCCATTCCCTACAGAGTAATCGGTGACATTAAAGGGAGCGGTCAAAGTCTCAAGACAATACAAGGAATGATAGGACCTCGCAAGCTAAGAATGTGCTTTGGAAAAGAGTAGAAGAACAATCTAGGAACTTTAAGCTTGAATCGAATAAAGCGAATCGTGTTGATTCTAGTATTAGCCATAGGCGTCTTGTAATTAATTCGAATTCGATACTATTTGTAAACCTTGTACTAATGATTGCTTGAATTCATTTCTAATCATGAATGTGGTGTTAATGTTACGCCTAATGATGTTAATTGTCCGATTAATATTGTTAATGCGAAAATTCATGCTAAGAAGGCTAAAAGGCAAAAGCGAAGAAAGTTAGAAAACAATGGAAACCCCGGGAAGAACATTCAAGTAAAATAGGCTTCTATTGGATACCATTGGTCATAAGACAAATCGAGATAATGCCCACTAGAAAATGGATGCCTCTTGGTAGAACTATTCCTTTAAGAAGTGATCACACCGTGAAGCAGGCTATCTGAGACACTAGTATCGCATCTATTCACAATGATTCCATTGCCCCACTTTCTCGATATGAATGCTTCTATTTACGATGTGGGTGTTCCAACCATTGTAACTAACCAAATGGAACCCATTCTTGCATGGGGATCCCAATTATCCGATTATCCATTCTTGTCGTGTTCAACTGCAGATCGTTCAAATCGCTTACGTGGTACCGGACTCAGTTGTTCCAAGCATATGTTGGAGACCGTCACGGCTCATGAACTTCGTGAGCAAATTCATCGGGGCTATTAGATTTGGTAATGATCATTTCGGTGCTATTATGGGTTATGGAGATTATGTTGTTGGTGATAGTGTCATCTCTAGAGTGTATTATGTGGAAGGTTTAGGTCATAATTTGTTCTCTGTTGGTCAATTCTGTGATTCTGATCTAGAAGTAGCCTTCAGAAAACATACCTGCTTTGTTAGAGATCTTAATGGTAAGGAACTGTTAAAAGGAACTCGTGGCTCAAATCTTTACACCATCTCTATCGATGACATGATGAGGGCCTCTCCAATCTGCTTGTTATCTAAGGCTTCAAATACAAAGTCATGGTTATGGCATCGTCGTCTCAATCACTTGAACTTCGTCACCATCAACGATCTTTCCAGAAAGGACTTAGTTATAGGTTTACCTAGACTAAAGTATGAAAAGGATCATCTTTGTTCAAAGATGTCAATTGGGAAAAAGCAAGAAGTATGCCCATAAACCCAAACCTACTAACTCATCACGAAGTTCTT
This sequence comes from Chrysanthemum lavandulifolium, assembly GCA_022545495.1. Taxonomy (NCBI): domain Eukaryota; kingdom Viridiplantae; phylum Streptophyta; class Magnoliopsida; order Asterales; family Asteraceae; genus Chrysanthemum; species Chrysanthemum lavandulifolium. Next base: position 124,577,169 of record CM040242.1, on the reverse strand, counting down.
CATATGATTCATATGGATTTATGTGGACCAATGAGGGTGCGTAATATCTTTGGGAAGAAATATGTGTTAGTTGTGGTTGATGATTACTCTAGATTCACAGGTCAAGTTCTTAAGGACAAAGGATGAAACTTCGATATCATCATCAAACTCATCAAACAATTGCAGTTCGACTAAACAAAAGCGTCGAATTATCGAGCAGACAATGGAACCGAGTTTGTCAACAAACAACTTAGTGAATTCTATGAAAGCGTTGGAATCGACCATCAAAGAAGTGTTCCACGAACCCCTCAACGTAGCGGTGTAGTTGAAAGACGAAATCGTACTCTTGTTGAAGCCGCTAGAACAATGCCGATCTACTCAAAGGTTCCAATGTTTCTTTGGGTGAAGCAATTGCCACGCATGCTACACACAAAATCGTTCCCCGATTCACACTATTCATGGAAAAACTCCATATGAACTTGTCCACAACGGAAAACCTAATCTATCTTTCCTTCGTGTGTTCGGTGCATTGTGCTATCCAACTAATGAGGGTCAAGACTTGGGCAAACTTAGGGCTAAAGTCGACATTGGAGTATTTGTAGGATATGCACCAAACAAAAAGGATACCGAATCTACAACAAAAGAACCCGAAATATCATGGAAACAATTCACGTTATGTTTGATAAGTCGACCGGTCAAATGGCTCTGGACACTCCATCTCGGGACCGCACTTCAAAAGCAGTCCCATTCGTTCATCCCTTGTTCCAAACTCCTCTCATGAAACTCCATATGTACCTCCATCCGAAGATGATGTAAAGAAATTGTTTGATCCTATGTTTGATGAATCGTATGATTCAATTACTAATGAGGTCTTGATTCCTACAACAGAGGATGCTCATATTCCGGTGAATGAAATCAATCCTCGGTCTCAATATCTTTAAGTCAAGAAGCACCTGCACGATCCTTGATCTCATCAACAAATCATCATTCTTCAAATGTACATCATGAAAATGTTTACGCATCAATGATGAAGTTAATCCCTGCGACTCTCGAAGATGCTCCATTTGAAAACATATTTGCTACTCCCGAATCATCATCGAACCATCTTCTTGAGAGACATCGACTCGGCTACCTCGGCCTCAACAACCGCCACATGAACACCTCGGAAAATGGACTCACGATCACCCCTTAGACAACATCATTGGAAATCCCTCTCGTCTGTATCAACCGGAAACAACTCGCAACCGATGCCTTATGGTGCTTCTTCAACTCCGTACTATCTAAGATCGAACCAAAAGATGTTAAACCGCCATGAATGAAGATAGGCGGTTCAACGCCATGCAAGATGAAATTCATGAGTTTGATCGTCTTGATGTATGGGAGTTAGTACACGCCAGATCGTGCTATGATTATAGCTCTCAAATGGATCTTCAAAGTAAAACTTGATGAGCATGGTGATGTGTTGAAGAACAAGGCTCGATTAGTTGCTAAAGGATATCGTCAAGAGGAGGGTATAGACTTTGAAGAATCTTTTGCTCCGGTTGCTCGAATCGAGGCAATCGAATCTTTCGGCTAATCTTGCTAGTAAGAACATGGTAGTATATCGGATGGATGTAAAGACGACATTTACGAGCGGAGATCTTAAAGAAGTCGTCTCGTCGCCCAACCTAAAGGATTTGTGAATCAAGAGCATCCTACTCACGTTTATCGTTTGAAGAAGGCTCTTTACGGTTTAAAGCAAGCTCCAAGGGCATGGTATGATACATCATCAAAGTTTCTTCTATCAACCGGATTCATCAAAGGAGCGATTGATCCTACATTGTTCACCGGAAGTCGTGCAAACATTTAATTCATGTTCAAATTTATGTTGATGATATTATTTTGCCTCGGCAGACCCAATGGAATGTGATCGTTTTCAAATGAAATGAGTTCAAAGTTTCAAATGTCAATGATGGGACAAATGTCATTTTTCTTGGGATTACAAATTTCACAAAGTCCGGAGGCATTTTCATAAATCAATCTAAATATGCAACAGAGATTTTAAAGAAATTTGGATTTGATTCAAGTGACCACTGTTGACACCCCCATGATTGACCGAACCAAACTAGATGAGGACCTCTCGGGATCATGATTGAGCAAACAAAATATCGTAGTATGATTGGATCCACGATGTACCTCACAACTAGTAGACCGAGACATCTTGTTCATTGCTTGCATGTGTGCTAGATACCAGGCCAAGCCTACTAAAAGCACCTTGAAGCGGTTAAACGGGTCTTCGGTATCTCAAGGAACCATCAATATGGGACTTTGGTACCCAAAAGACACCGGTATGTCACTAACGACATATGCGAGATCACGAGATCATGCAGGTGTCAAGATACTCGTCAAGCACGTCGGAGGTGCTCAGTTTTGGGTGATAAGCTTGTGAGTGGTCTTCAAAGAAGCAAATGAGTACTTCTATTTCCTCTACAGAGGTGAATACATAGCCATGTCATCTTGTTGTGCTCAAATCTTATGGATGAGATCTCAATTATCGACTATGGCTTTGAATTCAACAAAATCCCTCTCTCTTGTGATAATAAAAGTGCTATTGCTCTCATGCAACAACGTTCAACACTCAAGAGCAAAGCATATCGACATTCGACATCATTTCATCGTGGAACAAGTGGAAAAAGGTGTGGTGGAACTATATTTTGTGAGGTGCGAATATCGGTTAGCGAGACATCTTCACCAAAGCTCTTCCAAGAGAACGTTTTGAGTTTATTCTTCCACGACTTGGGTTGAAAAGCCTTCAACCGAAACTCTCAAACGTCTTCGGGAGGAAGGCGAGGAGTAAAGGTTTCCTTCATCTATCTCTTGTATATATCTATTCGAAAAACAAAATAGAAAAATATAAAACTTTCAAAATCCATAAAATTTGAAAAATTCGAAAAATCTTCAAAAAATATTGTCATTTTGTCATGTTTCTCTCGATTCGATAATATCTACGGTCTTAATGTTGTCATTCAAAGAATGACACGGGACTTTAGATGTTGTTCGAATTTTATTTAAAAAAAAAAAAAAAAAAAAAAATTTGGGAGAAAGAGAAAAATGGTTTATTGTCATTTTGAGGCAATAACCGGGTTTAAAAGAAAGAACGAGCCATGTTTTACCATGTTTTCAAATTCCATGCTCGATTCTATAAACATTTATCTCTTGAAAACCAAATGCTTTGAAAAATAACTCGGTCTCTATTTTTGATAATCATCGGGACTTATATGTTAAAATCTCTATCTCTCAATCAACAACCTATGTCATTGATTGAGGGGAGAATGATTTCAATTAAATTAAAAAGTTATTTGGCATTAAATTGTTTTCAAAAGATATACATGCATGTTTTATCAATGGAGTTTAAAGTCTTAAAATCCGATCCTTATCGAGTTAAAACGCTTTCATAATCAAGACACAATTCCCTTAAAGCTTTCAAAATCAATTTAAATCTACAAGAGATCACAAATCTCAAATGATTTGATAATTGTGATCGGGGAGAATGTGTGATTTAAATTGGATTTAAACCGATAATTCGGTAAATGGTTTTATAAGGATGTTCATGCTATCCCGCCCACATGTGACAAACGATTTCAAATTTTCCATGCACATGTTGAGGGGAGCATCTATCTTAAACCTATGATTTGAAATGTGATCAACTTATCTCAATGTGCAAGTTCCTCTAGTATGTGCAAAACTCTTTTCAAACCTCGAGGCACATATTGAGGGGAGCAAATTATGGAAACCTCATCCTTCCCGAAATGCTATATCTACTTGATTTGATGTGGGAAGTGATGTTGATATCTTTAGAAAATGGTAATCAAAGAAGTTAATTCTTTCTCTTGCCTCCGTGTGCAAAACATTTTCAAATACTTGATGCACATGTTGAGGGGAGTTCTCGTTCTAAAATATCAAAACAATTCACGTACAAAATGCTTTGATAATATATCACAAGTATCCGAATTGATTTTCAAATGGTTTTCAATTGGGTCCAATGACGGATGAACAATACCAAATAGACCGACCAACTTTACTTTATGTAAGGTGATATAAGGATGATAAGGTTAGGTATGTGTTCCCATGATCCGCCTGAATCGGAGGGATCTACCGAGGACAATCCACTAGTTAGTGTAGAAGTCCTTAGGTATGATGATAAAAGGAGAAAAGTGAGATATGGGAAGAGTGCGGTGAGGCCGAGCTAGTCTTGGAATAAACCCAACAAGGTTCTAGCTATGAAGTCTCGGTAAGCTTGAAGGGGTTGAAGAATTAAAAAGAATTGAATGAGAAAGGGTGAAAACAAATAGCCCTCCATTTATTCAACCTTAGGCGTAAACCGGTTCACTTCATATGCTACGATGGTAACATCGGTATTGAAGACAAAGACATCATGGACCCAAAGTGACGCACCTTGCACTTCAACTTTCCAAACCACTCAAGTTCCTCTTAAAAGGACTTGTTTCATTCTCACGGGAACCGACATTATCTATCGACTTTCTCTTAGAGATTGTTGATATTGAAGAAGGAGACCCTCTCCCTAGTCTCCGACCACGGGATCCAAATATGCACAAATTGAGTCTAGAGCCACGAGATCATCAATAAATCTCATTAGGACACTTTCAATGAAGACTCTTTGTTTCACACAATGTGGAAAGAGATTATATCTTGAGTCCCACGCATTATCCTTGTGGTATTGCGAACATCCGAGTGATGTGTTTACACACTCACAATGAAGATGGAAAGCCTTCGGAGCCAACTTCAAACAAGCTCACGGTAGGTGGCATGTGAGATCTATTATATAGATCAACCATGTGACAACCGAGCAGAAACAATGGGCGATTCAATCTCTTGAATCAATCACAGTTTAGGTTATGGATTGACGGATACCTTTGAAAACCGGTCTTTGTGCTTAACAACTCTTTTCTTTAGCACATCGACCGTGTACTCATTTTTCAAACCAAAGGTGTTTTATGATTGATAATTGATTTTCAATAAAACCGTCGTTGTATTGCAAAAACAATTTCTATTGAGCAACACACGATTGTTTTCAAATCTCTTTTCATCAATCGATGGACTTAAAATTATTTGGTTCACTCACTCCGTGTTGTCTTCTTTGAGATGTTCCGGTTTGAGAACAGCTAGAGCATTGCGAAACCTGTCAAGGAAATTCTTGAATTATACCTAATCACGGTACTTGTCTTGATCAATGGGGAACCGTGGGCGTGTACCTCAATTCAACGAAAGTGATCAAAGACACTTTCGTGCGATTTATTGCTAACTGTTGTATGCGGTACACCCAACGCGTTTGCGCTAATCGAATGAAGCGGTCAATCCATAGCCGCATGCTCACTTAACACATTCATCTCAAAAGAAATCATGATTAGTGCATCGATGACTCGATATTTTCACTCCATGCTTACGCTTACGCTGCGCCAATATCATGATTCAACAAAAGCTTCCGCTACTCGATAAGAAGATATCATGATCCGAATGTGAGCATGTCGGTCCTAAAGTCACAACATCACATAATACCAACACCACAAAGGATGTCTCGAGATTGTTGATAGTGATGATCTCAAAAGATGGCTCAAATTTATTATCACGTGGATCGGTAAAGACCTCCATTTGGAGTAACCAAACATGCAATGTGAAGAATCAATGACTACGAGCTTAGGTGCAAAGGACTACATCAAGAATGCAAGATCAATTGTTAATGTATTATCTAGTTGTATTCAATGTAATTTTGGTATATGATTGAGGTGACCTCCTTAGGGAGATTGTTAGGAATTAGAAATTCGGTATTAAAGAGTCGGTCACCTCAAGTATATGTAATCGTTAGAAAGCTCGTAGTCGTAGTTCTTTTAAGTTAAGTAGTATTTAGTAAAGTAACACCGTGGAGGACAGACGGGTCTTTACCCATGTATGCCCGATCCACGACCCGATGTGTGGCGTTTTATGTAAGACTATAAATACTCTCTACCTCCCAAGGTAGAGAGTTGGAGCTCATAATAATATCTTTCACTTTCTCTCACTAAGTTCCCTAAACCTCTAACTTTCTCTCTCTAGAATTCCACTTATAAGCCACCTTGTTGTTATGGTTTGATGTGTATGTGAAAACTAATATCCTACACTTTTCAACTGCTCAAAGACAGCTCTGAAAGTGCTATTGAAGTTGAATACCATCTTGAAAACATAGCACGATCCATGTCTAACAACATCGATTGGCTCAACCCTGAAGCTAACATTGACTTCACACGAAAAGACAAAGCTCCATACTACACAGAGTGGACAAGACCTCTACCTACAATTGGCCAACCAGATCAACCCAAGATTTCATTCCGTTATTTCTTCAACAACGACCTAGAATTTCTTCTACACGGTAGCGATGTCTCCAAGAAATACGCTACATCACTCACACTTCCTTTCCCTGCAGTAGTAAACTCCAACAGCATAGCCATCGAGGAACATGCTACTCACATGTTTGTCAACAGCGTGGAAAAGTATGACCTTGATGCGATATATGGGATTCACCATTGGCCTTAACCCCAAAGAATCTACTACAAAAGCTTCCAGGTTCAAAAGTCGAAACACGAAGTGTATAGTGATAAACAGATCGTTGCTATTAGGCATGTTTCTCTTGTGTCAAAATGGGACTACACATTCCTCAAGAACATTGTGGTCAAACGACAAGACGAAGAGGACTATGAATTCTATGAAGCGGATTTTTGAGGCAGGTCCTTAAATGACATCGAAGATATGTATCTCGCTAAGGTGCAAGGTCGAATCGACACTTCTCCACAATTGTCCAGCGAATACATCAAGTCATTATTGATCTACATCGAAGCATAGTCATCCAAGAGCGTGTAGAAGACATACTGACTTGCCGTGGAATCGTATCGACACGTGTCAACCTCACCAAACCTCGGCTAGACCTCCCGACATCAACCAACTTCCTCAATACACCCTCATCAGCAGACCATTTGGAGTAGTCTACCGTAGTGAACTACACCGAAATTGCTTAATGGCGTGTAAAGAGCTTCATAAGTTTGGAGATCATACACTGAAGAAAGTCAGGGATGGGTTAGATTATCGATTAAAGGCGATACAACAAGGCATTGGGTCAAATAAGAGATGGAATTCAAAGGAGAGAAGGGATGTGAAGAAGATCATCACGCGGATTGATGAAAGGTTGTTCAGAAGGGATCGATTCGAACTTTGGAGAGTTTCGAGGAGGTCGGCCACAGATCTCTCACGGTGCTATCAACGTCCGAACGCATTCACGGAGTTATTCTTTGGACTTCCGGATTCTCCTGGTAACCATTGATTTGTTTCATTATCTTAACATTTGGATGTGTGATTTATTAATGACTATGGCTTGTGCACACATAACGATGTACAACCCGTACTTGTATTGAAAGGACCATGTGAGTGCGCTTGATTGCCACAATCCTTACAAAGGAGCGAAAGCTTCTTACTTTTGAGTAAAACTTATCAAACCTTTCACTTTTAAAAGGTTTTGCTCAAAAGAACAAGCACTTCCCCTTATGATTTTTCAAAACCTCAAAAGTTAATATCACTTGTTGAGGGGGAGTATTTGCTTAAAAACTTTGTTCACAAATTGTTCTTCGTGGTAATCTTCCCACAAAACTCGAAATGGTCATATTTGATATCAAATTTCGTCAAAAATAACATTTATATGCCATTTTTTAGGGGGAGAAAAAATTTATGTGATAAGAAATATGTTGTGAAATTGCAAATTAATCATTGTGCTACAGACTTAACCAATGAATTGACGAGATCTTAAATGTTAGTAACTCGAAAAGACTTGTTCGGACGGTAATAATTTCAAGCTAGCTCGCTAGTGATGTAAACGTGTCTCGCAAAGGACTTGTCCGAGTAGAATGTACCATTCGAGAAACTCTTGGTAGACATGAACTTTGACGGGTTTGACAAACCTTTCGAGGCTTGACCACACCTTCAAGGTAGTTATTAGAGCTAGTTGTCACCTAAAAGCTGACAATGTAACTCTTTAACTATGCAACGTAACCGTGTCTCGCGGGGAATTGTCTATCTTGAGTTGATCAATTCAAAAGTGTGCGCTCTTCTCTCACCGTACTGATTTCTATAAAAATACTTAAGCACATGTGGAGGGGGAGTATTTATGCAAAATCTTAAACTCTCAATAGTGGTATTAAATGTTTTTACTCATAACCACGTTGAGAGATTTTTCATGAAAATGGTCTTATGGCAACATAGGTTAGTCATGGAGTTATAAGGTGACTAAGGTTAGGAATAACCGTCCTATGATCCGCCAGAGCCGGAGGGATCTACCCAAGGACATCATCAATAGTTAGAATTAGAAGTCCTTAGGTATGATCATAAAAAGGAGAAAATGAGAATCGGAGAAAGAAGGAGTTGAAGAATTAAAAGAAAAGTAAAGAACGGTGAAAAAAATATTATTCAACTTAGGGCGGACAACCGGTTCAATTCATATACTCTTGGTCGTCACTTGATGACACCGGTATTGAAGATCAAAGTCGTCATGGACCCGGTGGACGCATGCACTAAACCTTCTTAGCCACTCAAGTTTCTCTCAATGAAGCTTGTTTCATTCTCAAAGGAACCCTACATAAACTATTGGCTTTCTCTTAGAGATTCTTTGGTATTGAAGCAAGGAGGCCTCTCCCTAGTCTGCCTCGGGAAAACCAAAGTGCACTATCGAGTCTAGAGCCACGAGATTCATCAAAAGATCTCATATGTACACTTGACATTTTATCACTTGTCGTTCAACAATAAGGACGCAAGTGATACATTAACGAGTCCTTCACAAATCTTAGCAATCTGTCGAGAACATTTATGAGAGGTTTACATATGTGATCCTCAGTGATTGAATGGAAACTCCTACCGTGGTCAACATCAAAACGACCGACAAGCAGTCACCCGGTAACTCCCGTGGATTACGCTTAGTGTGTCTCAAATGGTATCTGATCGTGGGTGATGCTTTGGTGTACCTCATGACTCATCCGAATCAGAGGTGTACTTGGTACATCGCATTATCTCACTTGTGGGACTCCAATTCAGGAACAGCCTTTGTGAGAATTAGAGTTGTGTTTTCACACTATGCTATTAACACTCTCAAAGTTCAAACTTGTAAGCGCTGGATTATTTCTAACCCATGTTTTTATGTTTTCTTCTTATGGATGCTTGCGGGTGGAAAAGATCGTGCAGATTCTTCACATGCTCATACCTACAACAACACTAATCGAAGTTCTCTCAAAAAGGCAACACAAAGTCAAATTGATTCTTCGTCAAAGTCAAAGAATCTACAAAGTTTAAAGACTAAGAGAACTACATTAGTACTGAAATCCAACGTTAAAGAGCGTGAGAGCATGTTGGAGAATGACGTGGAGACACTGGAGCAACGAAGCGGACCTGATGAAGACAACCACAACATACTATCACTACCATCACAAAGAACAAAGATAATGATGACGTCAAAGAAGAATACTTCAAAGGAAACAATTTCTCTACACTGGGGAGATTGTTCGAATCAAGACACTTCTTCTCACAAGAAAGAAGAATGTCAGAAGATGTCAAAGCTACTATTACATCAGCACCTACAACGTTTATATCATCAATCACTAACACTTAGGGGTAGATTGTTGGAATCACTCCTAAACTAGAATTCAAGTGTTAGTAATTAATATGTAATAGTTAGCTTAATTATGGCTTTTATGTTAGTAATCAAGGTTAGGCTCATGTAGAAAGCCCATGAGCCTATCCAAAGCCCAATAAGGAAAGGATGGGAACTTGGTGTGTTGCCCTAGTTCCCTCCTATAAATAATCTTGTAAACTCCCATTTGGGAGTTGGTTGTTCACTTATCTATTTCACATACGCATAACTTTTCTTTACATTCATACGCGTGAGTTTGGTTAAGTGTTCATCCGATCACCTTGTCTATATTTCTTCTATTGATGCTTGTGTTATAAATATGGGAACCTAACAAGTAGAGTCATATATAGTGTTACCGCCGATTTTACGCGAAGGTTCGTTTGTTTTCTTTAAGTGTGCAGGTTTTATTTATCAAGAAGAAGATACATAAGATTGGATGGAGCTTTTCACGCATACATTCTTCTTGAGGAAGGATTTAACCACTACTTCACACGGATCCTACCAAACTAATCGGGGGTATTAGTTTCTTTCGCTTTTAATTACCTTCCATTATCATAACTTTGATACTTTTGGGAACATTGGGGACAATGTTCGGTTTAATGTAGGGAGGGAAAATAAAGCAGAACTTTGAAACTATGCTTATCCTTGACTATTTTCCTTGTCCAATTTTATTTGTGTAATAAACCATGAGAAATATCGTTAGGTAATTTTGGCACCAAATTTAAAATTTTCATGACATGTAGGAGTGGGCCATTAGTCTTAATAAAGCGTCTCATGGATAGGAAGTTATATGACTAGCACAAAACCATTTACCACTTAAATTCCACCCAAAATGTGAGGATCTCCCTTAGATTTGTAGGAATTAAAGCATTCATCTTTAATGCTTCGAGAGTGTACCGGTAGTATAATAGATTCTAGAACTTGTTTTGTGATGCATTCCGAGATCGCTAGTGAGACTACACTCGTGTAGTTAGGAATAACTAAATGATAAGAGGCATTAGGATAACCCTTGTGAAGTCCCAAACCTTGGATCTAGAACACTTAGCTTGCAAACGTGTTGGTTGCCTTAGATGGTTCCAAAACAACAGTGAGAAACTTTGTTGTAGATGCACACAAGTATGCGGAATCTACTTGAATGCACTTAGAAGATTAAAGTAAGAACAAGTATAACACCAACAACTTCAATATTATTAAGCAATAATACGAGTACTCTCCTAGTACTAGGGTTTACAACCTTGAAGCTCTTCTTAAGACGGCTAGAATGTGAGGTATATGTTTAACCTAGCTAGGATCTCCTTTTATACACTAAGGAGATCCCTTACAGAGATAACTATGGACTAAGTATATCATATCTTCTATTGGAATAGAAGATATGCTGTTACAAACCATACACGACATTCCTTACTTAGAACAGTACAAACTTAAAGCTATCAGTACTAACTTTCTCACTATCAGTACTAACTAGTTAATACTTATCATATAACGATATCAGTACTAACTCTATTACAATAAGTATTAACTCCCAAAAGCATATTTCCCAAAAATCCTCCCCTAAACTTGTGATTGGGTTTCTGAATCACACGTTTTCTACAGTCTTTGAGGATTCTTCCAAACTTCACTTTCTGCTAGGTCTTCCAGCCTAATCAAAAATCTTTATCAGCAACTCCTTAGCCATTTCAACTACATTGCCCATCTTTAGCCCTGCTGAAAGCATTTCCAGAAGTGTTCCTAAGGCAAGTGGGTAGGTTCTTTCAACCAGCATGTATATATATGTTCCATTACGTGTAGTAACCAAGTGTAATCCACACGAATCAATCAAGGTCCAAGTTGGTACTTCATCTCCAGATTGATACTTCCATTGTTCTCTTGATGGATCTGGTTCAAAGATATTCTGCAACTCATAAAGTAATTCGGATCCTTGTCATTATCGGATCTCTATTCTTGAACCTGTTCTTGACCAACTCCATAGCTCGAGCAAATCATCCCTCTCAATAGATGCAAATAGATCCACCAGATATAAATAAGCACTTATCCTTCCACATGCTCTATGAATCTGCCAATGCCTCTTTCCATCTTCAATGTAGATATCCCAGCCAAGAATTGGATACCTAGTGTTGATGGGCTCTGAATATAATGCATCTTCTGGAGATTCAATTAACATCATCTGATTAAGTTCCTCTTCAGTGAGTCCACCTTCATCTTCAGATGCTTTCAATCTTCTAGGTGCAGATGAGGAACCTCCTTCTTCAGATGGTCTTTTGTAACTTGTAATGGGATCAATGGGTTGTGAGCTTCTAGTGAAATCATCATCTGACATAGATCTAAAGTTGAGTATGTTTCTTTGAGTTTTGTCAGCAAGCTTTTGAAGAGTCTCCCATGCCAGTTGATTGAGTTGCTTCAAGGTTCTCCTGTCTTCACCTTGATATTTAACGTATTTTCACAGGTACATCTTTTGTTGACTTTTGTTAGGAGGTTTTGAGGCCTTTTCAACTTCCCTTTGCTATCTGAATTGGCTCTGTCTTCTAGCCAATATTTCACTAAACAACTGAGCTGCTTCTTTAACACTTTTTCCCTGATCTTGTTGCAGCTTCTGTTGTACCTCCTGAGTAGCTTCAACTTTGGCTCTCATGTCATCCCATGTTTTCCAATCTTCTTCAATTTTAGCCATATTTTTCTTCTCTTTCTTATCAGCCTCTTTCTGCAATTCTTGCTCATCCCACTCTGCTGCAAGTTTTCTTGCTGCTTCTTCATTCAATCTCTCAATCTCAGCCCTGGACAACTTCTTTTTCTTTGGTTCTTCTTCAAGTATCCCTTTACCTTTATCCTTGGGATCAATCTTTGGAACTGAGTGAGTTGGGGATGGTGGAGCACTTCCTTCTCTGATGGTGACTCCTTTTTCTTTGGGTTTGGTTGTGCCTTGATTTGGTCTTCTTTCTCGGATACAAAACAGTGGCTTCTTGTGAGGTTGGAGATAGGGACCGATTTCTTCAAACTCAAGTCCCGTAAGCGCATGTGTCTCTATTCTCTTCATCACTTTCTTCATGTGGAGTGGTAGTGATGATGGTGGCCTCTGTTTTTGTGGCTTGATGTAGTTCAGCAGCTACTTGAAGGATTGAAGATAGTACTGATTGCAGAACACCATGAGTACTAACTATAGTACTATCAGTACTAACTACAACACTATAAGTACTAACTAGGATAGTACTGATAGTGCATGTAGGAGTACTGAGTACTTCTTCTGCATGTGTGGTTGTCTGAACATCTTCTTCATCATCAAGGAAAGGACTTTGAAAAGTTGAACCACCTTGCCACTGACCAAATTCTCTTCTACTTTGTATGTCAGAACTCCTCCCCTGTTTGGGAGAATTCTCTGTTGAAGTGCTAGAGACTCTGAACTTGGCCTTCCTTTTAATTGATGTGGTAAGTGGAGATGCTCGTAGTAGGCTTGGATAGAAGTTGAACACGATGTACTAGCCTTTTCATCTTTAAGAGCATCCTGTATGAACCTTTGCGCGTGACTTTCTTGTGTTCATCGAGCATTCTCCAGTGTTAACTTTTACGCATAAGAACACATATAATTCGTCATGTCATAAAGTGTCAAAGCGCCTTACCACTTCCAATTTGTGTTACCTTGAGAGAGGTGGGTCTTTGGGCATTTGAGATGCACCTCGTGCCTATCCTAGCGAGATACACCCCCCTTTAAGCCTTTGCTCGATCCACCACGTGATTGCTCACTAGGTGTTGGCATGGATTGGGTCTTTTGGATGTTACCACTTTCCTCACCAGCTTCTAAGCCTGGTTGAGTAGTGGCAGCCCTCACCATTCTATCCCCTCCATCACCTGGGATAGGCTCATCTGGTACAATGTTAGGAGGAGAATGGGTATGAGCATTCCCACTCTCCTGTCTGGAGTGCCTACTTGTTGATGAGTGTGGTTTATTGGAGGATTGTTCATGATCTGTGGGTGTGTGTTGGGAGCCACCTGTGCTTGATGGTCCTTCACCCTCTGCAATAAGCATATTTGGGAATAAAGGCACTACAACCCATCGTATCCTACCTGACCTTAACATATTAGAAAACACTTTGGTGTGAGCACTTTTGATGGATAAATATTTTTGTGAGGTTGCAAGTTTTGTCTCGAAGATCGAAAAACATTTGTATAAACACTCGATACATCGAAACTTGGTTTCTTGTTGCATTTTAAGCATACCCTCAAATATATAATTTGAAAATTGAACACCCCACTGTTGCAAGGCGGATCAAGGTTGTGGCTATGCTTGTGGGAAAAGCATCTCAGCCAATCCTTTTGTGACTCAAGCAGTGTAAGAGGGTATGAATTACTGTCAGAGTAAGCTACTAGATCAAAGGGGAGTCCTTAGGATACCAAAGGCCTAGTTGAGCATGGCCTTTCAGATATCTAAAGATTCTTTTAACTGCATGCAAGTGAGAAAGCTTTGGAGAGACTTGGAACCTTGCACATGCACATCAAAGAAACATAATGTCTCGGTCGGAGGCGGTCAAATACATCAATGATCCAATCATGGATGCAGCAGAGATCTTGATCAACATCTTCACCATCAAGATCCGAAGTAGTGGCTTATTGTGTTCCATAGGAGTGCTTGCAATTTTTGTATTTTCATAGCCAAACTTCACCAAAATCTCTTTGACATACTTATCCTGACTAATAAATATGCCATCTATCTTTCTGCTTGACCTGTAGCCCAAGAAAGAAAGTAAGTTCTCCCATAGAACTCATCTGAAACCTGTCATGCATTAACTTCTCAAACTCTTTGCATAGATCCTGCTTGGTTGAACCAAAAATAATGTCATCCACATATATCTGTACCAATAGGATATCAGTCTTCACCTTCTTGATGAATAGAGTCTGATCAATCTTCCCTCTTCTGAAGCCATTGCCCAAAAGATACTTGGCCAAAGTTTCATACCAAGCTCTTGGGGCCTGATGCAGACCATAGAGTGCCTTCTGAACTTTGTACACTTTGTCTGGAAAGGTTGGATCTTCAAAACCAGGAGGTTGATGGACATACACCTCCTCCTCAATCTTCCATGAGGAAAGCACTCTTCACATCCATCCGGTATCTGTGAAGTCTTTATATGATGCATAGGCCGGAAAAGTCCGATAGCCTCAATCCTTGCCACGAGCAAAACTTCTTCATAATCAATCCCTTACGATGTGTATACCCCTGAGCTACCAGTCTAGCCTTGTTCCCTATTACTACACCCCTTTCATCCTTCTTGTTTCTGAAAACCCACTTAGTGCCAATAGCTCTCTTGCCATCAGGAAGATCCACTAGAACCCATACATTTTGAAGTTTAAATTGGAGAAGCTCTTCTTGCATTGCTTCTACCCAAGATTCATCTTCAAGAGCTTTGTAGACTTTCTTTGGTTCTGCTTGGGAAACAAAACAGGCAAAGAGACATGTTTGTGAGGCACCATGATTTCTTTCTTCATAGATGGCACTGAAGAATCCTGTTTCACTATGCTGAAATTTAAATCTTGTAGTTCTTTCAGCATTAACATCCCCAATAACATTCTCCAAAGGATGATCCTGATTGATTCTTCTGTGTGGTGTAGCAGGCAAGATATGATGAAGCTATATTAGTCATATCAATCTCATCAGCTTCACCAAAAGGATCAGGAACCTTTGCATTGACTGATGGAATGGAATGAGGACCATCAGTACTAACAATTGGCTCATCAGTACTAACTTGTGGCTTATTAGTATTAACCACAGTTGTACTAGAAACTTGAGGTTCGACCACTGGTTCATCTGTATTGGTTGCATCTCCTTCAGCATTAGATTCATGAGTCTTTGAAGGCTGATCATCAGCTTTGTTTGCCTCCCCTGAAGAAGTGCTTCCACATGAGTTGTCATTCAAATGGGCAATAGAATGCGATCATCATCATCATCGAATCGCATCTGGACCTTGCTTTTCTCCCCGCAATCATGTTAGAATCCACGTAAGCAGGCACATAGTTCATAGATTCTGCTAGCATATCAATATCAAAAGCCATATTGGTCCTTGCCTCTACACTAGGTTTGTCCTCAAGAAACTCTATGTGCAGATTCTCCTCTATCTTTCTCGGTTCTAGAATTATAAACCCTAAAGGCTTTACTATTCAATGAGTAGCCAACGGATATCCACTATCATATTTTCCATCAAACTTTCCTAAATGGTCAATGGTATTGAGAATAGAGACATGACACCCAAAAGGTTTAAGAAAGTCTAGTGGGCTTTCTACCTAAAAACGACTCATAGAGTCTTGCCATGAGGCTATACAATCAAGACACTGCTCGAACATAACAAGCGGTATTAACTACCTCACCCAAAATGTTGTGGGTAACTTGAATCTACTAACATAGTCCTAGCGTACTCAATCAATGTCCTATTTCTCCTTTCAAAGAACCTCATTTTGTCGAGGAGTTCTAGCTACATCGTATTCTCTTTTAATACCCTTAAGTTGATGTAAATCATTCATTACTTGGTTTTAAACTCTATCCCATTATTACACCTAATGATTTTAACCTTCTTATCGCCTAGGTTTTCTCTACGACTATGTAAGACTTAAGGATTTCTTGGTCTCATCCTTAGTGTTCAAAAAGAAAACCCAAGTAATCTGCTTAAAATCATCACCACAACCAAACAATACTTTAAAATTTAGGTCGCTAACATTAGTGGGGCCAAATAAATCCATGTGCAAGATATGAAGTGGTTGGGTGATAGAGTTAAAACTTTGGGCTTACATGAGGCTCTATGCTGCTTCCCGTTGAGACAAGCACTACAGGTCTATTTATTTTCAAATCTTTTTGAAGGTAAACCTCTTACAAGGTTATTTTTAGCTAAAAGATTGATTACCTTAAAGTTCACATGACCTAGCCTTCTATGCCATAAAATAGATTCATCCAAAGAAGTTGTAGCAACTAAACATGTAAGATTGTCTTTGGGCACTATGTTCTTCATATTGACACTGTAAAGATTGCTTTTCCTAGGGAACTTAAGTAGAACCTGATCATCACTAGGCAACTTAAAGTTAGGAGATAAAACCAAGCAATCAGTATCTGTGAATAGAACAAAATTCCTCTTGTCACACATTTGTGACACACTGAACATATTGTATTTGAGTTCCTTCACATAGTACACATCTTCAAAGTCCAAATTACCGCCTTGATTGTGCCTTTACCAAGAATCCTTCCACCTATTCCACCTCCAAAAGAAACATATCCTCCATTCAAATCGGTGAAGTCTCGAAAGATGGGATAGATTTCACCATGTGCTCGGAACACCCACCGTCTCGAATAGCCAAGATCATCATTATTGTTGGAATGTCCTCGCACATAAAATAAAGAAAATTAGTTCCTTTTGGGGACCCAAGCCATTATCGACTTGGATCGCCTCTGCATCAATGTAATCATATTTCTTGAGAGTAAATGATGCCATTGTTGGGTCGAGTGGTCTTTCTCACCCAACAAGTCGAGGGCTTAACAAGATGCCCTTGGTTCCTTTTTAGCATTCACTTTAGAGCCAAGATGTTTCTTTTAGGCTTAAAAGTATTAACTTTGGCCTATCAAGATAAGTCTTGGCTCATAAGTATTAACCTTTTTCTTGTAAAACTTGATTTGTTCATCATAAGAGTTAAAGGTTTTTGCTGATTTAAAGGACCTTGGTGAAGTAGATGATGATTTTGAAAAGTTTCTTTTAGGTCTTTCATCAAATACTTTGGGTTGTGGTCTAGCAGTATTAACTGGCCTTGCATTATTCAAAGGTTTTATGCCAGTTTTGAGAAGAACTGCTCTGGGGGTCATGATGGGTTGGGGTTTCATAGGGTGTCTGCAATGAGCCTGCAGATGAGAGAAACTACCGCACACAAAGCAAGATTTATTATACATGACAAATTCATCTCCTAGTTGTTCGATTTTAACCGATTCCGCTTTCTTGTTACCTCTAGACTGAAAGACCTGCTTTATACATCTCAAAGATATTTTACTAGTTTTCTAACAGTTTGTCAAATGATCTTACTTGGTTTAGTGGCATGTTGTTGCTTTGGTTCACTAGAATCTACACTAGCCTTTTTATTTTCAGATTCAGACATCTCAGGTAAGGAGGTGTCACTAGCACTTTCAAACACTTCATCAATCTTTTCAGGGAAAGAACTTTTAATTGTAGGGCCTCTTACAAATGTGGGTTCCTGAAACTCTTTTAAGCCAGTGTGGGCAAGGTCTATACCAGGAGGTGATGGGATACCTCTAAATGGTGGTGGGGTGGTCTTATATCCCATACCGGATTTGGCTTTGCCAACCAGTGCTTTTTCTAGGAATTTATTCACCCTCTCATAGTTATAATGTTGTGAATCGCAAGTTGCTCAACACTTAACTCTATATTATCTTTGATTTTAGTGACTTTCTAGTTCTTCTTTAACACATTTATGGTGATGTCTTTAAAAGAGATTTCCTATTAAGCACAAAGTATTGTTTCAAGAACTTTGATTCATTTTCTTTATAGTGCACAATTTGTTTTTCTAAAAATGCTAAGCCTCTTTATGATTTGCTAAGTTATACTCGCTTTAGAAAGTTCTTCAGACACATTGCATGTATCCGAACAATTAAGTACCTCAGATACCAAAGCCATGTTGATTGGACTTTCTTCTTCATCGACCATGAAGCTCGAATCATATCCAAAGACCATCAACAGCCTACCATTGCTTTTGAAGAGGAGTTGTCGACATCGTGTGTCTCCCCTTGCTCCTAGTGGCTTCGCATTCCCCGGCAAAATGCCCAAGCTTGCCACAGCTTGTAGCATTCAATCTTTCCCTTGTCAAACCCAAAGAACATCTCCATCATTGATCTTAATCGCCTTCCGTTTTCTTCATGAACCTTTTGCCCTCATAATCGATCGTGGCAATATTCCATTTGATGTCCATCTCTTCCATGTCATCTTCATGGATTTGTCTTAGATCATCATGAGTGATCCGAGATCCTTGACTGCTCACCTATGAAAGCATAGATTGTGCCTTCATTGATACTTGCCGCAGCTGGTACAGGCCATGTGTATTAACATTAGTACTAGGAGTACTAACGCCAAACTGCCCACATCATTGCTAGTGATGGGTGAGCCACAAAAGCTATGTTTTGTGACCCGTAAGCTGGAAGATGCAATGCTTTTCTCTTCATGTCTAGTTCAATCACCTTAAAGCTATTGAACAAATTGTCCAACTTCATGGTTTCAAAATCGCTTGTTCTTCCATACGATGACACGAGTGTCCCATTTTGTGATGGAAGACTCCTAACAAACCCGAGGTTGACATCTTCCTCGAGAGCTCCACATCCAATAACGCCAGTTGACTAACAAGTTTTGAAGCCTATTGTAAATCGAATAATTGATTCGCTTGCACCAAGTGATGAAGTTTTCAAACTCTTGCTTCAAAAGAGTCTTCTGAGTTTTCTTGGTGACATAATCTCCACTAAATCTGGTTTCAATGGCTTTGAACAAACTCTGAGCATCTTTGTGTTTGTTGAAGGTGAGTTGATGATCATCAGGTATTGCCATGAGTAAGAGACTTCTTACCTTGAGATCATTGCCTCTTAGAGCCATTTCTTCATTGGTGATAGGATCACCTTTTTCTTTAACATCTGTCTTACCATTAACTTCTTCAGTGACAGTGGATTTGAAAGAGTTTCCATAGAGCACAATGTTCCACGACTTGAAATCAAGTACCAAGAATCTCGCTCTACGCGCATTCTCCGTAGTTCATATTCATTGGCAAAGAACTTAGGAACTCGTTAATGATCGATTTGTCAAAATCCATTTCTTGAGATCATCACACGGGTTCTTCTAAAACAAAGCTTTAGGATACAAGCTCGATACCACTTGTGAAGTCCCAAACCTTGGATCTAGAACATTAGCTTTCAAACGTGTTGGTTGCCTTGGATGGTTCCAAAACAACAATGAGAAACTTTGTTGTAGATGCACACAAGTATACTGGAATCTACTTGAATGCACTTAGAAGATTAAAGTAAGAACAAGTATAACCAATGACTTTCAATATTATTAAGCAATGTACGAGTACTCTCCTAGTACTATGGTTTACAACCTGAAGCTCTTCTTAAGCTGCTAGAATACGAGGTATATGTTTAACCTAACTAGGATCTCCTTTTATACACTAAGTGCGTGGTAGTAGAGAGAAATTCAGAGAAAAGAAATGAAGTAGAGAATAGAATCTCGGAGAATAGAAATCAGAGAATTTTGTTCAATTCTAATGTTTGGTAACAACAGAGACTTGACCCGAGAAATGAAATTTTTTATTTAAATAATATTTTGTCTAAATAAAATTCTTAAAAATATTTAAAAAAATTATTTAAAAAATATATTTTTTTTTAAATCTATTTTTAAAAATTTATGTACTTTCTTTAAAAAATTATTTAAAAAAATATTTTTAAAATATATTTATTTAAAAAACTTGTTTTTAAATAATTTTTTAAAAAATGTATTTATTTAAAAAACTTATTTAAAATATTTAAAAACATTTTTAAAAAAAAATATTTAAAAATTATTTTTAAAAATATTTAAAAATATATATATTTTAAAAATGTTTTTAAAAGAAAACTTGTTTTTTTTAAAACTATTTTTGAAAATGTATTTATTTAAAAACCTTATTTTTTAAAAAACATTTTTTTAAAATTATTTTTAAAATGTATTTATTTAACAAAATTATAGTTGTAAAAAAAAAAAAAAAACATTTTTCAAATAATAATAATCCATTTCTAATTTCTCCACTAAAATAAGTGGAAATGGAGCTAGCCAAATTACACTACCCAAGTCTCTCCATTTCTTTCCATTTCACCGAATTTCTCCGCTTTTCAATTCTAGGTACCAAACAAGAGAAATGGAACCATTTCCAATTCTCTTGCCTCAATTCTCGGTACCAAACACACCCTAAAGAGATCCCTTACAGAGATAACTATGGACTCAATATATCATATCTTCTTTGTACCATATGTTGTGATACCAAGATTGTAGCACCCAAAGGTTCGTATGCTTCCGCTGGACCAAAATTTCGGGGTGTTACAAACAACCTCCATGTTTAGAAACTATATTTAGTGAGGCCCTTAGGAGAACTGGCCAAATTTTTGAAAATATTATGGTAAGCAACCAAGCATTAAACCATAAGTTGGATCAATTACTAGGTTTGGTTTCATCACGACCTAAGGAAATAACACATGACGAGCACATAGATGAAGTAGATGTGATTGAGGATAAGGTGAAAAGTCTAGACCCACAAGGTATCCCACAAGTCCCACCATCATTTAAGGCATACACACCGCACGTGACTTACCCGGAAGTAGTAGAAGAGACTTTAGGAATCTCAATGGAGGTAGAACATTTGAACCAAACGCAACTAGAGAATATAGGTTTGAATACTTGTATTCTCAGTCTTACTCTTAGTTATAGGGAATTTCCTAGTGTTGATGAACCAGAACCTCAATCTTGTTTTCCATCTTTAGATATACATCTAGGAGACAAAAGAGCAACCGACCCACCCATCAACCAATTTAGTCCGGGTAGTTTTAGGATGAAGGAAGCCATTCACACACCCCCTTCACCTCACGTGGCAAATCGCCACCCTAAGGGTGTGTATCGCTACTATCACCCGCACTTAAGCTTAAGTGTAGGAAAACCCTAAGTTCAACCCAAAAGACCCTTTATTTTTCCTATCTTGCCAAACTAGGTTCACAGTTAAGCCTTGGTAATCTATTCTGGACCATTAATGGTGTTTTTTTCAATTGAAAATTTTCAAACCCCAAAATGGGTTCCAAAACCCCATGAGGGCTATATTAATTTCCCTTGGCTTTTTTTTATTATGGAACACAAATAATTTATGAACCCAATTATAAATTTTTAAACACAAATTTTTAAACAAGCAAAACCAAGTGAGGGATATTTGATAAGGTTTAAAAACAAAATATTTAAGCCCCAAATCATTTTGATCCCCTACTTAATTTGACTTTTAGGTTCTTAAGGAAGTGAAAAACACAAAAGGAATATTGAAAAAATGGCTAAACTCAAGAATGAACCCGCCAAAAATTTTTCCTCTTTAATTTACCGGAACAGAGCACCCGGCAAATTACATTTTACAAGGGTTAAATTTAAAAGAAGGGCCACAACCGCCCCTGTTTGGATCCCACCCAGTTGAACCACCCCGAAAAAATCCCCGGTTAAATGGAAGCAAACCCCACTCGAAACCCGGCCCTTAAAGAGGCACCCGTTTGTCATTATGTCCAATTTTCCTTTGGGGGTAGTTTTTGGGTAAAAATCTAAAAAATCCTTTAAATATTATTCCATATATTTTACAAAAGATAAGTGTTTTATTCATTTAAAAGTTTCCAATTTTTTGGATTTGAGTTTTATGTGTAATTTATTTGTTTTGTTGTCATAAATGGATTGTTTGATTTTTCCATCTTAGTATTTCCTATTAATCCGGGTTTTTAAGCTTGATTAACTTTGGCCTTGATATTACTGTGGAAGTAGGCGAATTCCAAAATCCTTTTTTAATTTATAATTTGAATTTCGGTCTTAACCGGATTCAAAATTAATAATCTACCCAATTAGAAAAACAACCCGGGAATGGGGCTTAAATCTGGTAACTTAAAGTTTTTTTTTAATCAAAGAACCAAAATGAATCTACATCCCTTGAGAAAAAAAATTTAGAAATCCCCCCCTTTTTTATTTTACCTTTCCATTTTCTAAAAACAAAAAATAAAAAATTTCCTAAAATTATTGAATTTACTAGCTTCCATTCCCAAGGCTTCAATTCCCGGGTTATAAACAAAAACGTTAGGTTATTGGGGAAAATTTTTAAAAAATTCCTTTGAAAGGGCCCTTATCAATTTTCCCAAGGGGAAATTTGCTAGGCAAATTTTTTCTTATTCCCAAATTAAAGGAGTTTTTTTTTTTTAAGCTTCCTTTAATCCCTTTTGTCCTTTGTTAAATTGTCCTGACTTTGTTATCATTTGGAGAACCGAACCACTAATGGATTAGGTTTTTTATAAATAATTAGAATTTTAAACGGATTATTAAATTTAAAAAGTAAAATCCAAAACCTTTGGGGTTTACCATTATCAAGTACAAAACCCCTCAGGCCTATCTTTTGGTTCCCTAGGTGTTTCGGAACAATGGACAACTAAAATTCCCGATGTCAAATTTAAAAATTTTAGCATCTTTTAATTTTTGGTACCAAAATAAACCTTTTTAAAATATTATTTTAAAAATTGCAATCCCAGTCAAATATCCCTTACAGGTTAAATGGTCCCAAATAATTATAAAGGAAAGTTAATCAATCCTTTATTTAATTTCCCAAGATTTAAATCCATTTGTCCCTGGTTAGGAATAAACCATTTTTTATTTCTTACTTTTTTTTACTAAAAAAATAAATTTTTTTTTTTAAAAAAAAGGGAAAAATAATTTTAACCCTACGCCACCAATCTACATCCCTATCTAAATTAGTTTGCAATTTTTAATTTTTGATAAACCCCTAACACGCCCAATCTTGGTTAATAATTTGGGTTTTTTTTATTTTAAACCAACTGGTTCAGGTACTCGTAAAAACCCAAAACCCTGTTTTTCCCTTTCTTTGAAAAGCCAGTTCCTCTTGTTATTTTTTTAATTTATTATACCGTTTATTGTGGTTTAAAATTTTCAACTTAAAATATTTCATAAAATGAATAAAAACATTTTGTTTCTAGGGTGGTAAAACCATGGTTAAAATGATTTTCGGTTATTAATTAAATTCTATTAAGGTTTAACCATTTTAAATTTTGGGCTTTCCTGAGAACCAAACAAAGGATATAAGTTTGGAAAAATTAGGGGAATGGGCCTTGTCAAACCCCCCCATTAAGTTTTTACTTAGGCCCAAGCAATTTTGATTTGAAAATATTTGGACGAATGTTTTAGTGGCTTTTTGACCCTTTCTTGGGTTTAAGGGATAAAGGTATGGCTGTAAAATTTAGGGTTTTAAAGACAAAATTTTTTGTAAAAGGTTAAAGGAATTTGAAACCAAGATGATAAGTAATTGCAAGGCTAACTTAAGGGGTCAAATTAAATTTCAACCGAACAAGGGGAAAAAGTGGAAAATACACGGTGATTTGTAAATTTGGAAAATTAAAAGTTTTAAAATTTGTAAAATTAATGAACAAAATTTGGGGATATGTTTCATATTTTTTACAAAGGTAATGTTTATAAATTAAATAACATTTTTCCAGGTTTGTTTGTTATGCTTTCAAGTTTTTAAATCCGAATTAATGTTTGACCCAACCAGTTTGAATATTTTGTTTCCTACTAAAGATTCTATCTTCGATTTTTCAATTGGTATTTATCCTATAATTAACTAGTTTATTTACAATAATTTAAAACCTGTTTTCAGATAACCTTTTTTAGGTAATAATTAGTTCTATAATTGTAACGGTTTTTTGAAAGCACTGAAATTGAAGCTCGGGACTTGTAAACAAGTAATGCTGTTAAAAATAGGAATAAACTGAGTTAGATTAAAGTGATATTTAAATTAAGCATGATCATTAGATAAAGGACCTATTTAATTAACATGTAGGAACTAATGACGTAACCACATAACCTTTATATTGTCATCCTTTTAACAATAAATCAAATTTTTATTTTGTAAGTTTTTCCTAGACCTAACAAGGCTTATTTCCATTCAGGTTCCTACCATTACACAATCATGTTTTACCCCTAATTAAAATTACTTTTGTTGAGATTTGCATGTTAATGGGCGATAATGTTTTGAAGACATAAATATTGAAAATTATACTCGTTCTACTTTATATTCACGTAATTTCTAGATTTTAGTCATCCTTTTTTGCCTTTATTTTTGACTTGTCCTGACACTTCTTCTATATAAGAACTATAATCCACGATTATTTTATATCGTTTCGAAGTTTCAAATTATAATTTTCAATTTATAACACTTTTGGGAGAATACATTCGCTTAACAACCAACGATATTAAATTTGAAATATTTTAATTTCCGGATGATCTTTCTTCTGATAGTGCAAACTTTCAAACCCCCCATTCGACTCTTTACCCATTTTGGAAGCTGCGCCAAATCGCCTCAATACTTCCTTCATAAATTACCTAAACCATTTAAACCATCCTTGGTTACCTGCAAACCTAAACAGGCCCTTGTCCTTTGGCAGACATAAGGATACAAAAGCCCATGAGCCTTGGAAGTTCCTAGGAATATCACTGAAACCAGTCGGTTAGCAACTTTCAGACTTTTCTATACAAGGTGATTACCCGTTCTCATCTCGCCACATGAATTGGCTTATCAATTCAAGGTTTTCAAAATGGTATTTTATCGCTAAAGGTTTAAGTGGTTAATTTTATTCATTGTCTAAACTTGAACTCACCCAGTCTTTGTCCATTGATCACCATTTTGAAGACAACTTTGATCACCTTAGGGATGTATAGCGACTCGTAATAACACCTTTTTTTTATTCTTAGGAATTTAATTATTTTTAATGTATATTTGTTTGTATTATAATTTGATTTAAAGATGAAAATCTTTTTGTACCTTAGATACAAGAAAAAAATTTTTAAGTTCATTAATTACCAATTTGGTTAAAAACTATTTGTTTATTTTATTTTGGTATTTCAAACCAATTGTTTTATTTGTAAGCTTATCCAAGTTATTAACTAATTGTCATTTGTGGTTTTGGTTATCCTAGAATGCTTGTCACATTTGACATTCATGGATTGGTGGATTAGAGCCAACTATAAGACCCCAATTAGGTACGTTGGTGTTACCGTGATAAATACCTAAGGTCAATTGGTTGACATTTGTTAACAGTGAGATAAAGTAAATGATCGCTAATCTTTATTCTCGTGAATTTTATTAGTGTAAGATCTACTAGATTTATCAATTTAATTATGAATGGACTGACCAAACACCAATTTATTAAGTTTAAAGAAGAAGGTTAAAGTGCACGTAGATATCAATAATGATCTAAATTTGATACCCTTAATAAATTACTTCCTATAATAATCCATGAACACTATGACTTTAATTTTTTAATCGTGGAATTCCTCCCTGGTTACTTTTTTATCAGTCAGTAATATTTTTTTTTTTTTTCTGTATAGCAATACATGAAACCCAATTCCCCGTAATAGCATTTTTGCATATAGTGTCATTCACGGAGATGCTATATGTGCAACTGTGGTCCAACTTGATTTTCAAACTTAAACCTATGAACTCACCAACCTTTGTGTTGACATTTTAGCATGTTTTTCTCGTGTTTATTACTTGGCGTGGGCAATGGCAAAGGCATTCGAGAAGACCGCATCCAAGTGTTTCCAAACATTTTAATACAACTTTTAATGGGACAACATATATTTTATGGGCTTTACTTCCGTG
Source organism: Chrysanthemum lavandulifolium (assembly GCA_022545495.1). NCBI lineage: Eukaryota > Viridiplantae > Streptophyta > Magnoliopsida > Asterales > Asteraceae > Chrysanthemum > Chrysanthemum lavandulifolium. The sequence continues at coordinate 124,551,053 of CM040242.1, read as the reverse complement.
ACTTTGAAGCAATGATGTAAACCTGCTTCTTAAATTAATATATCTTTTGAAAATGGGATAGAATTTCCATTCTTTATCACCTTGTGTTATGATATTTGATTTAGTAGCACCCCATGACCCGAACGCTTCCGCTGTGAAATTTTGGGGGTGTTACATCTTAATTGTGATTGACGTAGTATTGCGATAGATCATCCGTTGTGTTATTAATGCTTGATTAATCTTTGTTTAACCTTAGCTTATAGTTACTAGTGGCATTGTAGGCTAGATATCCAAAGATAACCTTAGTGTTAAGTTTATGAATCCTAGAGATTTCGTAGTCATTAACCTTAGGTAGCTTCAAAGAGTTAGGATAAACGATACCCTACTTAACCTTAGAAAACACAACGCTAAGAATAAGGACATGACAATTCAACCATCAATAGGAGATAACTAGGAGTAATAGCATCTAAGTAAATACATTTTAATCATCATAAGAGCACACAACAATAGACATAGACTACACTCACCTTAGTTTAGATAATTAGATAAGTAGATTAATCCAGAAATACCAACCCTCCAAATCCAAAGTACCCCAAGATTCGTACCTTTCCATTTTCTAAAAAACATAAAAAAGATAAAAAATAATCTTCTTCAACCCCAACCTTTCTATTCCCCTAGAGAACGATATCAATTCCCGAGGCTTACCCTAATACCCTAGAGAACGATATCAATTCCCGAGGCTTACCCTAGGGTGTTGAAAAACTTGCTCGACGAAAAGGAAGTTCCTTTGACCCCAAACGCGCGTTGTACGCGTATCATCGGTTGAGTAATTCCCCCACACCCTTGCGTTGTACTCATCTTTAGTACACGATACCCCTAGTTAACCCCTCAGAGCCTATCCTTTTCGCGGTTCTCATGATGTTTCGGTTTTCCTGAATATCAATGAAGAGCATCGTTTACAATCCACCCCAAATGTACACCCAAATCGCCTTAGCATACCTTGTATGCACTCACTTTTAGTGCATTATTGTTATCATACTAAACCCTTAGTTCAATTATCTAGTTGCTGCTTGCATAAGTTGCTAAGTAGAGTCATATCCTTTGTACACAGTTTTGGGATGATTGGGACTCATGGAAAAGTTAAATTTTATGAAGTGACGGAAGGACGTTAAATTCAAATTCCTTTATTTACGAATAATATACTCCAAGTGTTTTGATCTTTTCAATTCGGTCGATTAGTGTTAGAGTAATAAAACTCAAGTGTGGGATGCGTCTATAAATCCCTATTATTTTGATGTTATCGTAGATGATGGTAAAGTAAAAGTGTATGAAAACAAAATCGAAAAAAAATCTAAAATAGAGAAAAGAAAAAAAATGAAAAAAACATACGGGCTACCATCCTACATCTATCTTTAAATTTATGTTTGTTTGTTTCAAGTTATCTAGAGTTTAGAGTGTCGAGTCTTGGCTTAGCAACGCCATTCTTCTCATGCTTGTAACATAAATATTTTTGACTTGCCACCACTAAATCGCCTATCCCACCAAACCCTTTGTTTCCCTACCGTAAGTATAACATTACAACCCTTTAAAAGACCTCTTGGATAGTTTTTCCTAGGTGCTTACGCCAAAGCGATGGAGGTTTGATCTAGTCTCAAGCCTATGGTAATCTATGTACTAGGACCGGTTAATGAGTGTTTATCTTCTTTTTCCAACTTGATATATTTCATATACACCGAGAGATGAGAGTATCCAAACACCACTTATGAGGTGCTAGTATGTACTCGTGTTTGTTATGACTTTTATGGGCTTATACTTGTTGTGAATTGTTCTAAACTAATGCTTCATGACCCCTAACTTATAAATTAATTGGCAAAAGCACATTTGCTGAGGACAAGCAAATACCAAGTCTAGGGATATTTGATAAGGATTTAAAAGGTACACTTTTGAGGGGTCATTTAAGCCCTTAATCGACCACTTTATATCCGTTATCGCTAATTTTGTTCCTTTTCACTTTTAGGTCTCTTGAAGGAAAATTGCCGGAATGACACTTATTCGGACGAAAAGGCGTGAATATATGAAGAAATGGCCAAGTCAAGATCAAGACACTCAAGTCACCGGAATTGAAGGTGACGACGTGAAAATTAGAAGGACGCGATCGCCGCAACGTGCTCCAAATTTGTGACGATCGAGTAGCTAAATTGCTATTTTACATCCGACGCGTCAGGTTTTAAAGAGTAGGCGTCACAACTCGGACGACCTAGATTCAGATCCAGACGGGTCGGTCTCAAGCCGACGACGTCACAACCATAAGGTGACGCCGCCACAAGGTTGACGTGGTCAAGACAAAACCCTAATGGCGGCGATCCGGCGCCACATTTAAAGAGCGACGCTGCCGCATGTTGTAACTCTATATATAGAATTCAATTTTCGACTTTAAAGGAGGTAGTTTTGTGGAGTAAAACCTAAAACCGAATTTTGGCCGTCTTCAAGATCTTAGGTTCTCATACCCTATTTTAAAACAAGATAAGTAATTTACTTCATTGATTCAATTATGTCTTCAATTGTATGTGTGTATGCTTGCATGTTTTCCATGTCCGGCTAATTTACTTGTGTGTTTGCTTAGATCTATGAAACCTAGGTATTGAATATTGATTGGTTGTCTCTTATCTTAATTGTGATTGACCTAGGATTGCGATAGGTCACTCGTTGTGTTTTTAATGCTTGAGTAATCTTTGTGAACATTAGTTTATAATCACCTATAGTTATTGTAGGCTAAACATCCAAAGATAACCTTAGAGTTAGTTTATGAATCCTAGAGATTTCATAGGCAATAACCTTAAGGTAGTCTCAAGAGTTAGGGAAAAAAAGCATACCCTACGACCTTAGAAGACACAACGCGTTAAGAATAAGGACGTGACAATTCAACCATCAATAGGAGATAACTAGGGAGTAATAACATCTAGGTGAGCACATCTTTAATCATCATACGAGCACACATCAATTAGACATAGATTACCCTTAGCTTAGTTAATTAGATAATTAGAATAGAGAGTAATCGGAGAAATACCAACCCCCAAATCCAATACCCGAGATTCGCACTTTCAATTTCCTAAAAATATAAAAGATAAAAATAATCTTCCTCAACCCCAACCTTAGCGTAGTAACATCTCACTAGCATTCCTATTCCCCAGAGAGCGGATCAATACCCGAGGCTTACCCTAATACTACACTACAACGATTAGGTTCATTGCTGTGGTGTTGAAAACTTTCTCATTTAAAAGGAAGTTCCTTCGACCCCGAACGCGCTGTAATGCGATCGACTCCTCGCCTTGTCGATTTCCACTAAACACCGATGGTGGAAACTTCATAATAAGCTTTGAAGTTCATCATATGCGATTTGCAAGAAAATAAGCTTTTAGCCGACCACTTTCACGACCGCCTTGCATTTATCAAGATCATAGAGCACAATCAACCTCCGAAAAGCCATATTATCCTCAACAACCTTAGAAATAGCAAAGAAATCAAGTTTTGTAATAAGCTCGTGCCTTTAAGCAAGATCGTCCAACATGTCTTGGCGTAACTTTAGCATTTAACCACCTAAGATTCCATTCATTAACTATATCCCTTTGAATACGGAGGATCATTTGTTCTTTCAACATAGAAAAGTTTGATGAGGTGGCAAGTTCGTTAAGGATATTCATTGGTCGGCTCTTTTTGGTACCATTTTGGGAATTGGAACAATTTTAGGTTTTAGTGAAAGAGGAATGGGTTATGAGATGGTTTTAGTAGGTTTAATAAGTAGGAAGCATTTTAAACAGCTCCAAATCAGTCAGATATGTTACGTTTATCGAGATGATAAACGGCTTGCGTGGCTTGATATGACCATGGATCATCATTACAATCTTGCATATATTATAAGTTTAGTCCCCAAAGATATTTAAACAAGAAAATAATAAAAGAGGTAAACCAGGTTATCATTATAACTTTTTAAATTGAAGCATCTTATATCTAGAGAAAAAAAAAATCCAACAAAAAACATAATATAATCATTCGCAAGAAATTATATTATCGTTAGCTGGGAGAAAGGGGATAACAAAAGAACAAAAAAAACATATTTTTAAATGAAAGTACACAATACATTGGTATAGTGAGAGTATAAGCTATGTAAGGGAACAAAAGAGTTGAAAAGGACAAAAATAAATGTTTGGACAAACTTACCTTCGTGTGGTTTACATGTGACATGGAAAGTTGGGACTAACCAAGTGAATTTTGGACCAAACGTAATATCCTGGAAAACAATTATGGACCAGAATCTTACCTAATGTCGTTAGCAATTTTGGACAAAAAAACGTAATATTCTGAAAAGTTGGGACTAGCCAAGTGAATTTTCTCGATTTTGAACTAGACTTTGAACTAGACACGAAATCTGGCCAAACCGCACGGACGAATGGTGTAATTTACTCAAATAGAAATACAGTCATACGAAATGAGTGTTTCCAATAAAGTTACTCCTATTTAAAAGCCCAGCCCAAAAACGAAAATAATTCAAAATCTCTTGAGAGGGAAAAACACGTTTTGACTGCAGTTGTATTTTCAATTTCAAAATCAAAATAAATCCGCTCCTCCTTTCCCCCTTCCTTCATCTCCCCCAAAACCAAAACAAAAACCAAATCCGAATCGAATGACCACCGCAATGGAAGACAAGTACGAAAAGCTCGAGAAAGTCGGCGAAGGCACCTATGGAAAAGTCTACAAAGCCAAAGACAAAATCACGGGGCAACTGGTGGCCTTAAAAAAAACCCGTCTCGAAATGGACGAAGAAGGAATCCCACCAACCGCGCTCCGTGAGATCTCACTTCTCCAAATGCTTTCAAATTCAATCTACATCGTCCGCTTAATCTGCGTTCAACACATTCACCACAACGGCAAACCCTTGCTTTACTTAGTTTTTGAGTATCTCGATACTGATTTGAAGAAGTTTATCGATACGCATCGTAAAGGACCTAATCCTTCTCCTTTGCCAGCGACACAGATCCAGAGCTTTTTGTTTCAGTTGTTGAAAGGTGTTGCTCATTGTCATGGTCACGGTGTGTTGCATCGGGATTTGAAACCGCAGAATTTGCTTGTTGATAAGGAGAAGGGATACTAAAGATTGCGGATCTTGGTTTAGGTCGCGTTTACTGTTCCGCTTAAGTGTTATACTCATGAGGTTAGGGTTTGTTATTTTTTATTTTATTAATTTGAGTTATGTTGATGAATGAGGTTTATGTTTGCAGATTGTTACACTTTGGTATCGGGCCCCTGAGGTTTTGTTGGGATCAACTCATTACTCGACTGGTGTTGATATGTGGTCGGTTGGATGTATTTTTGGTATGTGATTTGTTTATAGTTGATTAAATGATTAGTTATTATTGTTATTGATGTATTAAATGTTTCAAAACAGCGTATGAGATTTCGTTGACACTAAGAAGCTGTATTTTCACTCCTAACATCTTATCTGCTTTATTTTTAAGCATTTGAGTCATTGATAATGTAAACTGTTACTAATTCTGAATTGCAATTTATGAAACAGCTGAAATGGCAAGGAGGCAGGCTTTGTTTCCTGGCGATTCTGAGTTTCAACAATTGCTTCATATATTCAGGTTGTTACAATTTTACTTTAGTCTCATGTTAATTAACACGATTTTGTATACAGTGTTTCGTTAAACGGTTTAGGAAAAAGGGGTAACACAAATTTCATAGTAACTAGACTAAAAACTGATGATTTGAACAAAACTACTTATTTTGATACTAGCCTTTTTTTTACACTACAGTCCATGTTATGAACTAACCATGATCTGTTACAACTTATAACTTTGAATACTATGATTTTCAGCTATATTTAATAAGGGGTGGATCATGGAATGCTTATATAGTGTCATAGTGATCCTATACTATGGTTTGAGTTGATTATTTTGGTTGTATCCAAACGTTGTGTTATTCAGTTGTATTCAACTAGTTGATCCTATACTAGGGTTTAAAATGATGTTTCTCGTTGGATCTCAGCATTTGACATCAAGTGTTATGCAGTAATGATGTTCCAAACACATGAATTGGGTATCTTACTCATGTTAAATTTCAGGTTGCTTGGGACACCAACTGAAGAACAGTGGCCAGGGGTGAGCAGTCTAAAGGACTGGCATGTGTATCCGAGGTGGGAGCCTCAAAATTTGGCTCGTGCTGTTCCATCATTGGGCCCTGATGGAATCGATCTTCTATCGGTATATTTTTATTCTCAAACAGGATAATGCTTTGCTTCTTTTTTTTTTTTTTTTTTTAAACATAATTTTGATTCGTTATATACTGATGCTGTGATATTTTTGTTTTGTTTTCAGCAAATGCTGAAATATGACCCAGCTGACAGGATCTCGGCCAAGGCTGCTATGGATCATCCCTATTTTGATAGTCTTGACAAATCTCAGTTCTGAAGCATCTGCTCTGCTTGATTGCAACTACAATATTACTGTATCTTGTCTGCGTGTGGTCTATCTAGCAACAATATTACTGTTTCCCATCTGTGTGTGTTGTAATTTCTCATCAAACAATAATGGACCTACAATTCCCGTTGTCTTAAATTTTTTTATTGAGCTTGAGTTGCTTCATTGTTCTTGTTGGTTGGGTCTTGGATGGTAAGTCCAAATGAAAGCAACCTCTTTATGGCACTAATATGCTACAAATGACACCTGCAGTAAAATGTGACCTTAGCATATATAATTATCACACAAGTCAAGTAGACATTCTATTTGGTAATTTCACTTACTGTCTTCTCCTGAACGTTGCTTGTGAGTGAAAAGTTTCAAGAACCACCTGTAGGCTATTGCTAACATTGTAACATTTTTGAAGACCGGGTAGGTTACAGCAGGTGGTACATGACTGCTGAAATTTTGTACAAATGGAAACCGCTAACTCATTTTGTAACCATGATTCTATGACATTGTTTTTGGATTTAATTCATCAAATCTCCTAAACTTGATAAGAATATAAGATTATGTTCCCTGATAAATTGTTCCACCTCAGAGTCAGGAATCCATCAGTAGAATTTATGGATTCTAAGACTAGTGCAGGCATGCGGTCTCTATAGTACTCCTATAGTAGAATTTATATTGAAAGTCTGTATGGCCATGCGGTCTCTATAGTACTCCTATATACACTGTTTTCAAGTAGTTGGCTGTGTAGCTGATTACTAAATCCCAGGCATGCTCAATGACAGTGAAATCCTGGATTGTATGATAGCTAAAGAAAGACCTATAGACTATTCTGATCAATCACTCTCTTGTATGGCCTACTTTGGGTAGACAGTGATGAGTGTTCTTTTGCTTTGCTACTATGTTTCAGAATATCTGAGACAGCATGAGCTCCTCATTTTATGGGATCATAAGCCAAACTTTTGCTGTTGCAACCATGTAGCTTTATTAAAAAAAAGGCGAGAACGTATAAGCAGGTTGAGATACTCTTGGATCCAAATTAGTATGTTGCATTTGGTGATATATGTTCACTATATGCAGTAAGATACTTAAGCCATCCATCTTGAGGATGACCAACATATACTCAGTTATGCAATCCCATAATCGGTACTCCATCTTATTTTTTCGGATGTCCCAATTTAATTGTCAACTACTAAAAATAGATGGGAAAGTTTGATCTAGTTTACTGTATTACACTTGGTTGAATTAATATTACATTTCTAAAGAAGACATTAATTAATTAGTTAAGGGTAAAAATGCTATTTTGCAAAAAGTAAGAGAGAATGTGTTTTTGTCGCAGACAATTATTTTGGGACTGAGGAGTAATAGATTGTAGATTTTGCATATACGAGTATAACCTTAGTTAAGTGCTGTGTAGATAGTGTTGTTCTTTGCAACAACCATGATCAGGTTTATCTGTATTAATTCATGCTGCCCTTCCAGTGTTAGCTTCAATCTTCATTCTTCTGTCTATGGCTGGCTCTATGCTGATACTATGCTGTAAGATTACAAGTGGCAATTTTGGTAAAGGGTTACCGCAATAAAATATATTACTAACCAAAACGTTTAAGTGCATGAAATGTGACTGAAATGCCACATTAATCAGAAACGCGCCATTTGTGCTTCAAACTAGAAACAACATGTATATGACACACCATACACATGAAACAACTAAAACCTAACATAAACTACATGAATAGAATAAACTTGAGCAGCCAACTTACTTATGAATAAGCGGTTGTGTTTTATCTCAAAACGACCAAATGGGTCAAACACAAAACGATAGCTACATAAACAACGGGTCAAATATCATTTTATTTGAAATATTAAATGTACGTCCATCGGCAGGGATTTCTGTTTTGATCAACCCACCATGAGCACGGGAGGCCAATCTCTGACCCTGAACCGCACATCAAACAACAATACTGTTGTTTCTTGTCTGTGTGTTTTGTAACCTGTCATCATCGAATAAGAATGACATGATTTCCCCATTGTGATTACACATTTTTGTTAAAATCAAGTTCATTGTGTTAGTCTGTAATATGTAATGGGCTGAAGCCCAAGCCCGAATTCAAGAATATTCGGTATTTACCTATTTATATGTACATTGTATTGAAGGTAATCAATCAATAAAAATCATCATTCCTAATTATATCATTCTACATGGTATCAGGCCAATAATACAGATCCTAACACCTAACCCTAAACCATTCCGCCGCCGCCTCCGGCCGCCGGCTACATGCCGGAGGTTTGGAGGGCTCTGACCATCATTTTCATTATCATTTTCTTTCTCGTCACTCTCTTCTGTCTCTTCACCAGCCGCCATCATCACGCTGGCCACCACCATCACCGTGGGCTCCTCCACTGTCTACACTATCCCACCCTTATTCTATCATGATGAGGTTACTGGTGATGACCACGCGCCACCACTACCACCTCGGTACACCCACCGCTATCATAAGAAGCCCAAGGGTGCGTAATCCAGGGTATCAATTCTTCTCAACAAGTTGTTCCAACGCTTGAAGTCTTGAACCAAGCTATGTTTCACAGTGCAACAAACACACCCATTCGCAAGCTCAACCCATTCTTCAACAACAGTACCTCCTTCACCTTCATTAATCATAGCTCTCTCAACTCCAATCTCCTCCCCAAATTCATTCAATATCACCACTATCCTCTTTCCATGTTTTCCATTCAACATGTAATTAACCAAGGTGGATTTTCCAGCGCCGAGATATCCGGTGATGACGGTAACGCCGACCGGTGGGCGATCGTCGGTGTTTTGATTATTGAAGGTTTGGTTGATTTCGAAGGCGAGTGGTGCATCTTGGTGTAGCTTTAATTGATACCCACATAACGAGATCTGTAACTATGTGTGTGAAAGATTGATTGTGTAAATTGTTGACTCCTTGATTGGCGTGTGAAAATTGTGTGTGGAGACAGAAATGTGAAGTGTGGACATCTTAATAATAAGAAAGCACTCCCATCTATAACACCATAACATCAATAACATCGTCCACGTAATACACATCGCCTTTAACATTTAACATTAACATCCCAAAAACACTCTCATCCATAACATCCCAATAACACCATAACACCAATAATATTTCATATTTTCAATTTCAACCCCTAAACTAAAACAAACACTTCATTTATTAAACTAAAACAAACATTTCATTAAACTAAAACATATTACAATACGAGATTAAAAAAAAAAAAAAAAAAAAAAATTACAACGAAAAAAAAAAAAAAAAAACTTCAACATCGACGAAAATAAAATTACTAAAACTTAAAAACGAATCATCCGAGTCCCAACCCATCGGTTGGCGGAGAATAAACTCCCCATTAAAGATCGACTCTCCATTATGTCGAAATAGTTTTCCCTGCTTGCTCACATGCGTGACAGCATTTCTTCACGCGTCGCTTCTTCCATAATCTCCTTACGGTTTCTTCATCTCGCTCCAGTTGGGAGGAAGCCTCACTTAACCCGCTTCGGTGGTTTTGAAAATCCACCGTGGTCGCTCACAGTGGAGTAGGAACAATCGAGGAGACGGGATGTTTGAAACCCATGGAAAGACATTTTCGGTGGTGCAGAGTAAACATCATGTTTTCAGAGTTGGAAAGTTTGGTTTCCTGAAGTGATTTGGATTTGAAAGTTTGGTTTAAGAACTTTTCCTACGGAATTCACGAGAAAATCTTTGCGAGACATTTTTGTGTGTGAGTTGTGTATGTAACTTGTGTGTGTTGTGTGTTATAGACAAGTATCCGGTAGAGTTATATATATAGCGAGTTGATTTTGAAATAATAACCCATCAGATTTGATTTTTAAATTTCAAATTTGAATTTGAATTTATCCTACCTTAATCGACCAAAGACAATTTAAATTTGAATTTGAATAAGTTGAGGGGTAAGTGAAAATTTATTTGAAATGGTTTAGGGGTAAAATGATTTTTTTTTTTTTTTTTATTAAATAACGCGTTAGTCCCTTAACGCCTGGGACTAACGGCGTGAAGGGATGCACTCCCATCGGTATAACGCAATAACGCGTTATCGGGCTTGATTTTTAGGTTTAACGCCGCCCGCCAAGAATGGGGCTGCTCTAAAAGCAAAGTGAAGGGTATATTATTTTTATTCTTGTCTTGTGATGATGATGTTTAAAAAATAAAATTGTTATTTATATGTCGAATCCGGATTAATTAAAGGCGACTTTGTCATTGTCGAATCTAGTGTATCAATTCCGAGAAGACTTTTGTTGGTGTCGAATCCGGTATCAATTCCGAGACGACTTTTTGTTTTATGTCGAATCGAGGTATCAATTCCCAAGACGACTTTTGTTGGTGTCGAATCCAGGTATCAATTTCTAGACGATCTGTTAAAATCTTTCCACGCCTCTCCTTCTTCTCACCGACATGTCGCTTACGATCCGCTCATCTTCATCGACACTATCCTCACCTCCATTCTATATCTTCTATAAAAAAATAAAAATAAAAAAAATAAAAATGGATTTTATGTTTTTCATGGAAAACACGTCCCGCTTGTTTGGAAGGTTCTTTTGGGGTTGAAGTTTTAACCAACTTTCGTTGTCTCATCTTTGTTTAGTTGTATTGTTTATTAGCTTTAATCTCCGGTTCGAGATTTGATTTCACCGCCGAATCATGGAGTGTTAGTCTGTAATATGTAATGGGCTCAAGCTCAATTCTAGAATATTCGGTGATTTACCTATTTATATGTACATTGTATTGAAGGTAATCAATCAATCAATAAAAATCAGCATTCCTAATTATATCATTCTACACATTGTTCTTGTTAATTGGGGTGGTAGGAGTCCTTATCGAGTGTTTGGATTTTATTTATTTATTATTATATTATATATATTTATAAACGACTCTTTATTTAAATTAGTGATTTCTGAAATTAATGGGAGTTCGGAGACTATCTGGGGCCCCCACTCCTTTACCACAAAGAAAGTTTAATCCTACTAAAAATATGAAGAAGACGCTACCAATAATAATAATAATATAATAATAATAATTAGTGGGAGCTCATATCAGATCTCATCTCCCCACTAATTTCTCAGAATCCTATTAATTTTCAATAAAGTGATAATAATAATAATAATAATAATAATAATAATAATAATAATAATTATTATTATTATTATTATTAAATGAAATTACAACTTCGTCCTTGTGGTTTCGTGACCGCAGTTTCGTCCTTTGACCAAAAAGTTGCACCGTCCGTCCTTAAGTGGGAAACGTTATGCACCGTTCGTCCCTCCATCCAACTGGGGCACTGGGCCCACCAACTCTCACTAACGTCCGTTAACTAAGGTTTTTAAAGGGGTATATCCGTCATTTCCCTAGCAACTAGCATTTATTACCCCCATCTACCACACACACGCACACACAAACATAAAACACACATCATCATCATCACCATTTCTCTCTCTCTCTTTAATCTAGCCGCCGACCACCTTAAACCACCACCACCGCCACACCGCCGCCTACCACACTACACCACCCACCTCAAAACACTCCCCACTCTCCCCTCTTTCCGATCCACTAGGTCACGCGCCTAAAACCCTCCCCACCGGTTCTCTTTTGTGTTAAAACCCACGACACCACAGTCACCATCTCATCACCATATGCGCATTGCGCCTTTATTGCGTTTTTTGTCCACCCAGATTCGACCCATCATAGCACCAACACATTAATTGATTATTAATAAGTTGAGTGAAGATGATATGGTGAAAAGGGTGTTTGTTTTAGTGATATGGAGTTTGATCGGGCATCGTCGGATCCATGTGGCATCGATTATGAGAGGGTGGCTTTGCTTAGTGGGTTTTCAAGAATTTGTTGACTTTGTTTCTTGAAGGAGTGGTGTGATCAATCCCGAGGATGTACCCAAGACGACTAGTGATGCGAAGGGACGATGGGCGTTTGAATCCTATAGAAACCATGGAAGCTGCGATCCGGAGAATCGTATCGAAGCTAGTTGTGTGTGATGATGCGGGTACCCAATGTTCTCAACCCGGTCTACTCACTATGGAAAAGGTGTACTTTGAGTTGTAGAAATGAGGTTTTTTATTAGTCTAATAGTACTTGTTTTAGTATCTCATCACCATCATCTCATGGGTAGAAACCATAAAAGAAGCCTTGGATTGACTTGTAAGGTTACTTTATCTATGATGAGAAAGTAACTGATTTGATAATGCTCTTGTTGTTATTGTCGTTGTTGTTTATTTTGTTTTGGTTTCGGATGAACACATGGTACCCGGTTATGTGATTGGGGTTTTGAAATAAAATGGTGATGTTGTAATTGTTGTTGTCGAGTGGAAAGACACGAAGTGTAAAACGTGTGTGTTTTTTTGTTTTGTTTTTGATAATCTGTGATGGTGTTGATGAAAGTTTGAGGAAGAAAGGAGTTGGTGGGAAGAAAAGACTTAAATTACTATTTTACCCTCATGGGTTAAGTGAGTTAACCGACGTTAGTGGGAATTGGTGGGCCCAGTTGGATGGAGGACGAGCAGTGCATAACGCTTCCCACTTGGGGACGGACGTGCAACTTTTTGGTCGAAGGACGAAACCATGCGGTCAACGCAAACCACAAGGACGAACAGTGTAATTTACTCTTATTATTATTATTATTATTATTATTATTATATTTTTTGCTCAATGTAATTGTTGTTAAGCAGATAAACAGTATGAGGTGTTTGGATTGTTTGTCACTTCATTTTTTCAAACCATTTCACTGTTGCCATTCATATCATACTGTAGACTCTAACTAAAACATAAACAATAAAAGTCTGTGACTACAATAGGTAGCGAATGGAAGGCTGGCCAGCTGGTAAATTCATATTACCAAAATAGTGGGCGATATCGCCCCTTTTCCTGTCTGCGAGCTTTCTATCTAAAGTTAGTGGATTTGCTAACATAGTTTTCATACTTGGCCATGAGTCTGCATTGTAGTTCTTATCGTGATTGCCACATGCCTAGCCATTTCCCTTCAAGAAACTGTCATCGCGTTTTGACCATGTTCTTTCAGAAGCATGATGCTTGTTATTTTTCCTCTAGTCAAAGTTTGAATGTAACAGCATCTGCTAGGAATTCAGCATAATTGCTAATGTTTGGCTGATATCATCAACTTGGATACTGGTAATGCATTTCATAACCTGTCACACAATAGAATCCAAAAAAAAAAAAAAAAATGGTTATTTCACTTTAATTTTAGCTTGATGAGTCTAAAAAATGAAATAAGTCTTCAATGCCTCCAAACTGTTTTGACTTGTTCAATGCAAGTTAAATGACTATCATACTCATGTTTTTCTTATTTCGTACTAAAAGACCCTCAAAACTAGGAACTCTCTATTGACAAATTATATACAAAAGTAGCTTCACTAGCCAAATCAAAAGATAATACATCTTGGAATTATACTATATATAATAGAGCGTCAATTCCTATCTAAACTCTGACGTCAAATTTGCGTCACCCACCCTTTTTCCATTAGGTTAGCCCAGCCTAGGTATGTTGTTAGCCCAATGTATTGTCACACTTCAGATACTTAAACAGTTAAACTTAGAGCCAAACATTTTGTACCCATAAAATTGTTTTAAAGGGTCATATGCAACCCAAAGTAAGGGTGAACATATGACCCGAGAGGACCGGACCGACCGAAGGACCGACCGGACCGACCGAAGGACCGGACCGAAGCACCGACCGGACCGGTCCGGACCGGACCGGACCGACCACATTCGGTCCGGTCTCGGTCTAGGGTTTATGCCGAACTCGGTTTTCGGTCCGGTCCGGTTTTAGGACCATGCACACCCCTAACCCAAAGTAGCCCGCAAATTGCCGGTCCAACATAACTAGCACAAACCTAAATAAACATAATGGCTACACGCCTACACACATGCAGATTATTCAAGAATACAAACACAAAAGTCGAAACAAAACAACATAACAATATGGCTGAACGTCCTTCTAAAACTTAGTAGCCCTCAAACATCGAACAAAAAACAAATTACAAAAATACCCGCCGCAACACGGCGGGCGCGAACACCTTGTTAAATATTAAATGAGCAACAAATAATATTCCTTTCACATGACCAGCCTACTCATATGATGAGATTACAATTCAGCCTACAACATGTAAGATAAGAGAATATGTTATGTAATATGAATGATGGTTATTATTCCTTGATCATTACAGACTAATGATGGGTTACATATATAAGAGGTAACATAAGTTATTTTGAGTAACAAGATAATAATCTAAGAGGGTACAACTAATTACATTGATGTTTATCCACTAATTTACACCTATGTCATAAAACACGGGTAACTCAACAAAGTCCGTTCTTTTCCATCTGACAAAAAGCAGAACCGAAAATAATTCCAATATTAAAAGTTAGAATCTATCTACAATAAAATTCACATGAAAGACAAACACGAAGAAAATATGAATGCAGAAGTTTGCATCTCCACCATCCACACATATCTTATGCTGCAATTTGTTTCCGATCTTTATTTTTACAAAGTCAAACTACTTGCTTAGATAATTTAACATACCAGTGCCACTAGCCTACTAGGAATTCAACATGACTGCTAGAATTTGGTTGATCTCCCCAACAAGGTTAATTACAAGGCATATCTTTTGATGATGTGGGTCACAACACTTTATACTGCAGAATCTTCTTATACTTCACTTTTTACCTCAAGGTTTCTAGAATATAAAATAAGATTTCCATGCCTCCTAACTGTTTTGACTTTCGATGCAAGATAAATGATTGCAGACATCAAACTTTTCTTATTCCAACTAAAAGTCCCCAAAAGTGGGAGCTCTTAATGATCTATTAAACAGGTTCACCCAACTACTTGGGATGTAAATACGTCTGTGGACGCATAAATCTCAAACTAAAGCACAATGCATATCAGAATCAAATATTCTATGACAAAACAGAGATTCTTCCTTTCACATCCACTCATCTGATGTTGTTACTGATTACCAAAATAGTAGCATTCAGGCCGAATCTGTTCAGACTCTAACTCAGTCGGATCTTTTAGCAATCTGAACTCTCAAAAGTAACACCACTAAAAATTCTAATATGAGAAACTAAAATCTATATTTGAGAAATAAAATTCACATGAAGGACAAACATGGAGAAAAAGATGAAGGCAAAGGTTCACATCCACACATCTCTTATGTTGAACTAGTAAGCATTTTCTTATTTCTAATTTTAACAAAGTCGAACTACTTGCTTAGCCTACTAAAGAAAGTAGGATGGTGTTATCGTGTCTCTAACACGGAACTGAAATAGGTCTCTGCACACACAAATTCCTAACTATATGACCCACCAAATTTTAAGTCTAGCAACCTTTGTTTAGTTTAAAACTAATATTTCAACTAGTTCCCCTGTTTATTCTACATTAAAAGCTATAGAAAAATAATTTGGTATTTTGAACAATGAATTACTAAAAAGGATGCAGAATATAATAACAAAAAGAGTATTATTTCATAGTAATAAACAGAAAGCCAGTCGAAAATAGCATATGAACAACAATAAGAAAACAGTATAAATACACGCGCTAAAAAACACTCAAAAATCGACTATCTGTGTAATGAATTACAATAATATAGAACCTGACTACAACTTGTTCTTATACTGACAAGTTTGATTGGCGATCCTTCTATTTGTTATATCAACATTGACATCACACGTTGAAGTAGAGGTGACATGAATATGAATAAAAAGAACACGAACTTTAGCCTTTATCCTCGTGTACGTAGTAAACATCAAGTTACCTCCCAAAGCCTCCCTATATACCTCGGAATTAGTAACCAAGCGATCCGCATAAACAGTTAAGGTAAGGTTCAAGTGTTTCTTATCATCAGATCCAATCTTGCCAGCTGGAACAGGAACATTACCAATATCTTCACCTTTGTACCTTACAATAGCAGAACTGTTTTTGTACTTGACACCAACTTTGTTCGGGTTTTCGATAGAGATATCAAGTCCTAGTGAAAGATTTAAAGAAACTTGTAGAGCAAGAGGGTTTATGGAAATATCTAAATCTTC
Source organism: Chrysanthemum lavandulifolium (assembly GCA_022545495.1). Classification (NCBI taxonomy): domain Eukaryota; kingdom Viridiplantae; phylum Streptophyta; class Magnoliopsida; order Asterales; family Asteraceae; genus Chrysanthemum; species Chrysanthemum lavandulifolium. The sequence goes on along the minus strand of CM040242.1, from coordinate 124,534,492 downwards.
TAATGATACGTTGTCCACTGTTAAAACAGGTTTTTTGGCTTTAAATACTGTTAGACCTAATATTAGTAACACTAAAGCAATAGTAACAAACGTTGCCAGTACCGATGACCATATGATTATGCATCTGCGACGTTTACGTTTCTTCGCCTCGTCGACGGTCACTGGCACGCCTCGGAGTGGTTGTTCTTGCTTTTTCTCGGCGTCCATATTTAATTATATCAGACTTGTGATTGTGCGTTTACGGTATGGAAATAATTAATTTCGGATGTTTATAAAGTGGGTATTAAATGATAAAAACGCTGAGTACGTTGTTTATTGTTGGGAGTCTATAGATGTGGGTCCTGACTTTAGCTACACTTTATAGATTTTGATGTGTTAATTTATTATTTAATGTGTCATATGTAGGGGTGTCATTCGTGGCCTGAACCTGAACCCGAAGTCGATTCAATCAAGATTCTTTCATTCAAAATCTAACTCGGTCGATCGGTCAACCCGCTTAACCCTAGAATCTGAATCGGTCGGGATATCGGGTTTAAATACTTTGCTTGTCGGGTTGGTCTAACCCGACTAACCGATTTTTTTTTTTTTTTTTTTTTTTTTTTTAATTTTAATTGTAATGTATTCTTTAAAAGTCTAATTAATGTTGTTTTATGTAATATGTTGCGGTGGGAGAGTTATAAGATATAGCGATCGGATCGCCAGTGATTAATTCCATCTTAGAAGGGTAAAAGCTTTGATCATATAATTATATTTTTCCAAGTAAATAATATTGTTCTAGCATTAAAAACATATAACTTGTAAATGAATATTTAGGCCAATATCGGAGGATCAATGAACCCAGACATACCATTGGACCAACATTGGCTAAGAACACGTATAAAGGTATTTGGGTTTATATTGTCGGCCCCATAATGTGGGCGTTAACGGGGTGATGTGTTACTGCTTTATTCGAGCAAAAACGAACAAGATCGAAATCTCTTCATTTGGATTCATGGCCAATTCAATCCAATTAGCTTAGTTACCTTAGATCCATGGCCATTCAAATTCAATTAACTTAGTTAAACTTCATCCAAAAACCATGCACGTCTGCAAGAATCAAGCAAACAATGGAGCTAACATGTATAATGAATTTCCAAACACCCCATTTAATTTTATTTTAAACGGTCTTAACAAAATGCAAAATCACCTTTTACATGCAATTACTCATTTTCAAATAGGGTCGAACCCGACCCGACTTGACCGACCCGACTTGGACCGACCGACTTGACCCGAACCGACTAACCCGAGTTCAAATAGGGTCGGGTTGTATATTATTTTACCCTCGACCCGACTTGGACCCGACCCGTTTGACCGAACCCGACTAACCCGGCCGAATAGCACCCCTAGTCATATGCAAGACTATTTTTATGTCTTTTATAGTCAAAATGTGAGTTATAATTGAAAGACAGGGATCTACATAAAAGCTGGATAAATGTATTTTTATGTAGGTCTCGCAGTATTTTTTTCAGATGTCTTTGCATGCTTAACTTACGCCTAAAGCACAAGTTAGAAAAACCTTAATTGAAGAGGTGGTTATTTTACGTATCTTTTTTTTTTAACTCATTCTTACTCTTCATTTAAAAAAAATTTAATGATTGATATTAAAAGCATTTTATTATTTTATCTATTTTTTATAATTTAAATATCTCTTAAACCGTTAATTGTTAAGCGAAAATAATTACACATCGCGACAAGTATTTAATTATCTTTCTATAGACGAGAACTTTGATATATACTTTCGGAAAAAAATTTGTTTTTTTCACGTTTTTTTTTTTCGTTTTTTTCTTCTGAATATGATATTTGCATGAAAAATCACATGTGATTAAACACTAATTTGAATATCACATGTGATATTAATGTTAAATCACATATGATATTTAACATATGATATGTAATATCACATGTGATATTAGTGTAATATCATATGTGATTTAACACTCACATGTGATATTCAAATTAGTGTTTAATCATATGTGATTTTTTTTCATGCAAATTTCAAGAATAAAAAAAAAAAAAAAACGAAAAAATTGTAAAAAAAAGTGAAAAACACGAAAAACAATTTGTCGAAAGTATATCAAAGTGCTTATCTATAGAAAAATATAATTAAATGCTTGTCGAATTGTATATTTTTTTTAACGATTAACTGATTGAAAGATATTAATATTTGAAAAAATATGATGAAAGTGGGTTTTTTAAGTTGTTGCGATTAATCCAATCCATTATATCAAATAAAAATGGAGGAAAGATGGAGGTAAAGATTGATCCCTTGGTATGTAAAAAATGTTTTATCCTTAAATTATCTTAAATCATAATTTAATACTAACGGGGTAAATTACGTAATCCCGTATTTACTTTTCGTCCTCGGTTATAGGGTTTTGCGGGCATAGTTCTCATGGTTGGTTTTTTACTCTTTTTTAGTCCTAAAACCTAATTGACGCAATATTTTTTTTGTTATCTCATCTACGTGACTTACACACGATGGGTATTTTATTAATTGCAGGATTTGTATTTTCTTCACTCTCTTCCTGCTACAATTTTGATCCACCATCATTTAACTGTTAGTTTATGGACATAAATTAATAGTTGTATGTTAGGATCGAACTCGAGATCACAGGATTGCACACTTTATGTATGAAGAATTAATGTTTAATAATTAGATATAAAATGTTATATATAATTATTAATTACACAAAACAATTAACGAGCGTTAAGTAATTAATTGTAATGGACGAACGATCGTTAAAGGAAAGGACTATAGATGAAAGTAGAAGAAAGAAAGTTCCGGAATCCCCTTTTGGGGTGTTGGCCGATCGGTGGGCTATGGGGAAACCCATACCCACTCCAACTTGTCCTCCAAGTTTTGCATACTATATAAACAAAGAATAGGGTTCATTGTTTGATAACTTTTGTACACACACAATACCCTAAACCCTTTTGTTTTCTTCTCTTGTTGAATTCGATCGATCACATAAACCCTAAAAGGGTGATCGATTTTTTTAATTGTCAAAATAATTGTTTTATGTTCTCTAAACTAGCATTTACATTAAATTTGGTATTAGTACGTGTGTACAAGAACGTGGAACACACTATTGTTTACATCTTGGTTTGAATTGTAAAACGGTAAGGATAATTCTTATAATCCTCATAAACCATAATTAGGGTTCATCCAATTAATTGCTAGCTTGGAATTACAAGAGGTACGTATACATTTATTATTTGGTTAATTATGTAAGATTATTGATATCATAACACCATAAAAGTTTGATGTGATTCGTGAGTTCTAGAGAGAAAGTGAGAGAAGAGAATGGGATGTTTAGAGAGAGAAAAAAAATGCAAGATTAGATTAAAGTGAACATCCAACCCTCTCCCTTGTGGGGAAAGGGCTATTTATACATGGTTCTTACGCCCTCTTTCGCCTGTGGATCAGGCATACAGTGGGTAAAGACCCGTCCTTCTTTCACGGTGTTACTTACGCTAATCTATAACTACTAAATAACGTTAAGTCTACGAGCAAACTTATGCTAGACTATAGTTAGGGTGACCGACATTTCTATATGGATTTACTAAATCCTAACAATCTCCCCCTAAGGGAGGTCACCCCATGAATTACATTTTGAATCCTAGCGTTCTATCATTAACTTCATACTCGAGCTCGTAGACTTTGAAACTTCCATATAATCAAATTTGCATCTTTAGTAGTGATTCTTTGACATAAATGTTTCTTTGTCATGTGATCACGAGCTTTCTTTGAGATCATCAACCACAGTTAATCTCCAGCTCATCTTTTGAAGTATTGCCATTATGTGATGTTGTGACTTTTGGACCGACATGCTCACAGTTTATGGGTCATGACATCTTTTTATCAGAGTAGCAGAAGCATTGTTGTACATTTTGATTGTCATAATTTTATTCAATTATGAGTGTGTGACGTGAGCATGCGGTTATGAATTGACGTCTCATCGGCCATCAACTTCAATCATCGGGAGTTCCTGCAAACGCCAGTTAGCAATAAACACACGAAAGTGTCTTTGTTTACTTTCATTGAATAAGGTTTCAAGAATCACGGTTCCCCGTTGATCAATATAAATATTGCCTGTGATTAGGTAGAATTCTGAAGAATCTCCTTGACAGGGTTTCGCAGCTGTAATAGCCGTTCTTAAACCGAAGCATCTCAAAGTAGACAACACGGAGTGAGTGAATCATCAAATTGACATTAACTGATTGATGAGAAATTGATTTGTTAAACAATCGGGTATTGCTGCATAAAGAGTTTTTGCAATACGACGAAGGCTTTATGAACTAAATTAAGATTCACTCAAAAATACTTTTGTTTGTAAACATTAATGCACAGTCGATGTGCTAGAAAAACAATTTTGTGCACATCGAAAGGTTTTTCCTAAAGTATCCATCAATTCATAACCTGGAACAGGGTTGATTCAAATGTGAATCGCCCCATCGTTTCTTTTCAGTTGTCACAAGTTTGATCTTTTTGAAAGATCTCACATGTCACCCACCAAGAGCTTGTTTGATGTTGGCTCTAGAAGGATTTCCATCTTTATTGTGAATACTTTACGTATCACTCGGATGTTCTGGCAATACCACAAGGATAATGCGTAGGACTCTCAATATATTCTTACTTTCCACATTGTGTGAAACAGCAAGTCTTCACGAACATGTGTCCTAGTGAGATTTATTGATGATCTCTTGGCTCTAGACTCAATAGTGCTCTTTGGTTTCTGTTAGGAATTGGAAATTCTATAGTGAAGCATCGGTCACCCCAAATATAATCTAGCATAAGTTAGCTCGTAGACATATCGTTAATTACGTTATTTGTTAGTTAGTTATTAGCGTAGTTTAGTCTAGTGCAACACCGTGGAGGAAGGACGGGTCTTTACCCATTGTATGCCTGATCCACAGCCCGAAGGAGGGCGTGCTTCTATGTATAAATAGCCCTCTCCCCACAAGGGAGAGGGTTGGATGTTCATTAAGTAATCTAACCTTCCATTTGTTTTATCTCTCTAGAACACTCCACTTGTTACAATATTTGTTATGTTATGATGTGTTTGTGAAATCCAATATGTTACAAATGGTATCAAGAGCCATGGTTTGATCATCTCTCTTACATGTTCTTGGATTTCTAGTGGTTTTATATGGTTTTTGGGTTTGAAAAAGTTGAGTGGTATTTGCATCATTTGGACCATTTCTAGTGTTAAAGTTTGGATTTTGATTGTACTTTTGTGTTTAGAATCATCATAAGTGCTTATGTTTTGATTTGGAAGGCTTGAATCACTGTGGTTGGATTGTTTTTGGATTTAAAAGTGGCGTTTGTGTTGTTTGCAAGTTAGAGATTTGTGTCTCGTTAAAGCATTCAGACAAACGATTTGTCCTTGTTTGGAAGCGATTTGTGTCTGTTACAAATCACTTATTTAAGCGATTTGTCCGGGTAGTGGCTGTACTTGTGCGATTAGTGCGGGAAAGCGATTTGTCATTTTTCAGCGACTTGCGTATTTAAGCGAGTTGTGAGTTTAAGCGACTTGTAGGTTTCAGCGATTTGATTGATGAAGCGATTTGTCTGATTTAGCAACTTGTTTGTTTGAGCGACTTGTTATCTCTGCGACTTGGGCTAAGCGATTTGTCCTCAAGTGAGTTGCTGTAAGCGATTTGTGTCTAATTAAAACTTGTCATTTGCTATCAACACAATGTCTTACACCACTGACCCTTTAATCTCCAAAGTGCTCGAACTCTACGATACCTCACAGAACAAAGAAACTGTTTGCTACTCAGAAAGTTTAACCATGATTGATTCAACAAATTATGATCAAAACACTTCACATTCTGAGTCAATTAACAAAGAATCACACTTGTTAATGATACATGATGCAAAGCAAATGGAATGCAGCATTGAGCCCTATCAACTACTTCATATGCACCTCATACAGCTGTTATCCACAACTGGGGATCGAACGTGTAGTGCTCTCTTCCGCCAGGACTTACCTACATTGACAAGAACCTTGTTGTTAAACTTAGAACAACTAAAGCTTCAAATTTCCAAAAAGAAGGTACTAAAGGATGATTCCAATGCTGCACTTCAGGTAATCCACAACCAATTTCAGCCATTCATCAATGGGGAAGATTCCGCAGACTTCGATCAACACGTGACTGGAATTTCTTTCAAGAAACATACTGGAATGGAAATTCATGAGTTCATCAATACATTTATCCAACTTGTGGATAATGTGGAAAAGTACATTAAGGAAGCTGCTCAAGAGGATGATAATTTGAATGATTGTCAGGTGAAATTAAGCGAAAGTTGTGATAAGTCGGGTAATGTTTCAGTTGAAAGGTCGAATGATGCTGAATGCAGAATATCAGATACAACAAAGGATGATGAAACCGGCTTCATTGAATCTGAGGCTCGTAGTCGATAAAGCTTGAAACAACCGGCGATTCAGTGACTCTTGTTATGCATGATGTGAATGCGAGATATCGACCGACAAATGAGCGGTATCATGTGATGAGGTACCTTTAACGGTTCAATTTAATGCATCGCTAATTTATCTAAACATCCGACCTTAAAGGTGAACATGACTTTGATGAATGTTCCTTGATATGGTTGATACAAATGAATGGTTGTTTTGACGAACTTTCAAACAAATACTCAATTCTTGAAAAACATTGTATTTCCTTAGAAATTGCAATACAACAAAAGGAAGAAAGTTTTCTTGTTACAAAAGCTCACCGAAATCCGGAATTCCCAGAATTTCGAGAATTTTTTGAAATTAATCAGCTAAAGACTCAGCTTCAAGACAAAGACTCAATCATATGTAATCTAAAAGGTCAAATCTCAGATCTACAAATGAATATGAAAATGGGAGTGAACTGTCTTAACAATGAAGTTAGTAATGAGGTTAAATCTAGGAATGATGAATTGGCATTATGTGTGGCAGAGTTGTTAAGGGAAAATGAGTCCTTAAGGAAGAATCAATTAGAGAATAAGACAAAATTTTTAGATCAGACTAGTTCCTTGTTGGCCGACATAGATGACCTCAAAACCAATTTTCAGAACAAGAGCTTCACTATAGTTGCCTTAAAAAATGAGCTTAGGAAAATTACTAGGAATGATGGGAATACTAAGTCTGCAATAGTGTCTACCTTGGAGAAACCAAATTCACAAAGGGCTAATGATAGATCTGTTGTTAGGCAACCAAATGCATTTAGGATAGAAAGAATTAAACCATTCAAATCTACAAATCATTCCCAAGTCAAAGAGAACACCGTTTTGCCAAAGTCAGTTGCCTCACCTAAGCCTTCTCACTCAAATGTGCAACACTCTAAGATCAGGAATATAGGAAGATCATCCAATTCATATAAGAAGCATCAAATGGCTGACCAATCCCCTAAGAAACAAACTAATTGCAAAAGGATAAATGTTCAGAACAGGGAAATGGCTACATCTAACTCTGCTAGCAGTTGTTTTAAGTGGATTCCCACTGGTAGATTATTTAAGTTCATAGGATCCAAACGGACTTACTCACCTAGATCTTGTCTTAAGTGGATACCCACAGGTAAAATTTTCAAGAATGTTAGACTTAAAGGGATTTCTATTGATGACACTCCTAGACCTGGCTGTACAACATCCAAAAATAAGGATACACCTGTCACTAACCCATCTATTTGCAATACTACATGTGCTATTAGTGCAAAGTGTCCTCAGTCTTTTTCAAGTACAATGCTCAATTCAATCATGAACATCATGACCTGGTTTCCAAAAGAAATGAAGACTGCTCACTCAGGAATTGTAGCTTGTCAAAATTGATGTACCTCGTACTTTGACTCCTGTTCGACTTGACTCAGGACTCGTTCTCATTAATTCATGTACAAACTAATCTACACTTGTTTTAATTTAAAAAAAAATTAATTAAATTTTTACCCAAAATCTAATAAAAGATGTATCTTTTGTTATCGATAACATCTACGGTCCTAGAAATGTCATTCAATAATGATACGGGTCCCTAGACGAAGTTCGAACATAAGATATACTCTATTTTAAAATGGGTGGTTGTATTTCAATCAATGTTCACTCACTCTTAAATCGTGACATTGATTGAGGGGGAGGATTTGTATGGGTCTCCGCATGAGTGTTACATGTGTCTTGTGATCTCTGGCTCTTGCATGTTACCTTATTTAAAATAAGTTACTACTATATCATGTTATATCATGTTTATGTGGTGGCCTTTCCATGATAGAACTAGTATAAGTCTTGTCAATTTATTGAGGTTAAGTAATGCGATTTGTGCTCTTGCAACAATATGCGATTTGTGTTGAGTTTAAGACATGCGATTTGTGCTCTTGCAACTATATGCGATTTGTGTTGAGATGTAGATATACGACTTGGCAAGTACAGGGACTATTTGTGCAATTTGTCTAAAGTTACGATCACTGTATAAATAGGCTTGCGATTTGTCTTTTGGTCAAAGGCTTTCTAAAATCTAGTCAAACCCACATTCGAACTCTCTCTCAACTTCATTCATATAAGCGATTTGAGCATAAATTGTTGTGTGGTATGTTTTTAATCTAGTTGGACACATGTATCTAGCTTAATTCATCAATTATTAGACCTAACAAACATCTCTCCATTGCAGATTCATCCATCCCTTCCCTCGACTTATCATTTATTTTAGGTTTGATTATTTAATTTTTGTTTGTGTTGTTTCTGCTGATTCTTTTAGATAGTTTAGATGATTGTATGACTTGTCTATGCTCGGTCACATGCTTGTTGTGCTAGAATTGATTATGCCTGTTCTTCGTCCCCTTGTTTGCGCAACTAGCTCGTATATGGATTTGATGTGTGTTATAGATCTCGTCAGTGGGTTAGTAGGTTGATGTTTGTTGTCGATTTGAATATGAATTGGTAGTGGTTAAGACTATATGGTTGTGTTTTTATGTGTGTTGATGAAATTTCGTGTTCATGATGTCTAGTAGCGATTTGTCTCAGGATTCATATTAGCGACTTGTCTCTCATAGCTGTTGTATGCAATTTGTTGTAGCAATAAAGTTAAGCGATTTGTCTTTTTAAAATTGATGCGATTTGTCGTATCAATAGATAAAGCGATTTGTCTCCCTACACTCATTGAGCGATTTGTCTAGTTTACTGTAGCATGCGATTTGCTCTGAGCGATTTGTCTCATGCGTTTTGACGTATGCGACTTGTTGTCTTTTGCTGATTCTTGCGATTTGTCCGATATGCTCTATTTCATGCGATTTGTTGTCAAGATATGCGATTTGTCCTGACTTACATGCGACTTATGCTTAAGTGCGATTTGTATTACCTTACATGCATCTTGATTGTCTTGATTGGTCTGTTTCACACTTATATCCAGTATGCATGGGATTGTTATGAAGAATGACTCTATAACTATATAACACCTAACTATGTTTTGGCCACTATTGTTGTCTTGTGTATGTTTTACAGAAATACAATGGTAGACATTTCTTCCTCTGATAATCCAATTATCAATGCCCCACCAGTTGTGCTTACTGATGAGGAACTTCTTCCTCATAATGAATGGGTTGACAGAGCTAAGAGCAACTGCTACTTGGATGAGAACAGACATCAACCAAACCCTCTCTATCGAATTGCTATTGACATCCTTAAGAACACCAACTTCTTTGGTACCCTAACCATGAGGTGCACTGTCCCTACCATTTATTTGCAATAGTTCTAGAACACTGTTACGTGTAACCAGATCACTGCAATACTCCTGCAAACTGGATGATCAATGGTATGAGATTGATACTGAAACTCTTAGGGAGACACTTGGAATCACACCTCGAGATCCTACTAATCATTTTGTACCACCACCTAATAATGATGAACTAATGGACTTTGTAGAAGAACTGGGATACCTCACAAAGCTAACACGTGTCTCTTCCATAATCACCAATGATATGCATCAACCCTAGAGAGCCATTGCCACCATCCTCAACTTATGCTTAACCGGGAAAACGTCAGGGTTTGACAGAGTACGGGCTCCAATTTTACAAATCATATGGGGAATCGTCAAACAAAAGAATATCGACTTTGCTGAACGCATTTGGGAAGAATTCGCATTGGCCATGGACACATTCATCACCGACAGACAAAACTTCCTGAATCATGTCAAGGGAAGGAAAGCAGACAACAAGAGGGTGATCCCTAGCGTTCGGTTCTCTAAGTTAATCATACATCACCTGCAGCAGAAACACCAGTTCGACCCAAGAAAAGAAGCAGTTTTACATGAGGCCAGCCGTGAATTTTTTCTTGGTAACCTGAAATATGTTGCCAAAGGTACAAACAAAGTGATCTTTGGGATGAAAATTCACAAGTTTTACTCACCGAGCGAATCAAAAGGCTGATTACTTCAAAGATACCTAAAGATGGCCTCCAGAACAACCACCGAAGACACACCTAAATCCACCTCCTCTCAACCAAAATCCAAACAATCTGAGTCCACCTACTCAAGTCTTCCCAAGAGAAAGAAGAGACTTGATACTTCAATATCGGTTGAATCTCCACCCCAAAAGCAAAAAAGGAGAAGGAAAGATGCCGGAAGGGGAAAAGATGAAGGATCCATGGTTCCTGAGAGATAGAGGAATTTGTTAGATGAAGACGAGGCTGCATTACAACAAGGAATCCAACAGAGTTTGGAAACTCTAAACATGCCTCAAAGACAACCAATATGAGGGGTCGTGTTACGAGAACTAGTGCCAGCACCACGACAAATTACACCGGCTACACAAGACAAAGGCAAAGGGATTGCTGGAGTTGAAGCAGAACAAGCCGCTCATATGCTTCTGACCATATCTTCTCCACCTCCAATAACAACTACCTAATTTGTTCTCAAGAAAAGAGATGTTGAATCATCCTCAGCACAAGCACATTCTGGAGTGGAAAAAGATGTGCCAGAAACACCTGTTGAAACCCCTGCTTCCATTCATACTCAGTCAGAAAGTCAGGATACATCATCTTTTAATAAGGAGGTTCTAGTGCTTGAAACAGAAAATGAGCTGCTGAAAGACCCACAGGAGATCCTTGAGCCAAGATCTGAAGAACACAGGCGCCTAGAAGAAACAAACATGTCCACGGGATCTCTATCCTCACTTAAGAATCTAGATGTTGTCTTCTCATTTGGTGATCAGTTTTTGAATGACAAACCCTCAGACACCGAGACTAATAAGCAAAATGATGAGAAAGAGGAAGCTGAGTCTATGTACACGGTCAACATCCAGCAAGACACATCAACCATCCCTCCGATGTCTGCACCTGCTCTAACAACCGCACTTCCACCACCCAAACCTGCTCTAACAACCGCACTTCTACCACCCGAACCAGCTAAAGATCCATCACCCGGACCAGTTGTCACAATTAATGACACGGACACTCCACCGGCGTCGCCACCTCTAATCTTAACATCTGGTCAATTGCTCGACAAGGCAGTGAAACGAATTGAAGCTCTTGAGAGGCACCTGCCTAAATCTATCAACGTCCTCGAGCATCGTGTCTACAAGCTAGAGAACCTTAACTTCGATGAAGGTGTTGCAGACGCCATTGAAGGCGAAGTTAAAGATGCTGTAGAATGGGCAATGCAAGCTCCACTGCTTCAACAGTTTAAAGACTTACCCATTTCAGATATGAGAGCTGTCCTTTCAGATAAAATGTATGAAGCTAACGAGCATCAAGATGAGGTCCATAAGAAGTTATTCGAGGCTCTCAAACAATCGATAAAGCATGATATTCATTTACAGTTTCTGGAGGACATTCGAGAAAGAGAGGCAAAGAAGAAAAGGTGGACATTGGTGTTGGAGACGTTGCATAAAGATCCTAAATCTCCACCTCCTCCAACTGGTGGAGCTAAAACTTCTGGTACTGGTGGATCTTCTGGCACAACCACAACTACTATGACATATCCACCAACATCTCCACCAAAACCCGCTAATCAAACCAGTTCATCCGGTGGTCAAGGTACTCAGAAGATGTCTACGACATGGACCACGGTTGATTCCAGGTTTACACCCACCTTCTCCACTATCCCAGAAGACCAAGTACTAAATGAAGAGTCTTATGTCATGTCAGAGTCAGAATCCGATGACGATGATGCATCCACCAAACATATCCCTAAGCCGTCTGATGATGAGGATTGGTTTGATGCATACATTTTGGGTGAACGCATTAAAACCTCTAGAGTTGCACCTTCAAAGGACATGACTCAAAGCTGGCTCACCAAAGATAAACCTCAAACTCCTGAACCTTCATGGTCCATTCCCGAGTCTGATTCGATAATCCCTGACAACAATTGGGCTACAACCATTATCACCAACTATGAAGCTCCAACAGAAGACTCTCTTCTTCACTTCACAGGGGATATGGGAAGCTTTATGAAGTGGTTTTGTGAGAAGAAGGGAATTTCGTCAATCACTCCTAAAGATCTTGAAGGCCCAGCGTTTGAAATCGTCAAAGTCTTCCACTCTGATGCTAATCAGCTTCAATATCAGATGGAAGAATGCCATAAAATGTTGAATGATCAAGTCAGTGAGCAGATCAATCGGTTTGCTATGAACAACCCTCTTCCTCTCGGTGGTGAACCTGGACAAGTGACTATTCAATCAGAGTTCTTCTTTAACCATGACCTGGATTATCTATGTGCTTGAACTACAGAAAGAAGACCAACTTTATCGATCTCTAAGATGAAAGCTGCAACCTACATAGATCAGGGTCTTGAGCAGATGGTACCTGATCAATTCCGGACAGACAAAGAACAAGTGTATGACATCGCGGCTTCATACGGCATTTCTCATTGGTGGTTCAGGAAGAAGAAATTCTACATTGATAGACATGGAGCTAAAAAGAGTCGCAAAGCTGTTCGATCCAAGCTGCGAATTCTAAGTGTTGTTAGTGTAGAGATCTTCCCAATCTATGGCTATGATTATCTCAAGAAGATTGTTCTTGAAGAGCAAACTTGAAAGATCATGTTATAGAAGAAAACGACTTCAAACATCTGCTGCCAAGTGACTTTGAAGATCTTTATCTTCTGAACCTCCAAGGACACCTTGACCATCTACCTGTTCGTGAGAAGAAGGCTCTCTCTACTGCTATCAATCTTTGGATCAGAGGATTAGTCATTCGACAAAGAGTTGGTGATTTTCAACTTTGTGTGAAAAGCTACCAGACTCAGGTCAATCTAACAAGACCCCAATGGGGAGCATCTGGGCATGAATTCCGTCACGACTACATAGTGATTGACTCCCCTAGAGCAGTCCTTTTTACTGATAGATACGGGTCAAGAATGCTAATGAGGTTGTGCGAGCTATACAAGTTCAGTGATGGTAAGCTCAAAATGGTTGAAGAAGAATTGGACTCAAGGGTGAAGGAAATCAAAATTGACTTGAAGCCGTGGAACAAAACAAAATTCTGGTCTGAACAGGATTTGAAGAGGTGTGAAGAGTTCATTGCTGTGATCAAACGAAGCCTTAAGACAAGAAAGATCTTCCGTAGCCTTGAAAGTTTTGTGGGTGGTAGATTACGTGATGGTCATTACAAGCTACTGCAAAGAACTGAATGAAGACATCTTTCTGCAATAGTTTTGTTATATATTATGGTTTGTGTAATGTGGTGATTGTACTATAAACAACTATAACTATAATGTATATTGTAGTGATAGGTTATGAATTCTTGTTCCCTTTTAGTCAAAAAGGGAACTTAGGAGTAGTCCTCTTCAGATCAAATAAAACCGAACACATTTTTCTCCAACAAGTTTTGTTTCTTACATATTTAAATCACCTGAGATCCAAAATCTCAAAGGATTTGAAATTTTTGATCGGGGAGAAAATGTGATATAAATATGCAATCGATAAAGGTGACCAATTTGTCTCAAAGTGCATACCGCTCTCTAATATGTGCTAAACTCTTTTCGAATCTCGAAGCATATATTGAGGGGAGCATTTCATAAAGAAAATAAACTTTCAAGGTACAAAGATTTCTATGTTTTAACATAAAGTACCTTGATTGATTTTAAATGGTTTCTAAATGGTTGTGTGATCGTGAAAGTACTTTAAAAGAACTCTTTCCTCTATGTGATAAAATTATTTCAAATATCCTACGCACATATTGAGGGGAGAATTTACCAAAGAAATTTAAATGGCTTTTCTACGGAAATTGTGATCAAGGTTATATTTCAAAGATCTCTTGCCTCCATGTGCTAAGCAATTTATAAAATCATATGCACATGTTGAGGGGGAGCATTTCTAAAAGATCAAAACAACTAAGGTACAAAATGCTTTGATATTATATCACAAGTACCTTGATTGATTTTCCAAATGATTTTTCAATTGGTTTCGAGAAGGAAAGAACAATACCAAAAGACCGACCAAATTTACTTTATGTATGGAGATATAAGGATGGTTAGGTTAGGTATTCGTTCCACGATCCCGCCAGAGCGGAGGGATCTACCCAGGACAATCCACTAGATAGTGTAGAATTCCTTAGGTATGATGAAAAAGGAGAAAAGTGAGAAACGGGAAGAGTGCGGATCGAGGTGAGCTAGTATCGAATAAACCCAACAAGGTTCTAGTTATGAAGTCTCGGTAAGCACTGAAGGGGTTGAAGAATGAAAAAGAATTGAATGAGAAAAAGGTGAAAAGAAATAGCCCTCCAATAATTCAACCTTAGGGCAGATACCGGGTTCAATACATATGCTACTGGGTGTTACTAAGGTAACACCGGTACTGAAGACAAGATGTCATGGACCCAGTGACGCATTGCACTACAACTTCCCAAGCTACTCAAGTTTCTCTTAAAAGGACTTGTTTCATTCTCAAGGGGAACCTACATTATCTATCGACTTTCTCATAGATATTGTTGATATTGAAAGAGGAGACCCTCTCCCTAGTCTCCGGCATAGGAACCAAATGTGCACTTTTGAGTCTAGAGCCACGAGATCATCTAATAAATCTCATTAGGACACTGTCAGTGAAAACTCTCTGTTTCACACAATGTGGAAAGAGAGAATATATTTTAAGAGTCCTACGCATTATCCTTGTGGTATTGCCAGAACATCTGAGTGATATGCAAACATATTTACAATGAAGATGGAAAGCCTTCTAGAGCCAACATCAAACAAGCTCTTGGTAGGTGGCATGTGAGATCTATCCAATAGATCAACCATGTGACAACTGAACAGAAATAATGGGGCGATTCAAAATTATGAATCAATCCTGGTTCAGGTTATAGATCGACGGATACCTTTGAAAACCGGTCATTGTGCTTAAAATTCTTTTTCTAGCACATCGATCGTGAATTAATATTTCAAAAATAAAAGGTATTTATGATTGATAACCGATTTTCCTTAAAACCTTCGTTGTATTGCAAAAACATTTTATTGAGCGAGACACGATTGTTTTTCAAATCTCTTTTCATCAATCGGTGAATCTCAAATTATTGGTTCACTCACTCCGTGTTGTCTTCTTTGAGGCGTTCGGTTTGAGAACAACTAGAGCATTGCGAAACCCTGTCAAGGAGATTCTTGAATTATACACGATCACATGCAAGACTTGTCTTGATCAACGAGGAACCGTGGGCGTGTACCTCAATTCAACGAAGTGATCAAAGACACTTTCGTGCGCTTTATTGCTAATTGTTGTATGCGGTACACCCGACGTTTGCGACTTATCGAATGGAGAGGTCAATCCATAGCCGCATGCTCACACAACACATTCATTTCTAATGAAATCATGATAAGTGCATCAACGACTACGATATTATCACTCCATGCTTCTGCTACGCTGCTGCAAATATCATGAATCAACTAAAGCTTCCGCTACTCTGATAAGAAGACATCATGACCCAGAATGTGAACATGTCGGTCCATTTGTCACAACATCATATGAGGGCAACACAACAAAGGGTGATGCTGAGAACAACTGTGACTGATGATCTCAAATAAGGCTCGAAGGTCATCAAAATGTGGATCAGCTCTATAACCTCCACTTAATGTACAAAGTAGTTGGACTATGATGAAATCACCACGAAAGCACAAAGATTGAATATTTTGATGAATTGAAGTCTACGAGCTCAAGACTGAAGATTAAATAGGATGCTAGGATGCGAAATGTAAATCATAGGGTGACCTCCCTTAGGGGGAGATTGTTAGGAATTGGAAATTCTATAGTGAAGCATCGGTCACCCCAAATATAATCTAGCATAAGTTAGCTCGTAGACATATCGTTAATTACGTTATTTGTTAGTTAGTTATTAGCATAGTTTAGTCTAGTGCAACACCGTGGAGGAAGGACGGGTCTTTACCCATTGTATGCCTGATCCACAGCCCGAAGGAGGGCGTGCTTCTATGTATAAATAGCCCTCTCCCCACAGAGAGAGGTTGGATGTTCATTGAGTAATCTAACCTTCCATTTGTTTTATCTCTCTAGAACACTCCACTTTCTCTATCTAAAACCATATATTCATACGCCCATATTTGTTATGTTATGATGTGTTTGTGAAATCTAATATGTTACAGTTTCCTATGCGGAGACTAGGGAGAGAGTCTCCTTTTTCAATATCAACAATCTCTAAGAGAAAGTCGATAGATTATGTAGGTTCCCGTGAGAATAAAACAAGTTATTTTAAGAGAACTTGAGTAGCTTGGGAAGTTTAGTGCAGTGCGTCATTGGGTCCATGACGTCTTTTCTTCAATACCGGCGTTACCTTAGTAACCACCAGTAGCATATGTATTGAACCCGGTTTCTGCCCTAAGGTTAAATTATTGGAGGGCTATTTCTTTTCACCCTTTCACTTTTCATTTCTTTTTCCTTCTTCAACCCCTTCAGTGCCTACCGAGATTTCATCACTAGAACCTTGTTGGGTTTGTTCCAGTCCTAACTCTATCTCAGTCAACACTTTTACCTTATTCTCACTTTTCTCCTTTTTTTTCATCATACCTAAGGATTTCTACACTATCTAGTGGATTGTCCATGGGTAGATCCCTCTTGCTCGGGTGGGATCATGGGAACTAATACCTAACCTTACCATCCTTATATCTCCAATGCATAAAATAAAATGGTCGGTCTTGTGGTACAGTTCTTTCCGCCTTGAAGCCAATTGAAAATCAGTTTGAAAAACCAATCAAGGTACTTGTGATATAAAATCAAAGCATTTTGTACCTCAATTGTTTTTGATCATTTATAAGTGCTCCCCCTCAACATGTGCGTTGGTTTTTGAAATCATTTAGCACATGGAGGAAGGAGGTCTTTGAAGTACTTCCACGATCACAATTGCCATAGAGAAACCATTTGAAAATCAATCAAGGTACTTATGATAAAAAAAACATTGATGCCTTTGTACCTCGTTAGTTTATTAGATTTTGAGATGCTCCCCCTCACTATGTACATCAATTTATGAAAACGTTTAGCACATATGGGAGAGCAGCCTATACTTTGAGTCGTAAAAGATCACATTTTATTAGATTTCATATTTATATCACATTCTCTCCCCTGATCAAAAATTTCAAATCCTTTGAGGTTTTGGATCCCATGTGATTTAAATATGTTAGAAAAATTTTGGAGAAAATTTGGTATGATTCAATATATTATGAAAAGAAACATTACAGTGCTCCCCTTCAATTTGAGAGGGAGGTTACAAGTCACAATCATTACACTACTATTCACTGCAGAGTTTTTATATACACTTATTATAGCACCACAACACACATAAAAGTTCTAAAAATTATAGAGATGATATGATCATTCGGTTCTATGTAGCAGCTTGTAGTATCCTTCATGAACTCTTACATCTACAAAACTTTCCAAGCTGCGAAAGATTCTCCTTGTCTTGAGCCTCTTCCTGCTAACCGATATGAACGCCTCACTCATTTCAACGTCCTTTTCAGTCCAGAACCTAGTGCTTGTCCCTGGTCTCATTTCGATATTATATTCTTTCACTCTGTAATCCAAGGCTTCTTTAATCTGTCAGAGAGTACCATCATTGAACTTGTGCAACTCATTAAACCTCATGATCATCCTAACCCTGTATTTGTCACTAAAGATAACAGCTCTTGGAGACTCGATCACTGAGTAGTCATGTTTGTATTCAAATCCTTTAGCTTCCCACCGAGGCTTAGTAAGGTTGACTTGAGTCTGGTAGCTCTCAATCCCAAGCTGAAAGTCTCCAACTCTTTCCTGATAACTAAACCTCTTATCCATAAGTTGACTGCTATAGCTACTTCTTGTCACGAGGGGGTAGATGATCTAGATAGCCTTGGAGGTTCAACAATTAAAGATCTTCAAAGTCATTGGGATACAAGTTTTTGAAGTCGTTTTCCTCTATGACATGTTATTTCTGATTAGCTCTGCGGAGGATAATTTTCTTCAAGTAGTCGTATCCATACATTGGAAAGATCTCTACACTAACTACACTTAAGATACGCATGTGCATTCGAATAGCCTTTTGACTGTTTTCGGCACCGTGTCTGTCAATGTAGAAACGTTTTTTGTGAAACCACCAGTGTGAGATCCCATACGAAGCAGCGATGTCGTACTCGAACTCCTTTTCAGCCCAAAATTGATCAGGAACCATCTGCTCTAGACCTGCATCAGGATAATGTGCAACCTTCATTTTGGAGATTGATAGTGCAGGCCTGCTACCCTTGTTGCTGACGTGCAGATATTCCAGATATTTGTTGAAGAAGAACTCAGATTGTATAGTGACTTGAACTGCTGGACCTCCTAATGGGAGAGGTTTGTTGATGTTGAACTTGAGCACATTATCGTCCCTTGATCTGTTAATATTTTGTAACACTCTTCCATCTGGTATTGCAAGTGAGCCACGTTCGGATGGAAAGCCTTGACAATATCATAAGCAGGGCCTTCCAGATCTTTAGGTGTAAGCTTTATGATCCCTTGCTTCTCACAGTACCATTTTATGAAGCTTTCCATATCCTCTGTGATGTTCAGCAGTGAGTCTTCTGGTGGGGCGACATGGTTAACCGCTATGGTACTAGTCCAGTTGAGTTCAGAAGTGTTCAAATCAGATGCAGGGATGGGCCAGGTTGGTTCAGGAGTGGCATGTCGTTCTTCCTTCCACCACTCTTGAGTCACTGCTCCTAGGTTGATTAAGAGATTCCAGCATAGTCTTCTCCCACGAATGTCTTCCACCAGTCGTTGTTCCGATTTACCTTTGGAATATGTTTGTTGGAAATATCCTCTTCATCTGAATCAGACTCCTGGTTAAGAATCGATTCCTCATTCATTTCTTGATCTTCAGGAATTGGAGAGAATGTCGATGTGTATCTCGAGTCAAATGTTGTCCAGGCAGCATGTACTGAAGATTTGGTTGACTTAGAAGAGCTTTGGCCAGCTTAGGAACCTGGTTGGCCTGATGACGGTGGTGGTGGTGGTGGTGGATTTGTCTTGGTAACATCAGAAGTACTAGAAGTTCCACAAATTCCTAATGAACCTATAGCACCAGAAGGTAGGGGAGAAGGTGGCGGTGGAGGAGACCCAGATGGTGGTCTTGGGAAATCATGTCTCCTCTTCTTCTTTTGCTTCACTGATTTCCTTCAAGTACTGATCATAGTTATCACGGTCCATGGACTTTTGCAGAGCTTCATATAACATGTTGTGCTCATCATGCTTGTGGAAAACTAGAAGGGGGGGTTGAATAGTTTTACCAATTTAAAACTTCCTTTTAAATATTTAGATCGACTTATGTCAATCTATTTGGTTGTTTATGTTGGATATTGATAGATAGATATATCAACGTGTAATGAAAGATAAAGAGTAAGAAGCACATCACCACGACACAAGTATTTATAGTGGTTCGGCTACAAGGACACCTTCCTTGCCCTACTCCACTCCCCGAGTCACCTACTCGAGAGTTCGTAAACACTACACCAACTCCTTATGGCGGAGAAGCCTTCTGGCGTCGCTTACACCTTTTTCGGTACAAAGCTAAATACAGGGTTCTTTCACCAAGGCGAACCACACCTACACAACGTCGCCTACCCTTTATACGGTGCTAGGCTAACCACCGAGTTCTTTCACACCAAGGAGAACTAATCCTATCACAACGTCACCTACCCTTTATTAGGTACTAGGCTAAGCACCTAGTTCCATTGCAATGGAGGAACTACTACCCAACACTACACCAACGACTAATCCCAAAGAAGATCTACTCCTTTACAACATCATCAAGGATATCAATATCCTTGGATCTAGTTCTAGTCTATCTTGTACATCGAAACACACCATATCGAATGTACATCTAAGGCACCTTTCACTAATGCCTTTGACTAGATCTTCAAGACACCTTTCACTAATGTCTTGTGGCTAGATCTTCAAGACACCTTTCACTAATGTCTTGTAACTAGATCTTCGAGACACCTTTCACTAATGTCTTGTAACTTGGCTTCTAGGCACCTTTCACTAATGCCTACAATATGGACGATCGACACCTTTCACTAATGTCTTGGTCTTGACCCTTGAGACATCTTTCACTAATGTCTTCAACACTACACTTCTTTGAAGAAAGAAAGGAATCATCAACAAGAAGACTTCAGTAGCCTTGGTTATGAGGAAGCATGGCAACTCATGGACTTGAGCTTGCTCGACTTCAAAGGTGGTAATCTTGCCTTTAAGAGGAACCTAAAAGATCACACAAAAACAAAACTACAAACATAGATCTCTTGGATCTAAGGTTAGTGAGATTTAACTCAGGGGAGAAAGTATGTTAGAAAGGGTGAGGAATAATGAAGAAATGGCTCACTATTTATAGAGGAAAAATCCCACTCGTTCCCGGATCCCACGGATCCCTACCACAAGGGATCCGCTAGCACAAAGCTAGGGATCCGTATTTTTGTCCTCTTACCCATGGGTATTTTTGGTTATGGGTCATGGGTTGATCCATGGTTTTCTTTCTAGATACAATGTATCTTAAGGATACAATGAACTTGGTTAAGTGGTATATATAAAACCATGGGTTATGGGTCAATACCATTTGCTAGTTATTACCCATTTTAGTATTTACATGTTTTTACCCATTATAGTATTTACATGTTTTTACCCATTTTAGTATACTTAGTTTAAGTATATATTAACCCAATATGTAAACACTAGTTGTTGTACATATGTATCTAAATCATAAAATCACTTATACTTGTTTTAGTGTTTTATGTGAAAATGTGAATATGTTAGAAACTATTAGTTCAAACCATTTACGTATTTTATTTGTTTCGTTAATATGATTTTACGTTTGTTATTGACAAAACATTAGAAGATCGTAAAATATAAATAAACATTTTTACGGCTTATTTGTATTAACAATGCTCCTTATATTCTTCAGTCTCATACATGCTTTGTTGGAGAATCTCTTTAATGTCGGAGGTTGGGAGATCTCTAAACCTTGCATGCAGAAGAGCTTTTATTGCCCATTCAACCATTTCTTTAACTTGTTCCTCGATAGCATTAGTCACCTCATAGTCGAAATTAAGCCTTTACAACTTGGACAGACGAGCATCATGATGTTTGACCCTGTTCGACAAGTTTTGTTTTTCCAGGGCTTCAATTCGTTTCAGAGCTTCTTCTAGTTGCATCTCTATCTTTGTATTTGTAGGTGGTGGTGGTGGGAGTGTTGTTGCAATGATGGTTGTTGTTGTAGCAGAGGTTATTACGGGAGGAGGGATATCAGTAGATGGTGTCGCCATTGAGGGTGTTGGTGTAGGAACTGACATAGGCGGAATTGAGGATGAATCCTGTTGAATTGTGACAGAAACTATGGAGATGACCTCTTTCTCTTCCCTCGTCTTTTCAGCTTCAACATCAGAGGGTTTGTCAACAATGAATTGGTCTTCATAGGTGAGATCAAGATCAAGATTATGATAAGATGACAAGGTTCCAGTAGAGTTGTTAGGTTCCTCCAGACGAGTTTGGTTGTCTATTCTCTGCTTGAGGTTTTCCTGAATGTTTGGGTAGGATGTTTCCACAAAATCATCTGCAACAAAACCGCTATCTCGAGAAGCAACCTCCTTTTCTGTACTTCCTAACATAGACTATTCAATGGTACTAGCTTCTGTGTGAGTCTTGGTCTCTTCAACATTGACAACCTTAGTGTATGTCTCAGTCTGTAATTATGACTCATTCAAATCTACATTATCACCCTCGGTATCCAGAAATTCTGACTCGGTGTCACTTGACTCGACATTGAGTTCAGGATTTTGTGAATGTTCCTCTTCAGCTCCACTTGACTCCTTAGCTTGTGATGTGTTTGTGCTTCACTTCTGTAGAATGTATTTGCTTGTGGTTTTGAGAGCTGATGTAACACCCTGAAATCCGTAATCATAAGTTATTTAATAATTTGGAATTAACCTAAGTTTATAATAATTATTTGGACACGTTAAAAGTATATGTTATAATTATATAATAAAAATCGACACAATGTATGTATGTACATACATATTTAACGTGTAATGTGATTTCTAGGATAATAACAACTTATGATCCTTTCCTTTATTATATACTAGTCGGGTACCCGCGCATTGCGGCTGCGGGTACCCGTGTGATTATACTTTTTGGCGATAGCAAGTTTTTTCGATGCATTACTTTTAAAGAAGAAAAAAAAAGAATGTCCAACAGAGGTTATTAATTGGAAATTAGTTTATTTTCTTACTTACGCATTTATTAATATAATAATAAGCTTTTATAGCAGGGTGCCTACGCGATTATATATTTTTCATGATGCTAACTTAACACATGACTATAAATTAATGGAACAACTTTCCGCACAATATTGCTTTAAAAAATGGCAGACTTGCATCACGATGCAACGGCGATAAGGAAACGATGGTCAACGATATAGCTATTCGTTTAGGACGTGTTATATTATATATCGTTTAAACATACAAGGTGTTTTCAAATAGCGGTTTTAGCACCATATAGTGGTGTCTTTTGCTAAGTTGTGGTGGTAAATGGTGGTCCGTTACGTGGTCGAAAAAGGTGGTGTCAGAAATTCTGACTGCATAAAAGATTGGTTTCTATGATTCGCTTAATGGTTTGTAAATTTTATTTAGTGGGTGTTCTAAAGAAGAAATATAATATAAGATGATTTATGAGTTATTCTTTTATACCATGTGATATATTAAGTGTACTTTTGAGTGAATAGTATTTTAATAATATCATTATTTAGTGGGTGTTTGAAAGATATAAATGATAAAATAATTTATGCATTATTGTTTAGTATCATTTGATATATTAATTGTACTTTTGAGTTATGAGGTATTTAAATTATATTATTAATGATTTGTAAATTTCATTAGTGAGTGTTTTAATGAAAAAGAAAAATTAGATGATTTATGTATTATTGTTTTGTACCAAGTGCTATATTAATTATACTTTTGAGTGAAAGTATTTTAATAATTTCATTAATTATGACATTAATATACATGAATGTTACAATTTAGATGATTTATGCATTATTTTTTTGTACCAAGTGCTATATTAATTGTACTTTTGGTTACAAGTTTAGCGAGTTACTTTTATTAGAAATGTTTTTTGTCTTAAAAATTTTAAGACTTCTATATTTAGAATGTCCTAAACACTTTATATAGTAGTATAGATGGGCATTTTTTGTGATAAACGCACAAGATATCTTTTAACTATGGCAAGTATCCCATTTGATCCTACCCCAAACCCATCCACACGTTTTCTTTTCTTTAACACGGCATCCCATTTTTTTTCCCAAAGCCGATCTTTGTTTTCCCCAAAACCCTAGTCGCCATTTTCTACACACACACACATATTATTCTTGATTTGTTGCTGCTATTCCAAGAAGACGGCGTGATTCTTGAAGCTAGGAAACTTGGTAAATTCGTTGGTGGAAGATTGGTGATATACGATTTGGTGTTGGTGATTCTTTTGGCTCGTTATTTGCTTTGCTAGTCGAATTGGTACTCATACCTTTTACTCTTTAATTCACAAGCATCATATGATCACAATAACATGTATATAACATATAATTATTGGCTTAAAAATGGTGTTGAGAAGTAATTGTAAATGGCTTAAATATGTATGCTTGATAGTAAACTTAAAACCCTAGTTATATATATGAATTGGTGAATTGATTTCTTGATTTATTGTGAGAATGAGATGAAATGAGGTTTGAGATGTGTGTCATGTTTATGTCATTATAATTTGTGCTTTAACATCATCTATGATCAAATCTATAAATTAAATATGAAAATGGAATGAAAAACATGTGTTATTATGACCTTTAATTAACCCTAAAAACCGAACAGCATAATATGACGAATTTGTGTGTGTTATAGATCGAATTGCATAAGTGAAATATTCTAAGTTTTATTGGAAAAACTTATTTTATGTCTTGGTTAAGTTTTTCAAGTGGTTTGGTCGAATTTGGAGTTGTCTAAGTCGTATTTTTGAATTTTACAAGATCAAGTGTCAAAGCTGACAAAACGGGTCTAAAATTTAGTTGTATTGTTTGATTTTTCATTTTCAAAACATATGGAATTAGGAGTTCTCCTTTTACAGGAGTGATATTTAGGATATAAAGGAATTTCTGGGATTTTTGGGAATTTTTCCAAGGTGTCTAAACAGGTCTAATAAGCGTGAACTTTTGAGGTGTATTTCCTGAACACTTTCTGGGTAGGTATGGATATATGGATTTTTAAACCATACTTAGAATCTGAGATAAAATCCATCAAAATTTGTGAAATTACTTGACTAATGTGGGAACCTTTGGGAATTTTCTTGAAATTTTTGGAATACTTCTAATGGGTTTAAAAATTCGTGTAAAACTGGTCCAGAAGTGAAGTTAAGAAAATGAAAGATAAAAGGATGATATCAATAAGTAAAACACTTATAAATGCATAAGAAGATTATAAAATGGATATGTTGGTAATATGTGAATATATTTACTGTAGATATTGTGAAGAGGGAGAAGTGATTTGGCTTTGTGTGCTTTGCTCTCGTGCACACTCTTTGAGGTACATATATTCGGTCATTTTAGTAATGACACTTCTTTTCTCTCATGACTCTTGTCCATTTTGATATTCGATTCGTATTCCCATTGCTTTGATTTTATATGATCCATTTGATATGATTCGTTTTGGCTTGATCCTCTGATTTGATATTCGATTAGGTATTTGTTTGAGATCCCTTATTGATATGATTCCATTATATGATCAGTTTGATATGATATAATTTGTTTTATTTGGTTGCCCGAGCTAACTAGCCATGGAGATACCATGGCCATGTCATTGATGCACCAATGGCATGACACTATCTGGGGTGGTGTGATTAGTCCCTGGCGTTCCCTTCTGATATGATTATGATATGTGTGCACTTGGCCATTATGAACACGTATGTACAGTCTCGTACTGGCATATGTATATTTGATTTGTTTTGTAGGGAGCGTATGGAGGCATCCTAGGTACTCAGTTCAGTTTTGGTGATGTGGTGCGTGTGTGCAATACACCCCCTCACATTTGGGAGCTAGCTACTCCATTTGGTCCTTGAGAGGTCTCCCCTCCTTGTGAACTTATGATTTGACGGATTTGATATGATTTGGCAGATATGGGTTATGATATGTGATTTGTTAGATTTGGCTATTGGAGTATCTCTTTTAGTATTAGGTGCTCGTGGCAACATTATGATTTTGGTTAGTATGTGACTATCTGATATTGTGATTCATTCGTTTACTATGCCTATTTAGTCATTCAGTTAACTACTTATTCACTCAGTATTCTTATGTGATTCGTTTGACTATCGGACTCATGCTTTAATTCATTTGGTTATTATACTCAGTCTTCGATTCATTTGATTTACTATGCTTTCACTTCATTTCGGTTGGTTGTCAAGCTTATACTTCAGACTATCACTTCATCCGTTCTAGAGCTATTATATGATTATTGGATTCATGTGTTGACTATGCTATTATATGATTATTTGATCCATCATTTACCATCTTTGTTATATGATTACATGATTTCTTTGTCTACTATGTTATTATGTGGTTACTTGATTCATCTGTTATCATTTGATTATCCGCTTATCATGCTATTATGTGACTATTTGATTCGTTTGGTTACCATGCTAGTATGTAATCATTTGATTTATCCGTTTATCATGCTATACTCTTGTTCAATTACTTCATTTAATTATGATGTTCGTTCAGTATTTCTACCTGATACATGTGACTAACATGCTTATACTTCAGTTGGTATTTTCGCTTGTTATGTAATTGTTTCTTATCTGACTTGTGTGATTGCCATGCTTACATTCTATTCAGTTGCTCCCATCTCCTTATAGAGTTCAGCTTAGCTTATGTATATCTGATTATCTGATTTGTTTGTTTTGCCATATTCATGTTTAGTTGATCCGCTGACTGATATGCTTTTACACTATTGGTTGCTTGATTTGATTTATGATATTGTTCATTAACTCCTATGTGATTATGTTCTGATACTTGTATGTGTGGTTATTTACATGTGCTTATATTTGTTCAATGATTATCTGCTTTACTTTGCTTTAGTTTTCTTTGGTTTCTGTTCCTTCTGGATATCTGTTAATATTGTGTTCAGCAGGTTCCTCATTGACTCATAGACTCATTGTGCTCGTTCGTTACGACTTTTTTATCAGTCTCATTTGTTTCGTTTTGTACTTTTGATTATGTTTAGCTTTGTTTTGTTATGTCTATTCACTGGGCTTTTTAAGCTCAGCCGCATTCTTTTCCATGCGGCAGGTACCAAGTAGGATGTTGGGCTTTGATGTGCTGAGAGTAGGAGCTTTTGAGTGAACCGACCCTAGTTTTCCTTATTATTTTGGACTCATCTGAAAGAACATTTGTTTTGATATTTCGTATCTTTTAGACATGTTGGATTATGTATTTTCCTTTGTAAGTCATTCGTTTATATGACTTGGTATTTTATTTAATAAGAATTACGCTTGCAAATTTTTATTAGTATGTTCTAATATGACTCCATAATGTGACATTCGGACCCTTGTAGGGTTGGGGTGTTACAATTATAGTATCAGAGCCTAGGTTTTGAGACCCTTAGAGCTTAGGCTATGACCTGTGAGGATTTGGGTAGACATTAGGCTTCCGTTTATTTCTACCTATTCCGTTTGGTTGGACCTTTCGTTCAGATTTGATTTCGATATCCGTTGTCTTCGTTGATTTGATCTTCATCCTCCCACATTTTATTTTGTCTATTGTCTTCGCGGATTAGTTTGACGATCGTTTAGATGGTGACTACTTGTAGAATCGAAGATGGTGATTCAGATCCTGAGTTGCTACAATAGTTGCTGAGATAGAGAGGTTCGTGAAGAAGCCACATCCGTTTAGCACATTGCCACTCGATTAAGTCGAAGGCGAGATTGCTCGTGTCGAGAAGATCGTTGAAGTATTGCGATCTGCGAAACATCAAGATGTTGCGAGGAGAGAGTGGACAGAACAACAAGAGGAGCAAAGATGGAGCGAGGTTCAAATAGCGAGCACACGTAAAGCGTCTGGCGGAAGAGCTACGACCAAAGATATTGTAGATAGAGCGGAGAAACTACTACCGGGAGTTTGGGCGTATAGAAGGTCGTGATTCATCGAACTACTAGGACGTCATATCAGAGAATAGATGCTGTGAAGATTTCATCCACTCTGTGTGTTTTGTGGGGCATCGGACCCATGATTATCTTGAGAATGGTGGAAGATAGAACTATTGCGATTCGTCGTCCCTCTCATTTGTTTGTCACACGTTTGAGATAGTTTGATATTTTGTTATGTGATTTTGACGATATTACTTTCCTTTGATTTGTTCAGAACTCAGTTTGAATTGTGAAGTTTTATGATTTGACATTTTCATAATATTTCAGCTTTGTATCATACCTCATATCTTGATGTGCTATTTCATCCTACTTTTAATATTTATAAAACTTAGATAACTTAGGATAGACACATACTAACGGGCAGAGTACCCGATCAGATGTAGTAAAGCCTTAGGTAAATCCGAGTATCGTCCCAAGAGAGCTATGACCTTGAAAGAACTAAGATGATTAGAAATGATAATGATAATATATTGGTATGACAAAGTTGTTATAATCCATCGATATGCTATTATTCTACTTACACAGACACCAGAAATTTAGGGTAAAGAGATAGATAAACGAAGCTTAACAAAGAATACAAATATAAACTGATTCACGATATGAAGGTTCAATATAGTGGTTAATTATCACCAGACTCCTTTGGTCGATTCGTCATGGCCTATGATTCTTAGATTCCTCACCAAGATGAGCAGTCACCCGGGATCATTCGACAACCTAATAGCAAATCATTAAGCACCAAATCTACTAGATCTAGCGGTGGGAACCCGACCATTAGGAAGTTAGATTCCCCAACCTCTTAAATACCTCCACTTGATAGGTGATCACTTGGTCGATTCATACCGAAGAGTGGTTGTACTATGGCCAATTCCTCCCATACTGCTATCTATCGACTGGGTGGGTTGGTCATATCTCCAAGCCCTTTAGATACTACCAAGCTTATAATACTACCAAGGATAGCGATCTATGAAAAGACTAGCAAATGTCTATAAAGAATTATAGAGAATAACAATAACATAAATGCAAACTTTAATTAATGATATGAATTCATAGTATAAGTTCTAGAAAAATATAAAAAGAATTCAAACTCGAATACAAGGGAAATCGTGAGACGAGGACTTCGTTATTCGGTGCTCTAAACCATGCTTCTTCTTCGTGTTTGATCTCCCAAACCCTAGAAGGTTTGGGAAAGGAGAGATACTTAAAGCTGGTGAAACCATCGACTATTATAGGCTTGAACTAGTTATGGCGTAACCTTATTAGGTAGTTACGTCGTAACTTCTTTAATCGTTTGCGCTTATCCATGGTTACAGGCGCAACCTAAGCCGGGGTTCTGTTGTAGCACGTAAATCAAGTGTATTTCTTCATTACGGCGTAGCTTGAAGTGAGGGTTCTGCCGTAGTCTTTGTCAATTTGGTGTTTATCGGTTGTTACGACGTAACTTCGAGTGAGGTTCTGTTGTAGCATTCGTAATCTTTAGTTACGTCGTAACTTCATCCTTGGTTACCTCGTGGTTAAGAGACAATCGTATCAATAGGGCATGAAAAGCGTCCAATAGCGACTTCCTTACATTGAAAAGGTCACGAAATGAAATAATAAGGAATAAGGATGTTTTCACTAATATATTACTCAAAATGTGATGATATAGGGGGAAAATAACGCTTAGAAAATCAGGACTATTTGATGTTATCGTATCTCTTTGAGAGATTTCGATTATCACCTATTTTGTTTATGTAATTCGTATCAGCAAGATCAGATTTGTGATATTTGGCACTGTTTGTGCGCCTGAGATTGTTTTGGATCGTTAGAAATGAGTCATGAGGAACCTTCTTAAGTAAGACGACCACCTTCCTTCTTCCCGTGGATTGGTAAGTTTCGTTTAGTCTTGAATTTTCACGGAGTTTGGGTTGATGATATGCTTGTCCCCTATGTGAATATGATTTTATTTGGCATTAATAGATTATTTGTCATGACTCAGAATAGTAATGATGGCAATAAGGACATGTTCATGTGATGTAAGTATTATGACGTCTGATCAACGTGATAATACCGAGATCATATGACTTGAACTTATTGGGATCATATGATATCTTAAGAAGTGCCTGAATTTAGTACGTTTGATGAATTAGATCTATATCCGTGATTCGTCAGCCTTGATGATATTCTCGACCGTGCGGGTATCCTATCCATTCAATTTCACATTCTGATACATTTTGATATTTCGATATGTGCTAATTGATCGTCAGTACTAATTTGTTACCCATCTCTTTATGAAATATTGATATGTTTTTGTTAATACAAATAAGCCGTAAAAACGTTTATTTATATTTTACGATCTTCTAATGTTTTGTCGATAACAAACGTAAAATCATTTTAACGAACAAATAAAATACGTAAATAATTTGAGTCAATAGTTTACTAACACACTTACATTTTTATATAAAACACTAAACAAGTAATAGTGCTTTTATGTTTTAGTAATGCATATGTATAACAACTAGTGTTTACATATTGGGTAAATATATACATAATTAGTATGTATTGTAATGGGTAATACAATGGGTTGAAGTTTAAAGTATTTGACCCATTGACTAAATACATTGAATGTAGTTAGGTAAAACCCAAAGTTCATGACCCATACCCATGTAGCATAACCCATAACCCGTTGCATGACATCATGCATAAGTCATGAATGGGTATTATCCATGATACATGGATT
Source organism: Chrysanthemum lavandulifolium (assembly GCA_022545495.1). Classification (NCBI taxonomy): domain Eukaryota; kingdom Viridiplantae; phylum Streptophyta; class Magnoliopsida; order Asterales; family Asteraceae; genus Chrysanthemum; species Chrysanthemum lavandulifolium. Next base: position 124,504,101 of record CM040242.1, on the reverse strand, counting down.
TAACCCATGACCCATGGACTAGATGCATTGCACATCATAGATACATTGTATCCACTTGGATACCCATGTTCCAAAGTCTAGGACCCATGACCCATAACCCATGACCCAAAACCTATGGGCAAGTAAGGGATCCGTGGAGCAAGAGGATATTTTCCTCTATAAATAGTGAGTCAATTTCTTCATTTTGGTGGCCACTCCACATATACTTTCTCTAGTATTGTAAACCTTCTAACCTCGGATCCTAAGGATCTCTATGTAGTTTGTATTTTGTTTTATGTGATTCTCTAGGTTCCTCTTAAAGGCGAGATTACCACCTCTTGAAGTCGAGCAAGCTCAAGTCCATGAGTTGCCATGCTTCGTCATCATCAAGACTCGAGGTTCTCTTGTTGATAGTTCTTTCTTTCTCCATAGAAGTGTTGTGTCGAAGGCATTAGTGAAGGATGCCGAAAGAGTCAAGACGTAGGCATTAGTGAAAGGTTCTTAACGTCCGTGTCGAAGGCATTAATGAAGGATGCCAAAAGAGTCAAGACGAAGACATTAGTGAAAGGTGTCGAACGTCTGTGTCAAAGGCATTAGTGAAGAATGCCAAGGGTGTACAATCGATAAGGTGTATCAAAGTACAAATAGAGATAGGGTATATCCAAGGATATTGATATCCTTGATGATGTTGTAATAAGGAGTGGGTCTCCTTTTGGGATAGGTGTTGTGTAGTGTTGGGTAGTAGTTCCTCCTTTGTAATGGAACTCGGTATCTAGCCTTATACTGGATAAAGTGTAGGCGATGTTGTGATAGGTGTGGTTCTACCTTGTGGAAGAACCCGATGTCTAGCCTAGTACATGAAAAAGAGTAGGCGACGTTGTGAAGGCTTCTCCGCCATAAGGAGTTGGTGTCGTGTAGTGATTACGAACTCTCGAGTAGGTGACTCGAGGAGTGGAGTAGGGCAAAGAAGGTGTCCTTGTAGCCGAACCACTATAAACACTCGTGTCGTGGTTTTGTGTTTCTTACTCTTTACCTTTGCATTACACATCTCCATATTTATCTATCAACATCCAACATACACATTTAAATAGATTGACATAAATCGATCTAAATATTTTAAAATGAAATTTTAATCAGTAAAACTATTCAACCCCCCTTCTAGTTTTCCACAATTGGCATCAGAGCTTCGTTACCAAGTTTCTTAGAGTATGTTGTACTTTAAAAACTTGATACGATCCGTGTATGTTTGAAAACTACAAAGAAGGAAATCTTTTAAAACAAATTGCTTCTTTTATGTTGGATAATGATAGATTATTCTAACATTTTCTTTTCAAGAAATCTTCATACTAGGATCTCTCCAAAGTCTTCATTTCTATTCAAAAAATAATGAAGTCAAATTTCAAGAAAGAACCTAAAAGTAATCACAACCTACTTATTCTAAGTACAAAGTTTTACTTTAAAAGGTCATGAAGTATTTCGGTTTTATGGTCTCCATAAATCATATCAAGAGCGTAGAGGTATGTTCACTTATCCTTAGCTAGTTTACGTCTACATGTATTTGTTGATATTATTCTTCTTCTAGTTAATAATTGCTAGTCTCTAAAAAGTCTCTTTTTTGCCACTTTCCCGACTTACTCATCATCGGGAATAGTATTCCTCCTTGATTTTCTAAAAGACCGTCAAACTAACGCCGTTACAAATAGATACTTGATAATTAACTTATCAAATCCGTCGACCAAACATCTATTCATTTAGGAACCTCAAAGTTATTTTTTTCCATAAGATAGTGTATAACTTATTACAAAATAACACCAAACACCCTCTTTACGTCACGATGGCGGATCCCTCAAGTTGTACTAGCCGGATCCCAATTTCAAGGGATCCGGGGGAACCGTGCAACAGAAAGCAACCATACGCTTTTCAAAACCAATTCTGCTCTTTTCCTTCTCCTCACAAAACACAAAAATGACCCAATTGCTGCTTTCATCTCCATAGGGGTTCATATCATCAAGCATCTTCCTCTAGAACATCATTGTAAGTAATTACACTCATATGTTCTAATCTTCATCATCCTCACCCTAGGGTTTATGGTTTTCATTTTTTCTTACTAGAAAAGGTTTTCACATAACTAAGATTACATTTTGCTTACAACATTGTTAATACAAATCAAAACCATAAACCCATCTCAACAAATTTTACCTAATTAGAATATTTGTTTTTCTAGGACCAACCATGCCTAAAGCTACACAACAAGCCCACCATGATACCGTTCACTACCTCACTAAATACTATCGAAAAGAGGGATTGTCAAAAACCGATCGTAAAGTCTTCAAAAGACTTGAAAAACGACTTATCCACGAAGGTCGCGTGGTCAAGGAATGTATCCTTGAAAATACCAAAAATTTTCAAGTCTTATCGGCAATCAACTTTGATTGTCTCCTTGATATTGATGAACAAATTTGTCCGGTTTTCATCTTTGAATTCTACAAAAGCGTTAGGATCATTCAAAATAGTGATGATAGCATTTCAATCGCTTTTATCATCAATAAACAAAACTTTACTCTACCCCTCAACACATTTGCATAAATCCTTCGCATTCCTTGTGAAGGAATTTGTATACTCCCAAGATTGGGCAATATCCATTCAATCCTTTGCACTTGATTCCAAACCAATCTACCGTACTCCTCTTGATGATCCCATAAAGACACCATTTTCCAAATTAGAGCCGACCAATCTCGCTTCAACCGCAAAAGAGCTTATTCACCGTGATCCCTTTCAAATGGAACTCTTGAAATGCATCCCATCTATAGAAAGTGGGAAGAAATTCTTAGGGAAAATGTCATTAGTTTGGTCGCAAACAAAGACCATCCAAATGCATGTCTCGTACAAATGATATATTGCCTCATTCACCAAAGGCCATTTAATCTTGCCTATTACATGGTAAAGAGAATGGCCGGTGTATTCAAAGTTGCCAACATGGTACTTCCCTATGGTATGCTCCTAACACGACTCCGTGAGTATGTTAGTGCAATGCAACCATCTCCAATCAACGATGATCATTTCATTTCCGATCACGTCATGGTACCACTTACCAAAATAGCCTCTAAACGGTTCATGGTCAATGGAAGAAAACCTAAGGCTCTCCCGGACTCCTCGGACGAAGAGGAAGTAAATGTCAACCCCGCTGCCAACGTCGACTTGGACCCCATAACCTTCTTTGAACAACTTCCAACTCTTCCAAACGAGACCGAAGAATTCAAGCAATTGAAGGGCATGATTCAATGCCTAACTGATAACATCATATAGTCCTGAATATTAAGTGTCAATTTCCTCCGATAATGCTTGTAATTTATATCATTTATATGGATTTACGCTTGTTTTCCATTGTTTTCCACTTTCAGGTAAATTACGAGCATTGGAGCTAAAGAGACGCGAACCGGAGAAATATCTAAAGATTTATCACGGTATGCTATTTTGAAGAAGTTACTGGCGTAACTCGTCTCTCACATTACGCCGTAACTATTGCGTGACTCGTAAAACCAACTTATCAATAGGTTACGGCGTAACTCTTCCCAAAGGTTATGACGTAACTACATTAGGTCAAATGAGGTTCCACGCCGATACTTACGCCGTAACTCATCGCATCTCTTATGACGTAACGAGTTTATTGAAGACTACAACAGTAACCACTCATAAGGTTACGCCCGTAACCGATGAGATCTAGTGCAAAATACGAGGAAATAGAAGGTTACGCTAACTCTTATATTAGTTATGCCATAACCATACACGCCTATAAATACCCCACTAAATCCAACATTTCTATTCATTCCATTCCACACACAACACTCGAGAACGTGGGAAAAAGCTCAAGGCGGTCTAGAAGAGCATACTGAGTCGTCTCCAAGGAGAAATCACTCCCTACGATAAGCATTAGCATTTTATATTTCTTTACTTTCAATTCATGTATTTCGTACCTTTGAATATTGAATTGGTTTACATGATTAATATGAGCGGCTAAGCACCTTTGGTGCTAGCCTAGTTATGATTCTTAATTGTTTTGTTTGCATTTACTTTACTTCCATACAATTATTTCTAAGTGTATGCATGCTTAGTTTATTAGTAGCCACCCTTGGTTCGGTAGTTTTGAATGGCGATAGAGGCCAATTTCCTAGGAGATATGACCAATGACCCTAGGTGAGCGGATCGAGATGGGAAGGGTAAGATATGACCAAGCGACGACCCTTTCTACTTGTGCGATTTGACCAAGTGATCACCTATCGTTTGGATGAACTTAAGAATTAGGGGTGCGTGTTAAGTTCCTAACGACCGGGCATTCACTATTATAAATCTAGCATGTAGCGGTACTTAATGACTTGGCTTAGGGACCGGGAACAACGGGACTTATGACGGTGCGCTTGATTTCTCCTGTGGTGGCATCTTTCTTTGAAAGGTTAGGCGAATTGACCAAATCTTGTCCTCTCGAATTTGACCCCACCAAGTAATTGGAAGTAAGTAGACGAGACATAACTAGTTAGGAGGATTAACTAGGTTAGCACCACTTTCCTCTATTGATTTCCCTTCATCCTTTATTTGCTTTATTTTATTCTGCATTAGTAGTTTAATTAATTAAATCCTTATCGAAACCATTATTAAATCTGTGACACTTAGACTTAGTAATAATCCAACACGCATAGCTCTTGGGACGACCTCGGCTTTACCGAGTACTATACTACACATGACCGGGTACACTGCCCGTTAGTGCACTAGGGTAGACCATAGGTATAACGAGACACTATAAATATTAAGACCTGGTCAGTAAAACCCGCATCAAGTTTTGGCGTTCTTTCGATAACGCCACACGCGTCGTTCGGGGTCAAAGGAACTTCCTTTTCTTGAGCAAGTTTTATAACACCCTAGGCAAATGAACCTAATCGTTGTAGTGTAGTATTAGGGTAAGCCACGGGTATTGATATCGTTCTCTAGGGAATAGAATGCTAGTGAGAAGTTACTACGCTAAGGTTGGGGTTGAGGAAGATTATTTTTATCTTTTTATGTTTTTAGGAAATGGAAAGGTACGAATCTCGGGTTTGGATTTGGGGTTGGTATTTCACCGATTACTCTAATTATCTAATTATCTAATCTAAGGTGTATGTAGTCTATGTCTAATTATTGTGTGCTCGTATGATAGTTTAAAGATGTGTTTACTTAGGTTTTATTACTCCTTAATTATCTCCTATTAATGGTTGAATTGTCACGTCCTTATTCTTAATCGCGTTGTGTGTCTAAAGTCGTAGGGTATGCGTTTATCCCTAACTCTTTGAACTTACCAAAGGGTCTCGTCTACAAAACCCTCTAGGGATTATAAACTCTAACTCTAAGGCCTCTTTGGATGGTTTAGCCTACAACCGCTCTAAGTGCTATAGCCTAAGGTTCACAAAGATTAATCAAGCATTAATTACACAACGAATGACCTATCGCATTACTAGATCATTAACAATTAAGATAAGAGACAACCAATCAATATTCAATAATTAAGTTTCATATTCCCTAAGCAAACACACAAGTAAATTAGCCGGACATGGAGAACATGCAAGCATACACACAAATAATCAAAGACATAATTGAATTAATGAAGTAAAACACTTATCTTGATGTAAGATAGGGTTTGGAACCCTAAAATCTTGTACAAGACGCCTTGGTTCGATTTAGGTTTTACTCCAAAAGACTACACACTAAAACCGAAAAATTCGGATTCTATATATAAGATTACAAGTGCGACGGCGTCACCTTATGTTTTGTGGCGCCATCGGTCGCCGTCATTAGGGTTTCGTCTTGCCACGTTAGTCTTGCGACGGCGTCACCTTATGCTTGTGACGCCGTCCTCTTCGACTTTCGACGCCGTCTGGATTAAATCTAGGCCGCCCGAGTTGCGACGACCTACTCTTTTAAAGCCTAACACCGCTACTTGAAAATAGGAAATTTGGCTTCGTCCGTCACAAAATGCTCGACGGCGTCATGAATTAAGCGATGGACGCCCACCTTGTATTTCAATGACTGAGTGTCTCGATTCTTGACTTTGGCCATTTTCTTCAGATATTCGCGCCTTTTCGTCCAAATAAGTGCCATTACAGACAATTTGCCTTCAAGAGACCTAAAAGTGAAAAGGAACGATATTAAGTAATAACGGATACAAAAGTGATCAAATAAGGGCTTAAATGACCCTCAAAAGGTACATTTTAAAACCTTATCAAATATCCCTACACTTGGTATTTGCTTGTCCTCAAGCAAATGTGCTTTTAGCCAATTAATTTATAAGTTAGGGGTCATGAAGCATTGGTTTAAAACAATCCACAACACATATAAGCCCATAAAAGTCATAACTAGCACGGAATTATATACTAGCACCTCACATGGGGTGTTTGGATACTCACATCTCTCTCGGTGTATATGAAATATAACAAGTTGGAAATGGAAGATAAACACTCATTAACCGGTCCTAGTACATAGATTACCATAGGCTTGAGAATAGATCAAACCTCCATCGCTTTGGCGTAAGCACCTAGGAAAGACTATCAAAGAGGTCTTTAAAGGGTTGTAATGTTAGGCTTACGGTAGGGAAACAAAGGGTTTGGTGGGATAGGCTATTTAGTGGTGGCAAGTCAAAAATCTTTTATGTTACAAGCATACGAAGAATGGCGTTGCTAAGCCAAGACTCGACACTCTAAACTCTAGATAACTGAAACAAACAAACATAAATTTAAAGGATAGGTGTAGGATGGTAGCCCGTATGTTTTTTTTTTTTTTTTTTTTTTTTTTGAACACTCTATTTTTTTTTTTCTTTTTTTTTTTTTTTTTTTTCGGATACACTTTTACTCTATCATCCTCTACGGTAACATCAAAATGATAGGGATTTATAGGCACATCCCTACACTTGAGTTTTTATTACTCTAACACTAATTTGACCCGAATTGAAAAGATCAAAACACTTGGGGTATGTTATTACGCAAATAAGGGAATTTAACGTTCCCTTCCAATCATTTTATAAACTTTAACTTTTTCCCATGAGTCCCAATCGTCCCAAAATTGTATACAAAGGATATGACTTGACTTAGCAACTCATGCAAGCAACTAGATAATTGAACTAAGGGTTTGGGGTGATAACAATAATGCACTAAAAGTGAGTGCATACAGGGTAGGCTAAGGCGATTTGGGTGTATATTTGGGGTGGGGTGTAAACAATGCTCTTCATTGATATTTGGAAAACCAAACATCACGAGAACCGCGAAAAGGATAGGCTCGAGGGGTTAACTAGGGTATCGTGTACTAAAGATGAGTACAACGCAAAGGGTGTGGGTGAATTACTCAACCGATGTGGAAGAAGTAATTATATTACGGGTATCAAACAAGGGTTATCCTAATGCCTTTTATCATTTAGTTATTCCTAACTACACAAGTGTAGTCTTACTAGCGATCTCGGAATGCATCACAAAACAAGTTCTAGAATCTATTATACTACTGGTTCACACTCTAAGCATTAAAGATGAATGCTTTAATTCCTACTAATCTAAGGGCGATCCTCACATTTTGGGTGGAATTTAGGCGGTAAAGGGTTTTTGTGCTAGTCATGCAATTTCCTATCCGTGAGACGCTTTTGTTAAGACTAATGGCCCATTCCTATATGTCATGAAAATTTTAAATTTGGTGCCAAAATTACCCTAACCGACATTTTCTCATGGTTTATTACACAAATACAATTGGACAAAGCAAATAATCAAGGATAAGCATAGTTTCAAAGTTCCGCTTTATTTTCCTCCTACACTTAAACCGAACATTGTCCCCAATGTTCCCGAAAGTATCAAAGTTATGATAATGGAAGGTAATTAAAATGAAAGAAACTAGTACTCCCGATTAGCTCGGTAGGATCCGTGTGTGAAGTAGTGGTTAAATCCTTTCCAAGAAGAATGTGCGTGAAAAGCTCCTTCCAATCTTTTGTTTCTTCTTCTTGTTAAATAAAACCTGCACACTTGAAGAAAACAAACGAAACCTTAGCGTAAAATCGACGGTAATAATATATATAAGACTCTACTAAACTAGGATATAATGCTTGTGGAATGGATGTTTACTGAATTTCGGAAAATTAAGACCGAACATTCTAAAATTTAAAAGTAGCTCGAAAGCGAAAAAAAGTAATCTGTTGTTTTACTCCTTCGACGCCGTCAGTTGCGATCTGACGCCGTCAGTTATCCCGACAAAAAGCGGTGCGATTTTCTCGGAAAATTTACATCTTTAGAATCGGAAAATTTCGCAAAACATCCATTATGACTCGATACAAGCATTTGACTCGAACAAACACATATATATCTTTTAATGAATTGTTATTCTCATGTTTACGTTTCTTTTGGCGTGTGTAATCCTCCTACACTTATCCTTTATGTAAAATACCTTTATATGCAATTAAGACGAGGTTAAAACAAAATAAAGCATTTTACAAATTTAAACATGAGAATAAGCAATCACTAAAAGTTATATGACACTAACAAGCAAACAATTAAGCATGGGTTGCCTCCACGAAGCGCTTTTCTTTATTTAAGAGTCTTGTAGCTAGACTCGTAGTCGTGCTCCTACGCATCGATATAAGTAAGCCTATCCTTAACAATGTCATAAGGATCAAACTTATCATTTAAGTTCCTAGTAGTACGTTCGGTTAGATATGCCTTTTCAAACTTTTCTCCATCGGGATCATAGATTGTTATCCTAATGTGCCACTCTCCATTACCATCACTAAATGGTCTATTCCAATCCCACTTATGTTTAGGCTTTTCAATTTTCCACCTATTCATGACAAGTTTGATGGGTAAACTTCCTAGGAACTCGGTCATTTTCCTAAATACTAAGGCGTCCTCGAATGGGTTCACTTCCATGTCCCTAGCCATCTCTTTTTCATGGAAAGTCGCTTTACTAGCAAAGGCTTCATCTAAGTAGAAAGGTCGTTGGGGACCTATGAGGTTCTTATCTATCCAAGGTCCATATCTAGAAGGCGCTCTATCCAATCTAATCTCATGTGGGATTTTCTCTTCTTTGTAGTACGTATGCTTTTTGACATCGTAAATTGACCTAGCACTCCCCTCTCCTACCACTATCTTGGACATCTTACAATCGATGATGGCACTAGCGGTAGCTAAGAATCCTCTTCCTACTAGTAATGGGCATGTCGGGTCCTTATTCATATCTAGCACATGAAAGTCGGCCAAAAGAGTCAACTCTCCTACGTGTACTACCATGTCTTTTATTATTCCTACCGGATGTGCAACACTCCCATCCGCTAGACCTAAGATGGTTTCGTTGGTTCTATCTTACCTAAATTAAGGCTTCTATGGAGGACAACGGAACAAGATTGATGCATGATCCTAAGTCGGCTAGAGCATCGAGAGGTTTGGAAGTTCCAAGCCTACACGGAAGAGTAAATAGCCCGGGATCATCTAACTTCTTAGGTAAGTTATTTCGCACAAAAGCGGACCCATGTTTTCCAAGTTTAAGTTCTAACTTATATTTTTCTTTTAAAGCATTGTAATAAGGTGCATGAGCTAAGACTTCAAGAACCGGTTTTTCTTGATGGAGTTCCTTGTACTCTTCCTCTAGGTTAGGTTTGGGTTCTTGGTTGACGGGTTTCTCAAGAGTAGGTTCTACCAATGGTGCAGGGCCTTGGTACCTCATTTTGGATTGCTTGGAACCCTTGTTGATAGCATTTACCGAGTGAACCGTTGGGTGTGAGGGGCATGGATGTGCACTCTCCCATGGTGAACAAGAACATGAAGTCGACGAAATCGAATTCACTTTTGGGTTCTTTATAGTATCACTTGGGAGTGCTCCAACTTCCCGTTCATTAAAGGCTTTTAAGAGGGCATCAAGCTTGTTTGTCATCTCGCTTTGTCTTCGCTTAAAATCGGCTTCAAGCTTAGTCAATCGAGTCTCTTGAGATGATATGAATCTAGATGCAATTGCCTCAAGGTTAGTGGGGTTCCCGGTGTTTAGAGAATTGAACCTATTAGGTGGACTAGATGAGCTTTGGGGTGTGCTTGAGTTTTGGTTCCACTTAAGGTTAGGGTGATTTCTCCATGAGGGGTTGTAAGAGTTTCCTAAGTTGTTTTGTTCGGGCTTGAAAGTGTACCACTTCTCTCCCGCTCCGTCGGTACGCATGGAGGCGTAGTCCGCAAAGCTTGTTCGGGAGTCTTGTGCAATCACGAGTGTCATGGGACCACTACATAACTCACAAGGAAGAGTGATTTTATTCACTTGATGTGAAGACTTAGGATTTTCGTAGGAACTCATTAGGAATTTTACTTGATCTTCAAGTTCGATCATCCTACGGTTTTGGGCAACTCACGGGGGTCATTCCAACTTTCGTTGTCATAGAGAGCAAGGTCCTCTATTATACCCCATGATTCTTCCGCGGTGAGATCACTAAGTTTTCCACCGGCCGCTTGGTCAATGGATCGCTTGGTGGGGAAGTTGACATGATCATAAAAGATTTGGACTTGGAGCCAAAGATCAATGCCGTGATGAGTGACTTTATGAAGTAAGTCCTTGAATCGAGTCCATGCTTCAGAGAGATTCACCTTGACATTTTGGAACATCAAGATGTCATTCCTAAGTTTAGTGGTTCTCCCGGTGGGAAAAATTGAGCAAGGAAGCGAGAGGTGAGATCATCCCAACTTGAGATGGAGCCATGGAAGTCGCTCAAGCCAATTACTAGCTTGGTCCCGTAGAGAGAATTGGAAGAGGCGCAGAGCGTGGTCTCCCGAGTAATAGCATCAAGGTCGATGGAATCGACAATTTTAAGGAAATCCTTAGATGTCGATTTGGATCTTGAACGAAGTCCATGGAATGCACATCCGCTTTGCACCAACCGGATGGTGTCGGATCGCAGAGGCCGTAGTTTGGGCTTGGTCGGGAAGCTCAATGGTGTTCCTATAGCCTAGGTGGCTTGGTCTCGAGTATTCACCAAGAGTACGGGCTCTTGGCGGGTCATTTGGTGGTAGGTTGATGAATGGTGGTTGGTTATCACCTTCCATGATGAAAAGTGATGGGGTTACGAACAAAGGTCACGAAGAAGGGGATAGACTACGAGGAAGCTAAAATGAGAAAAATTTACTTGATAGGAATCAAGCAAAGAAACCTAAACGAGGTGGACTACTAACTAGCTATTCTATTCCCCAGCAGGGCGCCAAAACTTGATAACGCTACACGCGTCGTTCGGGGTCAAAGGAACTTCCTTTTCTTGAGCAAGTTTTATAACACCCTAGGCGATGAACCTAATCGTTGTAGTGTAGTATTAGGGTAAGCCACGGGTATTGATATCGTTCTCTAGGGAATAGGAATGCTAGTGAGAAGTTACTACGCTAAGGTTGGGGTTGAGGAAGATTATTTTTATCTTTTTATGTTTTTAGGAAATGGAAAGGTACGAATCTCGGGGTTTGGATTTGGGGTTGGTATTTCACCGATTACTCTAATTATCTAATTATCTAATCTAAGGTGTATGTAGTCTATGTCTAATTATTGTGTGCTCGTATGATAGTTTAAAGATGTGTTTACTTAGGTTTTATTACTCCTTAATTATCTCCTATTGATGGTTGAAATGTCACGTCCTTATTCTTAATCGCGTTGTGTGTCTAAAGTCGTAGGGTATGCGTTTATCCCTAACTCTTTGAACTTACCAAAGGTTCTCGTCTACAAAACCCTCTAGGGATTATAAACTCTAACTCTAAGGCCTCTTTGGATGGTTTAGCCTACAACCGCTCTAAGTGCTATAGCCTAAGGTTCACAAAGATTAATCAAGCATTAATTATACAACGAATGACCTATCGCATTACTAGATCATTAACAATTAAGATAAGAGACAACCAATCAATATTCAATAATTAAGTTTCATATTCCTAAGCAAACACACAAGTAAATTAGCGGGACATGGAGAACATGCAAGCATACACACAAATAATCAAAGACATAATTGAATTAATGAAGTAAAACACTTATCTTGATGTAAGATAAGGTTTGGAACCCTAAAATCTTGTATAAGAAAGCCTTGGTTAGGTTTAGGTTTTACTCCAAAGACTACACACTAAAACGAAAAATTCGGATTCTATATATAAGATTACAAGCGCGGCGCCACCTTATGTTTTGTGACGCCGGGTCGCTTTCATTAGGGTTTCGTCTTGCCACGTTAGTCTTGCGACGGCGTCACCTTATGCTTGTGACGCCGTCCTCTTCGACTTGACGCCGTCGGATCAAATCTAGGCCGTGCGAGTTGCGACGGCCTACTCTTTTAAAGCCCGACACCGTCACTTGAAAATAGGAAATTTGGCTTCGTGTCACAAAATGCTCGACGGCGTCAGAATTAAGCGATGACGCCTTTTCCACCTTGTATTTCAAAGCAACTTGAGTGTCTCGATTCTTGACTTTGGCCATTTTCTTTGTATATTCGCTTTTTAGTCCAAATAAGTGCCATTACAGCAATTTGCTTTCAAGAGACCTAAAAAGTGAAAAGGAACGATAATAAGTAATAACGGATACAAAAGTGATCAAATAAGGGCTTAAATGACCCCTCAAAAAGGTACATTTTAAAACCTTATCATTGCCGGGGAGTTATTTTAGGATTGATATTAAGTCTTTCATTTCGTTTTTGAACTTTTCTCACGATCATATTTCAAGTTTTCAGGTACCATGGAAGTTGTTAACATCAATGATCTCACTCTTGAAGAATACTTGGCGTTGACAAGAGCGGAACAAGAGCCGGGTCTCGTAAGACCGGCAATTGGAGCGGGTGTCCGCTTCAAATCAAAGACCAATTTATGAGGAGCTTCGTGCTAACCCTTTTCGTGAAACAGGACGAAGATGCATATGAGCACGTTGAAAATGTCCTATACTGCAAGCCTTTTCAACATTAGGCGTGTCTCATGATCTTTGTTATGTTAAGGGTATTTCCTATGACTCTTATTGGGCTGCGCGGAAGATGGATTGAAAGATTGCATCACGGGCAATTAATATGGGCGCTACTTAAGAAGCACTTTATTCGAGATATTATCCACCATCGAAGATTTCTAACCAGCTTTTGGAGATCCATAATTTCAAACAAGAAGATGACGAAACGTTGTATCAAGCCTGGGATAGATACATCGATCTCCTTTACAAGTGTCCTACACATGATCTGAACAACCAACAGAAGATCAACATTTTCTACAAAGGAATTAACGTAACTACTAGGCAAATGTTGGACTATCAAGGACCTATCCCGAACATGACTCCTACTCTTGCAATCGAAGCCATCCAAAAATGGCATGTCACTCTCAAAAATGGCACGACGGAGGAAGTAAAAGAAACCAAGGCGGAAGTTTTGACGGAATTGCAGCAATCGCTAGTGAAATTGAAAGTATCAGTCGAGATATGCTGAAAGTCAGGGAAACCATTCATGCCATCCAAGTAGGTTGTGAAAGCTATGGAGGAGGACATCTAACGAAGAATTGTCCTTATGTGGATGAATAAAATATTGAAGAAGCCAAGTATGGAGAAAATCGACCATTTTATGGAGACAATCAAAATAGTAATGGGTATCGTGGAAATTACAACCGTGGGCCTTATGGAGAAAGAAAGCCCAGTCTTGAAGAAACAATTAATAAGTTCCTGGAAAGTTCAGCCCAAAGACAAAAGGAGCAAGATGAATGGTTAAAAGAATTCCAGGAAAACACTGATAGAAACCTTTCCAAGCACGACACAACTCTGAAAAACCTAGAATCCATGGTGGAAAAGCTCAGTGAAAAAGTAAGGATGAATAATAATAAACCTGAAGGATCTAAACCAGCTATGGAATGTAAAGTGATTTTTCCTGATGATAACTCAAAGGTTCAGGCCAATGATACGGATTCAGGGGATGATTTCGTCGACAGATCTGAGTTACACCGTAACCTGCCTAATGAGTTACGGCGTAACTTTGTTTTTTACGGCGATAACGGGGTTATGAAGAATACTGAGAAAACGACTCTAACAAATTACGCCGTAACCAAGAATCTCAGTTACGGCGTAACTGGGATACGTGGGCAGAAAAATTCCTCGATGTAGGCGAATCAGGAAACGAATGGTCTCAGGACAATGACTTGTGCCCTCTGCCCAAATCTAAGAAGAAATATCACTGGTGTAAAATGATACCGGTTGTTAAGGGGGATTGGTATGATCTTTGGGCCTCGTGTGACCCGAGAAATGAGGTTTGCGATGGAGGAAGCAATACGGATAGGATCAACCATAACAAATTTATGTGGCCCGCATATACTGATGATGAAAGACTCGAGAAACTCTCCCTTGAAGATGAAGAAGAGTCACTTATCACTCACTGGTGTACTTCGGTCATCATAACTGACGAGGAGTCCACAAGAGCATGGCCTACATGTAACCCCTTCCGCGAGTATTGCAACGGCGGGGATAGTGAAAGAGAGGAGGAGTGGACATGCCCTCATGAGCGTGAAAGACATTGTATAAAGTTCGGTGATTTGGCATTTGAAGACTGGTATGCAATACAATTCGGGGATGCCAAGATTAACCCAAATCTTCTTAAGAAGCTAAAAAATGATTACGAGGAGCACATTCGGAAAAAGGAAGTGGCTAATAAAGACATCTACTGCATGGATGAGCATTTAAGTGAAACTGACAACATGGAAATACGCAGTCACTGGTGCGAAAGAGTAAAATCTCTTGGGGAAATTTTAAGGCGTCATGCAACCCGTATGACGATATGTGTAATGGGAAGCGACTGGGAGAATAGGAAAGGACGAATTCTTTTGGTCCTCAACCAATGATGAGGAGAGAACGAGTTTGCCTTGGCTGGACAATCTAGGATTCGATAGTTGGGTAAAGATTAAGTATGGACATGTGGATACGTTAACCAAAGAGAAGATTTGGAAGGAGTACATGGATCGAGAAAATTCAAACAATGAAAGTCTCAACAACACGAGTAAAATGACAATTGAGAATGACAAGGAGTTGGTTAGTAATGAAAAAGAAGAGTGCAAGCGCGTACTAGTGAAGAATCTGCTCGATGAAGAATGGTTCAAAGGTACTGCTTCTGATGATGATGACATTGAAGGGATCCTAGATTACCTCGAATTGCAAGGTAATGAGGAGTTTACTGATCCCAACGACGAAGCTTACGAGCAAAGGTGGTGCAAACTCCTTGGGATTCCCTACAAGAGACCACCACCTATTATTGTTGAAAAATTCGAATTCACTCGCTACCACTTGGGACCGGAGGAGAAATTCTGTAAAATCCGGAAAGTCGAAACTAGTGAATACCTCATAACGGCTACGAATGTCGCCTGGATGAGGCATAACTTGATGAAAGATATTGAAGAGGTCGGGGAAGTCCAAAGGGCCCCTTAGAAGCCCCGCGGCTTTGAGTCTAACTTAAAGACTCATAAATAAAGAAAAGTGCTCTTTTGGGAGACAACCCGAATTATCTCTTTCTTTTGTTTTATTTCCATTTCTGTTGGGTTTTGTGTTTTCTAACTATTTTTGCAAGAAACGAGGAACTTATTGTCTTTGCGATTCTCGATCTCGAGCAGAGTTACTGGCAGTAACTCATCTTGGTGATTACGTTGTAACCAACCTTTAGCAGCAGTAATTCTTGACGATCACCAATTACGACAGTAATACCATCTCAATGGTTACGCAGTAACTACTCGCTTTGCGACTCATACGAGGTTTTGCGATTCGGAGTAACTCCTCATAAGAGTTACGACGTAACCTTCTCTGCTTTAATTCTTTCATTTTAAAATACAATAACCTTGTATTAGTATTTTAAATGAACTTTGTGGGTGTGTTCCTTGTAAACCCTCACGAGACTTCACTCGTCCACTTGGGACACCAAGTGGATTAAAAACTTGTTGCATTCGCTAAATGCAACCGTGATTCCTGAAAGTGAGTTAGGTTTGTTTTCATTTTCATTTTCTTTTAGAATTATGCTTGTCGGTAGTGTGATTTCGAGGATTGAAGTTTGTTCATGATGCTTATCGAAGGCACGTCTCTTGTTCGTGGGCCTTCCTTCTTTATGGAGCAAATTTAGGGAAGTTCTCGCTCTAATTCTACCTTTCTCTTCACCTTTATTTAATGCTTAGTACAAAAGGGACTTTGTACAATTCAAGTGGGGGACGGGAGTAGAATTATCTCTTGAACATTATTTAGCCCTTATTTTTCTAGTTTATTTTGAAAAATTATGCCATTTTTAAAATTTTGACATGTTTTTCCTAACCTAACTAGATTAGACCTTAGCCGAGCACATACAACCCTTGATATTATATGGTGAGATTAGCCTTATCCGTTTCCAATATTTTACCCCAAATCCACTAAATTACGAGTGTCTTGGGTAGCTTGTAAACTTTAGAACTTGGCCTTTGCATCATTTGAGACCATAGGCGAGGTATGTTGAGTTAGCTCGATGTATTTGGACTTTTCAGTTTTAGAAGGCAATATTATAGGATTATCACCCAAACAGACTACCATTGTGAGTCTATCGATTAGTCACCTCGACTTCTCGACCCCCATGTGAAACCCTTTTGTTGCACTCATCTTTAGTGCAAGATACCCCTAGATACACCCTTCTGAGCCATTCCTTTCACTTTGTTAACCCGATATATTGTTTCGATACACCTATACACCTTAGCCTACCCTGTAGTCTTTTTTGTGATTGGGAAGTCATCATTTGCCTAAGTTCAAGGTTCGAGTGGAAAGGTTTGGAAATCACGCTTTCATCGACAACATTTTTGAAGATCATTGAAGACCCCCCGTATTCCCATTGTTCATCTCAAGTGAGGGGATATTATGTTATGTTATTATTGTTATGTTGAAAAAAAATAGTTATTATGTTATTGTAAAGTGCGATGTTATAAGCACTGTAGTATGAGCTTTACTGATTTAGTATCAAGGAGGCCACCTCGGTCACATTTGAAGATTGGAGTTGGTAGTTATGCCAACAGTTGGAGAAAAGGTAGTGTGCCCATCACGACGTCCTCTAATGACACATCTACCTTGCATTTCATGATCCGGTTTCTTGACTTCAAAGCTTGAAATTTGGGCGAATGGTAAGTGGTGATGACTTGGTCATAGATTTAGACTACACGCTTGTTTTTATTTTACACCAATTATATATCCCATGTCTTATCCTACCCTTTAGTCATGAAGCGTGTCTAGGTGATCGTGAGCAATCTTTGGTGTCTTGGCCATGGATTTGGTCATGTATCATTGATTTTGTCCACTTCGCCGTGACATGTTAGTAATGACGAGTCACCCCTTAACCTTTGTCGTGTCTACCCATATTTCCTTCGAGAATTGTTTAGCCCTTAACTCTAGTGGTGGAGATTTGTGTAACCGCCAAGCTTATGATAAAATACATGCTATGACTCTGCGATTTAGTGATCACCCCAAAATTGACACTTAGAATAGTTGAGAGATTTGAGTGTTTGTTCCCCTTTCGTGAGGTGTTCGGCTTTGTTTTATTCTAGCATAAGGGATTTGTAAACTCATATTTTCCAGGTTATAGGAGATATCTTTTTAGGAATCTTTCTAATAAGGTCTACTTGAGGGCAAATAGAGTTCAAGTGGGGGGATATTTGATAACATCATATAGTCCTGAATATTAAGTGTCAATTTCCCCCGATAATGCTTGTAATTTATATCATTTATATGGATTTACGCTTGTTTTCCATTGTTTTCCACTTTTAGGTAAATTACGAGCATTGAAGCTAAAGAGACGCAGAACTGGAGAAATATCTAAAGATTTATCACATTATGCTATTTTGAAGAAGTTACGGCGTAACTCGTCTCTCACATTACGCCGTAACTATTGTGTGACTCAGAAAACCAACTTATCAATAGGTTACGGCGTAACTCTTCCCAAAGGTTACGACGTAACTACATTAGGTCAAATGAGGTTCCACGCCGCTGATACTTAAGACGTAACTACTGCATCTCTTACGACGTAACCGATTTTATTGAAGACTACGGCGTAACCACTCATAAGGTTACGCCGTAACCAGCAGATCTAGTGCAAAATACGAGAAAATAGAAGGTTACGGCGTAACTCTTATATTAGTTACGCCTGTAACCCAGACCTGACCTATAAATAACCCACGAATTCTAGCATTTCTATTCATTCCATTCCACACACAACACTCTGAGAACGTGGGAAAAAGCTCAAGGCAGGTCTAGAGGAGCATACGAAGCTGTCTCTAAGGGAGAAATCACTCCCCTAAGATAAGCATTAGCGTTTTATATTTCTTTTACTTTCAATTCATTCATTTACATCGTTTGATTTAATAAAATAATCGAGTTACAACATAGGTCCCAAAGTTTACAAAGTTTGCGGAAATATAAATATATTACAAGTCCAAACGATGGTTTTAAAAGAAAGTGCCATAATGTTCAATGATGTAAGTCGACGCGCGACTCAAAAGGTGGTTCCTTAACCATGCCATGATGATAATGCCTTAGATACGAGAATAAACATGCTAAAAGGTCAACACAAAGGTTGAGTGAAATCCATAGGTTTAAGTAATTCGTTTGAACACAATAATCGTAGTGTGAGTTAAATGGTTTCACTCATCGTTAAAAACAAAATCGTATTTATTTCACTAAGTTCATGACACCAAAGCGTAAACATCGCACCAATAAAATTGGTAATCATCGTTTCATCGCCGCCCTAATAGGTAATTTGCCAATTTACCTTAATGATTCAAATATAGTCTTTCGATTTCCCTAAATGGGTCAATAGGAGCGGAGTGTTAATTCAATAGGCCTATCCACAATATTCGCTCACCGCAAGTGACTAATGGTTCATGATGTAGGGACTTGAACATGGCAAATACTTAGTGACAATAAAACATTCGGATATAGCATCGATTCAAAGCATATGTGTTCGATTAAAATGTAGCATGTATCTCCCCAAGTGTTTGTAAAGCAGTTAAAAGAGTAAAGTGGGGCTATGAACTCACTTGGTAGGCTGGTGTGATGACAAGAGTGAGTACAACGAGGTATAGCGTGATGTTATAATCATGAATTCGCCGCTAAACCATAAAGGTTCTGTAATTTGAAACAAGTAAACCAAGTTTACGATAAATGTTGAAATAATGAGGCATAAATTGTTTCGAGAAATGACCTGAAATTGCGAGTTGTCACAATTTCGTACCTTTGAATATTGAATTGGTTTGCATGATTAATATGAGCGGCCAAGAACCTTTTGGTGCTAGCCTAGTTATGATTCCTTAATTGTTTTGTTTGCGTTTACTTTACTTCCGTACAATTATTTCTAAGTGTATGCATGCATAGTTTATTGGTAGCCACCCTTGGTTCGGTAGTTTTGAATGGCGATAGAGGCCAATTGCCTAGGAGATATGACCAACTGACCCTAGGTGAGCGGATCGAGACGGAAGGGTAAGATATGACCAATGACAACCCTTTCTACTTGTGCGATTTGACCAACCCGATCACCTATCGTTTGGATGAACTTAAGAATTAGGGGTGTTTGTCTAAGTTCCTAACGGCCGGGCATTCACTATTATAAATCTAGCATGTAGCGGTACTTAATGACTTGGCTTAGGGACCGGGAACAACAAGACTTATGATGTGCTTTGATTTCTCTATGGTGGCATCTTTTTCGATAGGTTAGGCTTAATTGACCAAATGTTGTCCTCTCGAATTTGACCCCACCAAGTAATTGGAAGTAAGTAGACGTAGACATAACTAGCTAGGAGGATTAACTAGGTTAACACCACTTTCCTCTATTGATTTCCCTTCATCCTTTATTTGCTTTATTTTATTCTGCATTAGTAGTTTAATTAATTAAATCCTTATCGAAACCATTTTTAAATCTGTAACACTTAGACTTAGTAATAATCCAACATACATAGCTCTTGGGACGACCTCGGCTTTACCGAGTACTACACTACACACGACCGGGTACACTGCCCGTTAGTGCACTTAGGTAGACCATAGGTATAACGAGACACTATAAATATTAAGACCTGGTCAGTAAAACATGCATCACTAACTAACTACATCGTGAAGTCGGGAAAGAGGAAGAGAAAAGATTGACAAAAGAGACATTAGGATTATGATTGTTTTTAGACATTGTGTTTATCATTTTACAATGGATGATTATGTTTGTGAAATGCTTTATTTTGGTTGTTTTGGATATTATCATTACTACTTCTTTTATGATATAGTTTATGAGATATTTTGCTTGTTTTGGTGTTATTTTAGAGTAGAGACCAATAGCAATTGGTATACATAGTATAGTGCAAAATCTGCATTCTTTTCTGTGATGCTTCTGATCTGCAGTTGCCGGATCCCTAAAGATATACTAGACGGATCCCTCCTTTTAAGGAACCGTGGGATCTGTGGTGACAGATGTATAATGCAGAATCCTACACAAAAAAACAACTCACTAGATCACCTCACACTAGCTAAACATAAGGCCTTAGGACCACTTGAGTCTTCTTCAAGCTTAGTAAGCTTCACACTCGCTCATAGCTCATTTTAGGATCACACTCAAAGTGCTTTTTAATTTATCATATCACCAAAACTCATCATTCTTCCGATCTTATACCCACACATCATCTTTCACATGTCAACACGTCTAGTTTTGTAATCACTCAATTTTAGCAAATTGATTTTAGTCATCTCTACCTCAAAATGGGTTAAAAACTAGTTTTTCAATTCTCATAATTTTTAAAGAATTTTCCAATTTTATTCCAAGTTGCCATCTGATCTCTAGGATTATTTAACATCACTTGACACTACTAAAATTCCTAGTGTCATCCTTGATCACCCATTGGTGGTCATAAAGTCCCATTTTCCTTCCATAGAAGGCAATCATTAGCTACCACCACTCATTACCCTTGATCATTTAAGTCTCAACTCATTTAAAACACTTAAGAAGACTGAGACACTCAAGATGTATAGGTATTAGTCTCCACCAACATCATTTTCCTCCATTCTTGACTGTTGATAGCCGGATCTCTAGGATTAGCCTAGACGGATCCCTCATTGGATGGAACCATGGGAACCGGCTGGCAGATTCAGCAAATCCCACCTAAAACAATCATTTCAAGTTCTCCTTGTTAACTTGAACACTCCATCTTGTCTTAATTAAACTCATAGATCAGTGCAAATCTGTAGTTGACACTTGTGCATGCAAATCATCACATTTCTAAGGACCTTAGTGGCTTAAGTCTTTAATGCACTTTCCAAATCCTTCCCTTTATAAGTCATCTTGTTAGAACTTCTTAGTCATCAACCACAACTTAATTCTCAGCTTTTAGAAACCTTTTTCTTAGTCATTTCATCATGAGGAAAGCTCCTAGTGCTAACTCATCCACCAAAGGATCACCCAAGAAACTTGCTCGTGTTGTACAAGAAATTTCCTCGACCGAATCATCTCCCGTTAAATCCACAATTGCTAGGATTTATCCTCCACCAACTCAACCAATCAAACCAATCCCCAAACGGATTGTTCCTACAAAAATATCATCACCAAACACCACAATTCTTACTAAACCAAACACACCCATTTCCACCCAACCATCAATTTTGGTGCCTAGAGCCATATCATTTACCACCTCACAGTCATCTCCACATCCCTACAACTTAGAGGACTTACCTCCTAGGCCATCTCATCCTCCACCATTACCGACACACTCTTCAATAGAGAAGATTATGCAACAAAACTAAGGTGTTGAATCAACACTTGCACCGATATCCTTTTCTCCATTTCCCTCAAATGGTCCATTTTGGATTATGAGGAATCATCAAAGTCAACCACCCAACCACATGGAAGTTGATACCTCTCTACCTCCACCATCATCCTTTGTTGAGCCATCATTGAATGTGCCTCCACCAATCCCTCCTTCGTTTGAGGATCCTCAAATCTCTTCACTTGGTCCTCCACATCAAGCCATACCACCATCATTTCCGAGCCAAGACAAGGATTGTTATCATTGTCAACACGTTGAAGGCTTGATACATGAACTACGTGAAGAGCAACGTTTCATGTTCTATCACCTCCTCGAACGTTTCGATGAGGTCAATAAACCTAAACAACCGTGAGCTTAGGGATTCAAGTGGTGTCCTAGTCTTAAGCTTAACTTAGATCGCTTAGGAATCACATTTCATGTTTAAATCATTCTTTTAGTTTTAGAGATTTGTAGATCATTTCTTGTATTTTATTGAACGAGATTACATGTTTTATGCCATATTGTCTTGAGTGTTTGTTTGGTGCCTTATTACACATCTCATTTTGATGTTAACATCATTTGTTACATCACCATTGCTGTATCTTGTTTACAGTCAGACGGATCCCTCAGTTTTGCCTAGACGGATCCCTCCAAGGAGGGAACCGTGGGATCCGTGCAACAGAAGACTTGTTTACTACTAACTTGAGTCTTATTTGCAGGAAATTATGCATTATATACTTGTTTTCTAACCTTTGTTTTGTAGATTTTCTATATACACTTGAAGACTATGACACCCTAAGCTAGGGGGAGTTTCGTGTCAAAGCAATACACTGCAAAATCATTTGCAATATATTTCACATTAGGATCACGTTACATGACGTCCCTTGCAAAGTTGCAATCATCAAGGGGGAGCATATTCGTCACAAAGACGAAACCATTTGCAAACATAGTTGCAATGCACTAGTTTAGTATTTCTTCTTACTTGACGCCCTCACAAAGGGATGGACTCGTCAAGGGGGAGCTAAGACGAGAACACTTCTCGTCACTTGCTCTCTATATTTTTACTTTTTCCATCCTTTTACATGTTTTTATTAAAACAAGGTGTTAGTTTCTTTTCGACGCTCTTTTTTGTTTCGACAAAAAGGGGGAGAAGAAAGTAAAAACTCAAATTCAAATTTTTAAGAATTTTAGTTTTTCCTTAAAATAATTTTATGTTTTGTCATCAACAAAAAGGAGGAGATTTTTAATACAAATAAGTTGTAAAAACATTTATTTATGTTTTACGATCTTCTAATGTTTTGTCGATAACAAACGTAAAATCATTTTAATGAAACAAATAAAATACGTAAATAATTTGAGTCAATAGTTTATTAACACACTTACATTTTTCATATAAAACACTAAACAAGTAATAGTGATTTTATGTTTTAGTAATGCATATGTATAACAACTAGTGTTTACACATTGGGTAAATATATACATAATTAGTATGTATTGTAATGGGTAATACAATGGGTAGAAGTTTAAAGTATTTGACCCATTGACTAAATACATTGAATGTAGTTGGGTAAAATCCAAAGTCCATGACCCATACCCATGGAGCATAACCCATAACCCATTGCATGACATCATGCATAAGTCATGAATGGGTATTATCCATGATCCATGGATTTAACCCATGACCCATGGACTAGATGCATTGCACATACTAGATACATTGTATCCACTTTGATACCCATGGTCCAAAGTCTAGGACCCATGACCCATAACCCATGACCCATGACCCAAAACCCATGGGCAAAGAGGAGCGTCCCACGGTTCCCCCAGTTTACACTGGATGGATCCCTCAAGTAAGGGATCCGTGGGATTGATAAGGATTTAAAACGTACACTTTTAAGGGGTCATTTAAGCCCTTAATCGCCCACTTTTATATCCGTTACTGTTTAATTTCGTTCCTTTTCACTTTTTAGGTCTCTCGAAGGAAAAATGCTGGAATGATGCTTATTTGGACGAAAAAGAGTGAATATGTGAATAAAATGGCTAAAGTCAAGATCAAGACACTCACGCTGCTGGAAATGTACCTAACGGCGTCCCAAACAAAGGACGACGTCGTCCCTATATTTGTGACGACTCAGGAGTGAAATTGCTATTTTACACCTGACGGCGTCAGGCTTTGAAGAGTAGGGCATCACGAAAACTTTTCTCCTCGGACGCCTAGATCCATTCGCACGACTTCGAGTGAAGGTCGGCGTCACAACCACAACGTGACACCGTCCCAAAGTTGACTTGGCCAAGACGAAATCCTAATGGTGGCGATCTGACATATCTTTATATGTACTTGTGGATATCATTTATCTGTACTTGTGGTTCTTGGAGGATTGTATAATAGCCAAAGTGAGTTTCTTATACATATCTTGCATTTAGCCTTACATGGTCCATATTACGACTATTATAGATTGAAAGTCTTTTTTTTAATGAACTTGAAGGTTCTTTATACGGGTTACTGAAATACATTCCAGATGAGTTCCAACCCGTTTGACTCACTTGATGCTTGTGTGATACATTCTAGGTGTCGCAAGGGGCTGATCAAGAAGAGAAGTCCATTGGAGGAACTACCGAGTATGTCGTACTTTAAAATTGTGAAAGGAGTGTCGGTGGAAAACAAATGATTGCAGATGGTGCAGATGATAATATTATGTGTAACGATAACGCATGTCGACCCCATGACCCAACGAAAACAACGGACACAAATGTGGAAAAAATCTTTGACCTGCTGGTCGTTCGATGTCATTTTTTAAGTTCTTTTATATCCCCGATGTTAATGAATGTTGGTTGACGAAAAATTGTTGTGTCTTGAGATTTTTGGGTATTGTCATTTGATTCGATAAGTATCTCAACTGCAGAGAAATGTATTCAATGGTTTTTGAAATATAACATGGAAATGTTTTTTTTTTTTTTTTTTTTTTTTTTTGCTTTAAAGTAAATAGGTACAATGCTACATCATTTAGCCAATCATAATGTTAGTATATATATCATTTTCTGTAAATATATGATTTGGATCCAAAAATTGGTAACTTCATACTTATAGGATTCTTTAGTCATTATCTAACTTAATTCTACCTCTATAAATACCATCACCTGCTTTTATATTTACCATTGCATACTAAACAAAGATTTCCATAATTTCATAAGAGAAGACCTGGAGGATTCATTGGACGAATGGTTGGAAATACGTAATACTACTCCTATGCTTTCGTAGAATGTTGACCCATTTAATCTTTAGTCAGTTTATTAAATTTGACTTGCGTAAAGGTTTTGCTTTAATATATTGAAGAAGGAAGCAATTTATCAAACCGAGGCATGATGTGTCTTCAACTAACATTGAAGCAGTATTTCAAGAAGTAAAGGAAAAGTAGGAAGCTTTATATAAATCTTTTGAACAATGAGTGAGGATCAAATGATAAATATAATTAAGATAACAAAGATAAAAAGAAATTACAACCACAAATTTGAGATGCATCTACAAAAGTAGATGCATCTTCCTATTATTTCTCCTTCCTTATTTGGTATAATATGGTATAATACCACATGGGCAGGTAACATTTGTTTTTTCCGGGAAAGTAAATACGCTCAAAAAATAAAAATTCGGTTCATTTGGTGCGAGTTATAGAAAGTCGGTATATTCCGTGCAAGTAAATCTTGCCTCTTCAAAACTATTTACCGGTTAATTGGATAGGACGATAAATGCACCTTTATTATTTTAATAGTTGGAAGCCAATATTTTTATCATTTTATAAGAAGTCGTGTGTTATTTGTATTAGAGTGTTTTCATCCATCCTTGATCAACATAACTTTTTTCAGTTGGTGTTCTTTTTTTCGATTATTAGTTGACACTTCAAGATATTTTATCTTCTTGTGTTTTATAGGTTTTGTATAGATGGAAGGAGAAGACTATAAAGATATTAGGAAGAACTTGAAGAGCAATATATTGGGTAAATCTCTTATCTCTTAATTTATATACAACAATGGTCTCTATTGTTTGTGGGCGTTTTTCTTTCGTTAA
Source organism: Chrysanthemum lavandulifolium (assembly GCA_022545495.1). Taxonomy (NCBI): domain Eukaryota; kingdom Viridiplantae; phylum Streptophyta; class Magnoliopsida; order Asterales; family Asteraceae; genus Chrysanthemum; species Chrysanthemum lavandulifolium. The sequence goes on along the minus strand of CM040242.1, from coordinate 124,478,292 downwards.
GTGACTTTCATCCCATTTGACTGTCTATTTTGTTTTTCAACCCGTTTGAGATAAAACATTTTTGAAACCAACTTATTCATAATTAAATGGGTCGAAATTCGAGTCTCTCCATGTAAAGTATATAAATTATCAATAATTAAATTTTTGATAGGTTGATTTAGGAGGTTTATTGAATAAAAATGCACTTCTGTGACATTCAATATATTTGACATTCTCAATCATTGATGTAATTGGTGTTTTAACAAAAGTCAACCCTTCTGTCCCTATTTAAAGAAAGAATGGAATTGAGACTCAAAAAAGGACTATTAAGCTAAATGACCAGTCAGTTAGAAGCATACAACTAACATTTGAAAGGACTATATAGCTCTTTACATTTAAGTTTTCCTCTTCAAGTGACATGAATGTTGACTTGCTTAGTCTTTAGATTATTAGATATAACCCATTGTGGCCACTTTCATCTAATCACAGCTATGTTTGGGACCGCTGAAATGCATGGAAAGAGTGCATGATGACCTTTACAAGCAATGAATGATAAAGTCCAGACTTATGGATATTCCAGGCCACACAGCCGGAACGGACACCAAGTCCAGACTTAGCAGTATGTTTCTTGGTTCACTAAGTGTATTTCAATTGTAAACATAACCTTGACATAAAAAATAAAGATAAATCTTCTTGATAATCTTAATGGAATTTTGAGGCATCTGAATAGTCAACTATCATATAAGTATTTGGTATCTCTCTTGTTGTTAAAGGAGCTCTGGCCTATCGTTTTGTCAAAGCTGAGTAATAGTATGATTGGTGTTCTCATATGTTAGGATTTAGTAAATCCAGTTATTAAAGTGTCGGTCACCTCAAGTATATGTAATCGTTAGAAAGCTCGTAGTCGTAGATTATTTAATGTTAAGTAGTATTTAGTTAAGTAACACCGTGGAGGACGGACGGGTCTTTACCCACCTGTATGCACGATCCACACCGCGGTGGCGTTTTTAAGACTATAAATACCCTCCACCTCCCAGGTAGGGGTTGGAGCTCATAATAATACTTTTACTTTCTCTCACTAAGTTTCCAAACCTCTAACTATTTCTCTCTCTAAAACCTCAAGTTATACGCCTACTTGTAATCATGATTTGATGTGTTTGTGAAATCCAATATGTTACAAATGGTATCAAGAGCCATGGTTTGATCATCTCTCTTACATGTCCTTGGATTTCTAGTGGTTTTATATGGTTTTTGGGTTTGAAAAAGTTTAGTGGTTTTTGCATCATTTGGATCATTTCTTGTGTTAAAGTTTGAATTTTGAGTGTACTTTTGTGTTTAGAATCATTGTAAGTGCCTGGGTTTTGATTTGAAAAGCTTAAATCACTGTGGTTGAGCTTGTTTTGGATTGAAAAGGGTTGTTTTTAAGTTTCTCTACCTAGCGACTTGAGTCTCGGAGTACTTTTCTTTGTAGCGACTTGCTTCATTAGTTTGCAGCGACTTGTAGTTGAAGTGGTAGCGACTTGAGCCCTAGCGACTTGTCTATTGAGACAAGGAGACAAACAGTACAAAGTAGTGGAGACACCACTTCGACTAGCGACTTGTTCGACGTAGCGACTTGTCTTTATTATTTCTAGCGACTTGTCTTTGTTGTGATTAGTGAGTTGCTCTTTAGCGACTTGATCTCTTAGCGAGTTGTTCCTTAGCGACTTACCCACTTAGCGAGTTGCTCTTTAGCGACTTGTCCACTTAGCGAGTTGCTCTTTAGCGACTTATAAGCTTAGCGATTTGGTGCTCTAGCTAATTGTGTTTAGCGACTTGGTTCATAGCAACTTGTGCTTAGCGACTTGGTTCATAGCGATTTGATCCTTTAGCGAGTTGTTACTTAGCAACTTGGTGATTTAGCGACTTGTCTTCAAGGATTATAGCGACTTGGTTGATTATTGTTTCTAATACGGTTTTCTCTTGATTTAGTAAAATCCCGTGAAAGAATCTATTTTCCGGTTTAATTATAGAGTTATAAAATCCCGTGATATCTGAAAACATGTCTACTAACGTGCCCACAATCATCTCTTACATTGTCGAGGATGTTCAAGCGGTGGATCGGACACTCGCCCACCTATGCTTGATGAGGCGACTATGACTCATGGGCTCAACGAATTAGGTTGTCTTGTTTGGGAAAAGAAAATGGATTCAACATTCTCAAGTCAATTGATGAAGGACCGTATCAAGTTGAGACAACCGAGACATACTCGATATAGCAGCTTGATGGCATGATGATATTAGGACCGGACGGACCTAAAATGTATGATGAGCGCACGATAAGGAGAATAAGAGATCGATGCGAGACATCATGGCTTCTAACATCATACTCGGGCTTACCTAAGGACATTTACAAGGCGATCAATCACAACATGAAGCTAAGGCGGTTTGGAAAATGTCAAGATGCTTCTCTCGAGTTCGAACTAACCAAGGAAGACAGAGAATCACAACCTGTATGATGAATTTGAGCATTTTAAGATGAAACCAGGAAGAAAGTGTCTATGAATATTACGTGAGATTCCACAAGCTTGTAAATGACATGAGGAACATCAAATGACCATGCCAAATATTCATTGAACTCAAAGTTTGTGAACAACATGAATCCGAATGGCACAAATTTGTCACCTCGTGAAGCTAACCAAAGGATTAAAGAATGTTGAAAACTCTCGGACCTGAGCGGATCTTTAGCACTCGTGGATCGTTAGTGTTGCCTATGTAATCATAAGCAAACTAATAGACAGTCTCTACAACTCGTATTCTATTGCGGAAAGTAAATACAAGTTGTTATAACTAAGAACACTTAGATCCTCTATGGATCTTTTTATTAACTGAAACTCTATGTTTCGGATGAGTTATCTATTACAAACTATTAAGTTCCTTTTATAGGCAAGGAACCCTAATCTATTACAACTCAAACGACTAAGCATGCAAGCATGCATTTAATGACTAATACATTAAACAATGTTGAGCAGTACAATAATGCCCATGCAACCTTGGGCGTTCAAAGATAATAATGAGTTAGCATTTAATTCATAAGGCGCATCTGATCCTAGTCACTTTTCACCCTTCAAAGATAACACGGCAGCGCTTGTACTCTTCAGAGAATCACTCCTTGATGAGAATCGCTTCTACTTGACAGAAACCTTCGCCAAGAATGTGTGTAGAAATCCTACTTCACATAATTCCCAACAATCCTCCCTAAAGCTGAATTTGACTTGGTTAAGTTCCGGTTTCGACCTTGAAAGATCTTTTGATACTTCAAGATTAGAGGATTGTTTCCATACATCAAGAGCAAAGAACCACTAATAATCTCATCTCTATGATGATCAAGCTTTGAAACGCTGTGGTCTTTGCAAACAACAAAAGACATAATGTACATCAATACTTATCGGTTGCAATATATTCTCATCACATCCGGTGTGTTCACACCGAGAGGTGAATCATTGAAAATAATGGTTTTGATGTCTCTTTACCAATAGCCATTACTACGGAGTAGCCAAATGTTTAAGTTCGAAAACTATGGTACATCGATAACCATCGATTTAGTAGCAAATCAAAGAACTATATAAACGGATTTGATGTGTCTTTACCGTAGCCGTTTGCTCAGGACTAGTCAATTCTTAGAATTGGTGAATTGATAACCAAATATGGAGATAGTTGCCTTTACCACAATCCATATACTTGTGGGCTAGCCAATTCTTCAATTCCAACAAGGAATAGACCATGGTGAATTGATGACCATACAACTCTCAGCAATTAAGCATGGGTGGTTGCAGACCCTATGATTTTGAGCAAACCATTACAGCTATCAACAGATTTGATATGTCTTTACCAAAGTTGTACCCTTTGGACTAGCCAAATCTTTGAAATACACAAGGTATCTCCGGTGAGTTAAAACCATCAAAAGTGCAACAAAACTTGCAAGAGAAAGTTAGTTTTTTTTTTTTTAACTATTAAAACAAACAAACAAACAAACAGAGAAAAACAAAACTAACCAATAAAACAAATAATGAAAAAAAAAACGGTACCATTATTAAGAAGAAGAGGCAGTCTGATCTTGCAGAAGTTGGGTCTTGATTAAACTAACCAGTTGTTCAGCATTTAGCTTTTCATTTCCCACTGGCTCTGGAGGAATCTCCAACTTCTGACAAAGCATTCTTTCCATAAGTCTCTTGGGCAATGGATACTTTCTTTCAGCAAACATGCAGACTGTGATTCCACCCTTAGTCTCAAGCACATGCACACGAGGGAGAGGATAGAGTCTCCAAGACACAACCCGCCATAAATGTGAGTTCTCCCAAATGGAATGTCCTTTACTATTAGGAGAATGAGAGTTAAACAGTACTTGAAGATCTCCTAATAAGAACATCCCAGAACCTTGTGGTGCTTTATTGCAGTAATGGCTAGTGACAAGAGTGTATAGAGATAGTAAATCTGCCCTATCAACCAAGTGTAGGATTTCCTTCAGAAAGGTGAATTCCATTGAAGTGTTATCCTTTCGATGAATGACATTCATCTCTTCATCCTTCATATTCCATTTGATCAGCACATTTTGATCTCCCTCAGGAAAATCAGTAGCAGAACCTTCTATAATGAAGGTTGACTCATCAGCCTCAAGATCCAGGGAAGTGATTTTGGCCATCCTCTTCTTCTTTTTTCCAGGCTTATAGATTCCTAAAGATGGTGCATCTTCACGAATGGCATTCATTCTTACTAGCAAGTTTCTAGCCTTCCTTGATTTTATACTTGCTATATCAGCTTCCGAGCAAACAGATGCCACAGATGGAGTGGGAGTGGTACATTAGGTACCGGAAGAAATGGCTGGTTCGGTTCAAGCAGATGAAGTTTTGTTAGGTGAGCTAGCAATCTGTAGGAGTTTCAGTGAAACCTTAGATGGTTCAAAGAAGGAACCTTGTCATCTTTTCTATCCAAAATATCTTTTTCCGCCTCAGCAGATGCTATAGTTGTGGTGGATGAGGGCATGACTATTTCTTCAGTGGAAACACCATGTGGTTCAGCAGATTGATCTGCTTCAGCTGAATGTGTAGTCTCAATGGTAGCTTCAGTAGAGACTTTGGAGGAACATGACATATCATCAAACTTGTCCACAATCTCAGCTGTCTTTGTCCTCTTAGTCTTAGGAGCATCTGAAAAACCAGCAATCCTTTTTAAGCTTGAAGTGTGCGAAGAAGAATACTTCATGATTTGATTATATTTGCGAATCAAAATATGATCGGGGAAGGCCTTGACTTGCTTCATTGACAACCCAGAGTTATACAGAGATGAGCTCTGGTTTTTCACCACAAGCCTCATTTCAGCTTTAGTAGGAGGTCTATCTTTATTCCTTTGAGTTGTGATGGCTCTCCTCTTTTCAGCTGCTTCTTGCTTCAATTGTCTTCCACGAGCCATCATCAAATCCACAAAACTTCCACTGTTGAAGTCTGCACCTAAGATACTCTGAGCCAGTGAAGGGTTTGATATGACTTGCTGAGTATAGGCATCCCAATGAGTGTCAGGAAGCTTAGTACGCATTTCATCTAGCTCCCTTTTTCTTTCAGGAGGTAAATCAGACGTCGGTAGAGCTGCAAGCTGTTTAGCCATTTCTTCATCCTTCTTTCTCTCATTACACTCAGCTAGCATTCTGTCTTGTTCTCGCCTTTCCTCTTCATTTACCAAGTCTGGACCAAGCACATCTTCAACCAGTAAACCTTTTCCTTTATCAGTAGTCTCCTTAGCACAATCATCATCAGCAATATCGATAATAGGAATCTCAGTAGAAACACCCAAGTCTTTTTCAGAAGAAACATGTTGTGAGGGTGCATCAGCAGGAGTGGACACTGAAGGTTTTGTATGATCAAGAGTGACCAAGTTCGAGAGCAACATCCTCCATTGGGGTATCAGCAGATGCAGCTTTGACAACTCTGGTTCCTTGGATACTTCAATAGTTGCTTTATTCAAGTAAGATCTCTTTCTCCTTTTGTAGAGAACAAGTTCCTTCTCCTTTGAAGATTCTGTAATTACTGACGAAGGATCATTAAGAGACACATCAGCTAACATATCAAGAGACCCATACTGAGGTTCATCTTCTTCCTCCTCAGAAGAAACCACAAACTTCCTTTTGGTTTCCTTTTCAAGTCTGTTCTCCGGTCCTTAACTTTACTCAGATCTTCAATCTTACTACCAAGAGTAGACTTGGTCACCGCAAGTTCCTTTTTCGATCGACACCTCGGCCATACATGTTTACAAGATCATACATGATGTGAGAGTAATGGGGTCCTCGGCTCCACCAGCAGATTGCTCTGTGGTAATGGGAGCTTCATTGGACCTTCGGAGAAACATGGTCATTCTCAACATGAGGAGGAACCTCATCACCGTGTACCCTTGGGGACTAGGTGTGGTCATCTGTTCGGATCGGACTCAAAATCATCAAGAGGATCATGTGCGGTGGTGGACTAGGACAATGTGTTAGAGTGGGTGTTGGTGGAGGCGCCCGGAGCATCATGAGAAGCTTCGGCAGAAGGAGGGCCTCATCAATATTGACCGATGGATTGCCATCGGTAGCAACAGTGAAGAGGGTGGGATGTTGGCAACATTCTCTCATCGTGACCACATTGCCTTGAGGCAACATAGCTTCTATCAAGGGATAATGTGCCCCTCAAAGTTAGTTCTCATAGAGGCAAAAAGTTTGGCTGACAGAGCTCCTATGGCATAAAAGGATTGGACTTGAGGAGTGGTGTCAAAAATCATTTGTAGAAATCTAGGGTACATTAAAAACTTAGTCTTTTTCCTTTGAATATTCTCAATCATGTTTTCAAAAATAAACCGAGAAAATTATAAGTTACCCTTGGGAAAGACACACAATACCACAACCCGGTTGGGTAGAGAGGCGGTCCCATCCTCGACTTGTTGCTTATGCCTTTGAAACAACGTGTGAATCAAGAACCTCCACATTGGGCAAAGATGCTTCTTGACCAAATGTCGGTCCTCGTACCTCGATAGCCAACCGCTCTCACCAAAGAAGCACCTCCATTTGTTTAGAGTGAAAAACTCCATCAAGATCTTCTAAGCGAAGCTTCCTCCTTATCATCTCTTCCGTAACCACATGCTCGCTCCGTCAATGAGCCACAATCTGTTTCACTGCGTTTTGAAGCAGATGCCCTAAACTGAGTAACAAGTGATTCATATATTGCATTCGGAGAATGTGTTAGAGCATAGCAAATCTTGGACCTTTTTAAGAATTCCACCATTGGTTCATACAATTCATCATCTTTAGCTTTTCCCAGAAAAGCAACTTTGTTGTGATCCTTCTTAAATTCAAGTGCCATGTGATTATTTGAGATCTTAGGGTTATGATGCTTGTAATGAAGTGTTATTGGATGAAGGAGAGGGAATCGGTTTGTTTTGAAGTGGAAGAATGTGAATGGTAGTTGTTGCTTAAGTTATAGTCAAAAGAATTTGACCGTTTGGTTGACCGTAGCTTACGTGTATTTTAACTTGACCAAAGAAAGTGTAACGCTTCAGCAGAAACAGATGGTCAATCTGCTGAAGTTGTACACCTCAGCAGCAACCATCAGAGATAAAAATATCTTCGGTAATATTCTAGAGTGTTACTGTGCCAACCACTCGCATTAATTCCCATTGAACCTCGAATCCGTCTATAAAATGATCCCAATGTACACATAACTCTTCATCAAAGATCCCTAAATATCATAACAAACCCTAGTTTCTTCAATGTCCCAAAATTAATCACAATCAACCATGAGTAGTTCCAACCCAATCATTCTTTCATCAGATGACAATGAAACCTCCATAAGCAGTCTTTAGAGGTGGAAGAAGAATTATTTGAACAGCAATCCAGGGGGTGGAGAAGACAACTCATCCTTAAGTTCTTATGTATCACCTTATGAAGACTCAGATGAGGAAGCAACTTCAAAGAGAGTGAAAGAGCCTCCCCTTGCTGTTGTGAATGTGCCTTCCCATCCGTTGATGATTCGATGACTCGTAAGGAGAGAACATCTTACTCCCAACCTCCCGGCACCTCGGCCTCCACGAAGGCCACGAGCCCGAAATCCGCCACTCCCTAAGGATAGAGAGGTGGTTCTTGGTCTTTCTGCACCAAGTTTTGGTGCATCAACACACATCGTATAAGGGAAGGGCTTAAGGAGGGTGGATGGATTACATTTTGGTTGAAATGAATAGATGAAGCACAAAGGACATATTATTTTTCTCCATCATCATGTGTGGTCATCGTCATCATCAACGTTTTCATCAATCCATCCTCTCCATTTTGATCCTTAGCATCTTCGTCGTACTGGTCATGCATATCCATCCATTAATATAGAAGGAATGGGTGGTTATGCAAGATTTCACAAACGCATATCCAGCATCTAGTGTGAAAGATGTGAGCGATCATGCATATCCAACATTATGTTAGATGTTGGAATAGATGATATGTACTAGATTAGGATAAGTAGTATGGCTCTTTTCTTGTAGTTGCATTGAAGTTGCTTGTAAGCTGTAAGCTGTAATTTGAATGAATGAACAATTTTAACTTCAGTACTTGTCTTCAGTATTTTGTCTTCAGTGGAAACCAATTGCTCACTCCATTACTTAGTTTTCAGAGGAAACATGCTTTGAGCTTACTCGACCATACCAAAGGACCACATTTGATGAATTTGAACAAAACAGGGCATACTATAAACCTAACACAGAGAAACACATGAACAAAACAGAGACAAAACAGACTAAAAAACTTATTAGCAAGTTAGAGTTAGCAAACAGAATATACACAAAGTTTACTATAAAATCCTCCCCTGAGGCATATGCCTCCCCTTAAACTTTGCAGTTAAGGGAAGAGAAAGATCCACCATTGTTCTTGGGTTTCAAAGTGAAATTTAGGTCCTTTATTTTCCAAGAACAACTTCTTGAAGTTTTGACATGAGTGCCCAACATCCTTTCCCATTATTTATAGAGTCAATATATGCAGGTCAATAACCATGTTTAAAATATGGGCTAGTGGGTTGCACATAAGGTCTATCTGCTGATCTCCTCCAAGGAGAGTCCGTATAAGTAGCTTGTGGGACATAAGGAGGAATATTTTTAACATTGGTCCACACTTGTCTAGGTTTCTGCTGAGGAGCACATGCACCCAATCTTTGTTCATAGAAATCACAATCCTTAATCAAATGAAGTTTACTTCCACACACAAAACATGTCTTCCTTTTGGAAGATTGATTCACCAAAGGAGATGTTCTATTACATGTAGAAGTACTTAAACCAGAAACATTAAAGGAATTGTTTTAATGGACAAATTATGCAAAGATTTAAAAGACAAGTCTTGTGGAAACAGCTTGGAGGTGGATTCCTCGGCATCTATCCTAGAAGGCTTGTATACTGCACTTGGGTGCAAGCTTAGGTGTAGGCTCGGTGAGGGCTTGGGAAGGTCGACTTATCACTTGAATCACAGTGTAAGTAGATCCTTGATCCGATGAATTGTCACCGCTGAGAAAGAGACAAAATCATAAGATGAAGCATCATTGTCCGCAAGTCTTTTGACTTTTGCCATACAGATGGTGTGATCCATCAAAGTCAACATTAATGGATAGGTCGGTGGGCATGAATTCACCTCTAATGGGTCCAGGGTGACATGTAAATCACCTTCCTTTCTAAAGTGTTCTAAGCTGCGGTGTAGATTTACGCCCATCTTGCCTAGCTTCCAATCCTACATACTCGAAAGCCTAAACCTATTCGGAGTTCACCGACCGACTACTATAAAGTGCTCTAGCTAGATTGTCACCGATATTAACCATTGTTTATGTCTAGCTATTTCTCGACAAGTTTCTCCTTAAGCTCTAGGTTTTCGACAATAGCATCGACTTTTTCTTTTCGGTCGTTTAAAGTTGATATTAGCAATATCTAGATCAAATTAAACACCTTAATCTTTTCTTCATAAGCTATCGATTCTTTTGAAACCAAACCTTTGTCTTTCTAATGTTTTAACGAGAGTTTATAAGCTTCATTATCAACATAGCATTCATTGTACTTAGGTTTCATAGTATCATAAGCTTCTTTCAGGTTCATTGTATCTTTTACTACAACCAAATATACAATTGTGTACCGAGAAAGTCCCATCAAGGCAAACCGATCATGCCTATCTGTGAAGTGCATCCGCCAATAGTCCAAGCTTCTCTGTGTCAATGACTTCCTCATTCGCGAGTTCATGTGCGACCATTGACTGTTCATCCATGGTGACCAAAGTGTCAAGTGTTAGCTCCCTTCGATTCTGGCGATAGGAATTGTAGCTAGTACTCTCTCCACTCTTCCTGTCTTTGCATTCCTTGAGAAATGACCCATCGGTGGCAAGAGAAACATTTGACCTTTCTCTGTCAAGCGAGTGGATCCTTTCCTTGAACCCAAACTTCCTTCCGGCCTTCTCCTCAAACCTCTTGATATCTCATCGAAAGCATGGCCACCGCCATTTCGACTTCATCTCCTCCATCTCAAGTGGGTCCACGATCAAAGTCTTCATATACCGATCTTTTGAGTGTCATAATCGCAACAAATGAATGAAGAACATCCTCCAAAACACCGCCGTTTTGGCTTGAGGATGTGATGGAGTGGGATGATAGGATGATGATGGTAAGTAAGATGGACTTGAAGCATGCATCATCATATTCGAGTGGGATGTCCCAACAAGGTGAGTGACCGAAGAGGATGCACGGTAGGAGATCGACATCGATTCAAGAGACACGAGTTTGTTGTATAGCTCATCAAAGGTGAGCATGTCCAACCCACCTTTAGCTTTAGGTGCTATCTTGACATGTAACCATGATGGAGGCAAAGATCGAAGGAACTTAGAATTGCAATCATCATTGTCGCTTTGCATTCAATTTGGTTGTCGACTCGTAATCTTGTGAAACCCGTCAGATCCTTGTGGATACCTTCTTCTTCGAGATATGGAACTCTTGGAAGTGTTGTCTCAAGATAGACTTCCTCATCCTCCTGGACTCTTCATTCCCACCAAACCTTGCTTTCAGAGCCATCCGGATGTCCTTTGCATCAACCATGTGGTGAAAATCACCCAAGTGATCTTAGAATAGATTGAAGAAGGATGGTTCTAACTTTGTCTCTTTGTACCGCTAGAATCTCTTGTAGCTTTGGGAGGAGCAATAGTAAACTTACCATCTAGATGCGGGATGGTCTTCTTGATTGTTGCCATTCTTCACAATCTCCCTGATTCCAATCAATATTGGAGATCCATTACGCATCTTCATGGTCCATAGATCATACTCTTCTTTCTTTAGGTAAGAAACTTACCATTCTTGTTGGAGAGACTCGGATTCTTTGCATAGAGGTGGTGGTTTTGATGTTGTTGTTGGTGGTGACTTCGATTCATCATCGGTTCGTGCATGGTGAATATGTTTTTGGTTGTATGGGGGTGAGGAAAATAAGGTTCTCGTGATCGTAGAGACTCTCCCGAGGCTCTGATACCACTTGTTGAAAACTCTCAGACCTTGACAGATCTTTAGCACTCGTGGATCGTTAGTGTTGCCTATGTAATCATAAGCAAACTAATAGACAGTCTCTACAACTCGTATTCTATTGCGGAAAGTAAATACAAGTTGTTATAACTAAGAACACTTAGATCCTCTATGGATCTTTTTATTAACTGAAACTCTATGTTTCAGATGAGTTATCTATTACAAACTATTAAGTTCCTTTTATAGGCAAGGAACCCTAATCTATTACAACTCAAACGACTAAGCATGCAAGCATGCATTTAATGACTAATACATTAAACAATGTTGAGCAGTACAATAATGCCCATGCAACCTTGGGCCGTTCAAAGATAATAATGAGTTAGCATTTAATTCATAAGGCGATCGCGATCCTAGTCGACTTTCACCCTTCAAGAATAATACGGCAACGCTTGTACTCTTCAAGAGAATCACTCCTTGACAGAATCGCTTCTACTTCAAGCAGAAACCTTCGCCAAGAATGACAAGCAGAAATCCTACTTCACATAATTCCCAACAAAGAACACCAACTATGAGCAATTGTATGCCTTCCTTCTTGAATGAGACATGCTATGTTTGAACGAAGGATTCTTGAGCAGTTCAAATCTAAACAGGAGAAACAAGTTCATCAAATGATTCAATGACCTTTTACACCAATGTTGGAATTACCACCAAAGCTTCTCAAGTCATACCCACGGGTAATGGTAATTACAAGCTCATTCCCGATCCGGCATATAAGCCTCAGACTCAAACACACTCATGGAAAACTTCATCAATCAACTGTCTCTCATGGTTGGTCAAAATATGAATTCCACTCCACACCAACAATAACCTCGAACAACATCCAATCCACACAATCAAGCTCTTGTCGAGATGGTAGGTAGTGGTGCGAGAATGTGCAAGGAAGGCGGTATGAACAAGGAATGATTGGAGCAAAGTTATGGTATCTTGGAGTAGGTGGAGGATATGTGGCTAATCGAATCGTGGAAGAAGCGCCAATCAAGGGCAAGCAAAGCCAATCAAATGCTACAAGCGTGGTGGTGAGGACATATTGCGAGGCGCACATCTCCAAAACGTCCACATAATGCGAATACTTGAGACAAGATGTTGCTTGTGCAAGCTCGGGATAATGGATCACTTTGGATGAAGAGGAGTTGTTGTTTCTTGCGAGAAGGAATGCTAAGACATATGATCTTGATGTGGATGAGCAACCAATTCAAGAAATAGGTCACAATCATCAAAATGCCTTTCAAGTTGCGGCATTGTGATGCATTTGATTACGATGTCGATGATGAACCCACGCCTGGACAATCTTCATGGCTAGCATCTCACCTATGGTCTCTCCAAAGGTCTCTTCACCACAACAAGCTGGACCATCCAAAGAATCAATCATCTCAGAGGTATTTAAACTATACGATGAGGTGGATGAGCAAAAGATACATGACGAAGTACAATCTTTTGAAACTTATGAATCAGATATTGATAATGAGGGTAATAGTAATACTGTCCCATATGATCAATATGTGACACAAAGTGAAAGTGAGATTGTACAAAGTGATGTATCTTCTATAGTCAATGATGACTATGTTTTTGATGAATACACTGCATGTGCCCCTGATAATTCTATTATCTCTGAACTGAATGCCTATAAAGAACAAGTTGCTATTTATGAACAACGTGCTAAGTTTGAGTTAACTACCCGTGAGCAGGAAATGGATAACCAAATGCGTATAATTATTAGAAAAAGTAATTTTAGAAGAAGTGTTAAAACAAGAGTTAAACTCCTTACAAGAAAAGCTTTCTAAAAGCTGTTAAGCAAAAGCAAGAGCTTCAAGATAATGTTAAAGTGCTTAAACAAGAATTCAATGCTAAGGAATCAAAACTTTTGAATGATTTTCTAATCTAAAAACTTTGAAAACAAGCTTGAAAATAAGTTGTGCGTATAAGGGAACACCATTGATCGCTCACATGATCACTAAGCATAGAGTCTTAAGCAATAAGCACAGTATTCCCTTGTAGAGGAACCAATCCAGTATTGCAAAAAGCTAAAGCTTTCCATAAGATTGTATATGATGGCAATGAGATCCTTAAGCCTAGGCAATCACCTTCATGTATTGGAAGCACGGAAGAGGATAAAAAATTAGGAGATGCCTCTAGGGAGAAAATGGATAAGAAACTAGAAGATCCTAAGTGTAAAAAGAATAACATAACGATCAAACCACATGATTACACAAAAGAAAATTGGATCTCCCTGAACAGGTTTAAGCCTCAAACTCAATTAGCCATAGAACAAGTTTTTTGGAAGAAAGATATGCATAAGCAAAAAGCAAACGTACTTGTTGAAACAAACACTCCCCTTAGGAAAATGCCTGCAGCTACTTTGTATCCTCCGAATACACCAATGCACTTAGTTCCTAGAACTATTGCCACTTATAGCAAGACCTTAATCAGCCTGTATGTTGTTTATCAACTATTCGTTGATTTTGAGAAGACATGTAAGAAGAGAATCACACCTACGGGGATAGCGAAGGGAAAGGGTTTTGAGCAAACTAAAGAATGTTATTTAAGCGAGGTCATGCCTTTCTTTAAACAATTAAAAGGTCAATTTAAGAGTCTTCAAAAGGGATTAACTCGGATATCAAAGAAATGGAAAAGGAATTTGATGCAATGATAGTTGAGGTAAATGATTATGAGCAGGAACTTAAATATAATGAAATTGAAAGGAAGAACTTGCATATCTTAAATGAGAACTTAGTATTAAGTTGTGTGGCTCAAGATGTGTTTTATATCGTTACTAAGCATTCTATTATCGCTTCTCAATTTCATGAATTAATGTTGCCTTGAAAGTCTCCATGATCGTGTCATTGAGCTTGAAAACAAAACCCGAGAACTAAATGAGAAAATTGATCGGGATGATCATGATAATTTGGTAAAACAATTATCTAAGCTAGAAGTTGAACATTTCAATTTGCAACTAAAATATCAACATCTTAAAGAAAATGTCAAAACCTCAAACATCAAGACATCCTCAATTGTTCCAGAGTTTGATGCACTTTTTGAAATAAACAAAGCGTGACGAATAGATTCAAGCTCATTGTAACACGATCGAAAGTTGAAAGCCCAAATTTCACAATTAAAGGGTGAAAAGAACAACATGACAGCTCCCAAATGCCTCCTCCTTTAGATTCTCAAGTGTTCTCAAATTTTTCATCTTCAAAACTTGGTTAATGTTTTACAAAAGGAAAATGAGAGTTTTCTAGAAGAAAATGAAAAGTTAAACGACGCTTTAAAGAGTTATATGATTCAATGAAAGTTACTCGTGACAAGAACAACGAAAATAACGTCTTTACAAAAGGAAATTGAGAATCGAGGAGTCGGAAAAGGAAAATGCCACTTGTCTTTAATGAGAATGTTGCATCAAAGTCATCTGCAGATCGCAAATATACTGTGACTGTTAAATACATTCCTCCTCATCTTAGAAATAACGAACTTGTGTTTCATAACTATTTCGCTCACCTTAAGGATAGTCTAGAATGTCTCCGTGAGATTGTAGAAGAGGATTTCATAAATAAGCCACTTGATAGAAAAATTAGGTTTGCTTGTATTCAGGCCAAACGATCTCAGGAGCTGTTAGAATGTTTACTAGCAACATGTCCTAAATCCTTAGGTGCGAAAGATAAAGTTGTGGTGCCTTGTTCTATGCCTAGTTCCAAGTATGCAACCCATTCTATGCCCAGTATTAAGAAATTGAACTCTAAAGTGCCTTCAAGTAGTTCAGATCCTTGCACGTCTAGTTCAGGAATACAAAAAGTAGACCAACCAACTAATGTTCCCATAATTCCCTCTATGAGAGTGTCGGTGACACAAAAGCAAGGGGTCAAAGCCTCCGGAAAATACAAAGCAAGATAGGACCTGCAAGCTAAGAATGTGAAATGGAAGAAAGTGAAGATCACCCTAGGAACATTAAGTTTGAGTTGAATAAAGCGAATCGTGTTGATTCTAGTATTAGCTATAAGCTTCACCGTAATTAATTGAATTCGCTACTTTTGGCAAAACATGTAATGATGATTGCTTGGTTTCATTACTAATCATGAATGTGGTGTGAATGATTTGATTAATGTTGTTAAATGCCCATTAAGATAGTTAATGCAAAGAATCAAGCTAAGAAGGCTAGAAAGCAATGGCGGAAGAAGGTTAGAAAACATTGGAAACCCACGGAAGGAAATTTAGTAACATAGGTTATCGAATGGATACCCTCGGGCCGCAAATTCAATCTTAATGAGATGTGCCTAAATTATCTAGATCAATGCCCATTAGGAAATGGATGCCTACTTGGTAGAACTATTCCTTTAAGAAGTTAACATACTTTGAATAGGTCTAATGCATACACTAGCCTTGCATCAATCCACGATGATTTCATTGTTTCTACTTCCGATGTGGGTGTTCCAATCATTGTTACTAACCAAATGGAACCCATTCTTGCATGGGATCCCAATTATCTAGTTATCCATTCTTGTCTGTGTTCAACTGCGGATCGTTCAAATCGATTCGTGGTACACGGACTCAGTTGTTCCAAGCATATATTTGGAGATCGCTCGCGCTCATGAACTTAGTGAGTAAATTCATCGGGACTGTTAGATTCGGGAACGACCATTTTGGTGCAATTATGGGTTATGGAGACTATGTTGTTGGTAAAAGTGTAATCTCCAGGGTATATTATGTGGAAGGTCTTGGTCATAACTTGTTCTCTGTTGGTCAATTTTGTGATTCCGATCTAGAAGTGGCTTTTAGAAAACATACTTGTTTCGTTAGAGAACTTGATGGTGTAGAATTGTTAAGAGGAACTCGTGGTTCAAATCTATACACCATCTCTATCGAAGACATGATGAAGTCCTCTCCAATCTGCTTGTTGTCAAAGGCTTCGAAAACAAAGTCATGGTTATGGCATCGTCGTCTCAATCACTTGAACTTCGGCACCATTAATAATCTTTCCGTAAAGGATCTTGTAAGAGGCTTACCCGCATTAAAGTATGAAAATATCTTCTTTGTTCAAACATGCCAATTGGGAAAAAGCACGAAATATGCCCACAAACCCAAACCCACTAACTCAAGAATGGAAGTTATTCATACCCTTCATATGGATTTGTGCGGACCAATCGAGTGCAAACGATAAATGGGAAGAAATATATTCTAGTCGTTGTTGATGACTACTCTCGATTTACTTGGGTAAAGTTTTGAGGACAAAGGATGAAACTCGGATGTCATCATCAAACTTATCAAGCGACTTCAAGTTCGACTTAACAATACGGTTAGAATTGTTCGAGCAGACAATGGCACGAGTTCGTTAACAAAGACTTAAGTCAATTTTATGAAAGTGTTGGAATCGGTCATCAAAGAAGTGTTCCACAAACTCCTCAATGAGCGGTGTAGTTGAAAGCGAAATCGAACTCGGTGGAAGCCGCAAGAACAATGCTAATTTATTCAAAGGTTCCAATGTTTCTCGGGTGAAGCCATTGCCACCGCTTGCTACACCCAAAATCGTTCCTCATACACACATCTCATGGAAAAACTCCATACGAACTTGTCCATAAACAAAAACACGATCTCTCCTACCTTCGTGTGTTTGGTGCATTGTGCTATCCAACGAATGATGGTCAAGATTTAGGTAAGTTAAGAGCTAAAGGCGGACATTGGAGTTTTGTAGGTTATGCATCAAACAAGAAGGGAACCGAATATACAACAAAAGAACTCGAGATATCATGGAAACTATTCACGCCACGTTCGATGAGTCATCCGGGCAAATGGCTCCGGGACAATCCATTCGGACCCGCATCTCAACCTTCATCAAGTAGTCCCATCAGTTCTACTCTTGTACTAAATCCTCACCAAGAACTCCTTATGTACCTCCTTGAGAAGATGATTTGAAGAAATTGTTTGATCCAATGTTTGATGAACACTATGAGCCAAATGCTAATGATCATCAATTCCATCAACAGAGGTCGCCCTATCCCTATCAATGAAGTTAACCCTTCGTTTCTATGTCATTAAGTCAAGCGCTGCCGCTAATCACTCTGTCTCATCATCAAATCATCAATCATCGAGTGTACATCATGGAATTGTTTTGGCACCAATGATGGAGATAATCCCTTTGCTACTCCCGAAGATGCCCCTTTGAAAACATATTTGCTCACGAATCATCATCGAACCATCTTCATCGGAGAAATCGACTGCTACTTGGTTCCTCAACAATGACCACACGAATACCTTAGAAAATGGACACATGATCATCCATTGGACAACATCATTGGAAATCTCTCTCGTCCAAAGTATCCACTCGTAAACAACTTGCAAGCGATGCCTTATGGTGCTTCTTCAACTCCGTACTATCAAGGTCGAACAAAAGGCGTTAAAGCGCCATGAATGAAGACAATGGTTCAATGCCATGCAAGAAGAAATTCATGAATTTGATAGACTAGATGTATGGGAATTAGTACATGCTCCTGACTGTGCTATGATCATTGCTCTAAATTGGATCTTCAAAGTAAAACTTGATGAGCATGGTGATGTATTAAAGATCAAGGCTCGATTGGTTGCAAAAGGATACCGTCAAGAGGAGGGTATTGACTTTGAAGAATCATTTGCTCCAGTTGCTCGTATTGAGGCAATCAGAATCTTCTTGGCTAATGTTGCAAGTAAGAACATGGTAGTCTATCAGATGGATGTAAAGACGGCTTTTCTTAACGGATATCTTAAAGAAGTCGTATACGTCAGCCAACCTGAAGGTTTTATGAATACAGAGCATCCTACTCATGTCTATCGCTTGAAGAAGGCTCTTTACGGTTTGAAGCAAGCTCCAAGGGCATGGTATGATACGCTATCAAAGTTTCTTCTATCTACCGGATTCAAAGAAAGGAGCGATTGATCCGACATTGTTCACCGAAAGTCAGCAAACATTTAATTCACGTTCAAATTTATGTTGATGATATTATTTTGCCTCGATCGACCCCAATGAATGTGACCGCTTTTCTAAGGAGATGGGCTCCAAATTTCAAATGTCAATGATGGGACAAATGTCATTTTCTTGGGATTACAAATTTCACAAAGTCCCGGAGGCATTTTTATAAATCAATTTAAATATGCAAATGAGATTTTAAAGAAATTTGGATTTGATTCTTGTGACCTGTTGACACTCCCATGATAGGCGTACTAAAGCGGATGAGGACCACTCGGGGATCATGGTAGATTGATAACGCTACACGCGTCGCTCGGGGTCAAAGGAACTTCCTTTTCTTCGAGCAAGTTTTATAACACCCAGGCGGTGAACCTAATCGTTGTAGTGTAGTAATTAGGGTAAGCCACGGGTATTGATATCGTTCTCTAGGGAATAGGAATGCTAGTAGGGAGTTACTACGCTAAGGTTAAGGTTGAGGAAGATTATTTTTATCTTTTATATTTTATGAAAATGGAAAGGTACGAATCTCGGGTATTGGATTTGGGGGTTGGTATTTCTACCGATTACTCTACTATTATCTAATTATCTAAACTAAGGTTGTGAGTCTATGTCTAATTAATGTGTGCTCGTATGATAGTTTAAAGATGTGTTTACTTAGTTTGTATTACTCCTTAATTATCTCCTATTGATGGTTGAGTGTCACGCCTTATTCCTAGTTGCGTTGTGTTTCTAAAGTTGTAGGGTGTCGTTTCTCCCTAACTCTTTGAACTTACCAAAGGGTCTTGTCTACAAACCCACTAGAGATTATAGACTCCTACTCTAAGGCGCTCTTGGGATGGTTTAGCCTACAATCACTCGGGTAATTATACTCTAAGGTTCACAAAGATGAATCAAGCATTAAGTGCACAACGGATGACCTATCGCATTACTAGATCATAAATCAACTAAGATAAGAAACAACCAATCAATATTCAATAATTAAGTTTCATACTTCCTAAGCAAACACACAAATAAATTAGCGGGACATGGAGAACATGCAAGCATACACACAAATAATCAAAGACATAATTGAATTAATGAAGTAAAGACTTATCTTGGTGTAAGATAGGTTAAAACCCTAAAATACTGTACAAGACACCTTAGGTTCGGTTTTAGGTTTTACTCCAAAGACTCTCCACACAAAGACCGAAAAATTCGGATTCTATATATAAGATTACAATTGCGACGGCCACCTTATGTTTAGTGGCCGCCGTGTCGCCGCCATTAGGGTTTCGTCTTGGCCACGTTAACCTTGCGACGGCGTCACCTTATGACCGTGACGCCGTCCTCTTCAGCTTTCGGCGTCGTCGGATTGCATCTAGGCCGCCCGAGTAGCGACGGCCTACTCTTTCACCACTAGACGCCGTCTCTTGAAAATACGAGTTTTGGGTTCGCCCCGTCACAATAGTGCAGGACGGCGTCGAAATAGCTTTTGACGCCGTCGCCTTCTACATTCAGAAAGCTGTGAGTGTTTCGATTTCGACTTTGGCCATTTTCTTCATATATTCGCCTTTTCGTCCAAATAAGTGCCATTCCAACATTTTGCCTTCACGAGACCTAAAAGTGAAAAGAAACGATATTAAGCAATAACGGATACAAAAGTGATCAAATAAGGACTTAAATGACCCTCAAAATGGTACCTTTTAAAACCTTATCAAATATCCCTACACTTGTTATTTGCTTGTCCTCAAGCAAATGTGCTTTTAGCCAATTAATTTATAAGTTAGGGTCATTCAAAGATTAATTCAAAGCGGTCCACAACACATATAAGCCCCAAAAGTCATAACAAGCACGGAAATTACATACTAGCACCTCACATGGGGTGTTTGGATACTCACATCTCTCTCGGTGTATAAATGAAATATAACAATATAGGAAATGGAAGATAAACACTCATTAACCGGTCCCCAATACATAGATTACCATAGGCTTGAGAATAGATCAAACCTCCATCGCTTGGCGTAAGCACCTAGGAAAGACTATCAAAGAGGTCTTTAAAGGGTTGTAACGTTAGGCTTACGGTAGGGAAATAAGGGTTTGGTGGGATAGGCTATTTAGTGGTGGTAAGTCAAAAATCTTTATGTTAGCGCATATGAAGAATGGCGTTGCTAAGCCAAGACTCGACACTCTAAACTCTAGATAATGAAATAAATAAACATAAATTTAAAGGATAGATGTAGGATGGTAGCCGTTTTTTTTTTTTTTTTTTTTTTTTTTTTTTACACTCTATTTTTTTTCTTTTCTTTTTCTATTTTTTTTCGATTTTTTTTTTTTTTTTTTTTTCATACATTTTACTCTACCATCCTCTATGATAACATCAAAATACTAGGATTTATGAGCACATCCCTACACATGAGTTTTATTACTCTAATACTAATTTGACCCGATTTGAAAAGATCAAAACACTTGGGGTACATTATTACGCAAACAAAGGGAATTTGAATTTAACGTTCCTTCCGTTATTTCATAAACTTTTACTTTTCCCATGAATCCCAATCATCCCAAGCTGTATACAAAGGATATGACTCGACTTAGCAACTCATGCAAGCAACCGGATAATTGAACTAAGGGTTTAGGGTGATAACAAATATTTGCACTAAAAGTGAGTGCATAAGGGTAGGCTAAGGCGATTTGGGTGTATATTTGGGGTGGGGTGTAAACAATGCTCTTCATTGATATTCCGAAAAACCGAAATATCACGAGAACCGCGAAAAGGATAGGCTCGAGGGGTTAACTAAGGGTATCGTGTACTAAAATGAGTACAACGCAAAGGGTGTGGGGAATTACTCAACCGATGTGGAAGAAGTAATTATATTACGGTATTAAACAAGGGTTATCCTAATGCCTCTTATCATTTAGTTATTCCTAACTACACAAGTGTAGCCTCACTTGCGATCTCGAATGCATCACAAAACAAGTTCTAGAATCTAATATACTACCGGTTCACACTCTAAGCATTGAAGATGAATGCTTTAATTCCTACTAATCTAAGGGCGATCCTCACATTTTGGTGGAATTTGGGTGGTAAAGGGTTTTGTGCTAGTCATGCAACTTCCTATCCATGAGACGCTTTTGTTAAGACTAATGGCCCACTCCTATATGTCATGAAAAATTTTAAATTTGGTGCCAAAATTACCCTAACCGACATTTTCTCATGGTTTATTACACAAATGCAATTTGGACAAAGCAAATAGTCAAGGATAAGCATAGTTTCAAAGTTCCCGTTTTATTTTCCCAATATCCCTACACTTAAACTGAACATTGTCCCCAATGTTCCCCGAAAGTATCAAAGTTATGATAATTGGAAGGTAATTAAAAACGAAAGAAACTAATACTCCCCTGATTAGCTCGGTAGGATCCGTGTGTGAAGTGGTGGTTAAATCCTTTCCAAGAAGAATTTATGCGTGAAAAGCTCCTTCTAGTCTTATGTAACTTCTTCTTGATAAATTAAACCTGCACACTTAAAGAAAACAAACAACCCAACGCATCAAACCGAACAAACAAAAATCTCAACAAGATGTAATTCCAGACTTAAATAGGATATAATGCTTGTGGAATGGATGTTTGCAGATTTTCTAGAAAATTAAGACTGGAAAATTCCAAAATTTATAAGTAGCACGTAAAACGAGAAAAAGTAGTAAGCATTTTCTACTCCTCCCGACGCCGTCGAGTTGTGATCTGACGCCGTCAGTTATCCCGATGTAAACCGGTGCGATTTTCGGAAAATTTATATCTTTAGAATCGGAAAATTCTCGCAAAACATCCATTATGACTCGATACAAGCATTTGACTCTAACAACACACATATATATCTTTTAAATAATTGTAATTCTCATGTTCACGCTTTTGAAAACGTGTGTAATCCTCCCTACACTTATCCTTATGTAAAATACCTTTATATGTAATTAAGACGAGGTTAAAGACAAAATAAAGCATTTTACAAATTTAAACATGAGAATAAACAATCAATAAAAGACATATGACACACAAATGAAAATGAAAACAAATACACATGGGTTGCCTCCCAAGAAGCGCTTGTTTTTGTTCGAGTCGCGAGCTGACTCTACCCTTATTTAACGGATAAAGGGAGGTTTTCCTACACTTAAGTTTAAGTGCGGGTGATAGTAGCGATACACACCCTTAGGGTGGAAATTTGCTACGTGAGGAGAGGGTGATGGGTGATTTATGTGTTCAAAGGGTGTGCTTCATTCATTATAACCTTACCTAATTCAATTGGTGTAGCGGGTGAATCAAATCTCTCTCCTAAAATTGATCATCTTCTATCAACTTCAAAAGATTCTTAGTTAAGGATCCATCTTGACCTAATAAACCCGGTTTAAACCCATAATGTTTCTTGTTATTAACCATGAATGGGTGATATAAGTGTGTAAGGTCATGGGTTACTCCTATATTAGCTTCCACTCTACATGGCCTAGAATCTACCACCTTTATCAAGCAACTACCGGACTATCTATTTTGATGGGTGGATTGGGGCCTAATTCAATTCCAAGATTCACATCTAAAGATGGAAAGTTGGGTAAGGTTTTGGTTGAGGCTCCGGTTCATCAAAATTAGGAACTTTCTTAGGACTAGAGAGAGGTCATGACAACAAGCATCTAAACCTATATTCCCTAGTGGCGTTTGGTCCAAAGGTTCTACATCTTCTACTTCTTCGGGTAATTTATAGGCGATGTGTGTTCCTCAGTGATGGTAGGACTTGTGGGTTATCCGATGGGATTGGATTTTCTACTCTATCCTCCATCTTATCAAGATCACCTATGTATTCATTTTGTACGTGGTAGCGCCTAACCATGACAAGCACCTTGGTACCTCAACTCTAATCATCTCCTTCCTAAACAACCTTTCCGATCAAGTTTCCAAATTGAAAATAGGTCTAAAGATTCATTTTGGGTCCCATGTTCCACTTCTAAATTGGGCGTGAATCTCAAAGGTTTCCATGCATTTCGAACACCACGTCCCCAAATATCCCCATCGCTACATAGTCAAGTCTCCTTTGGGTTTCGTGGGCGATACGAGTGTAAAAGAATTGTAGTGGAAACAAGAATCAATACCATGATAAAGGACTTTTGTAATAAATATTTAATTCGAGTCCACGCCTCGGAAAGGATTCATCATGATATTGGAACCTCAAGATCTCATTTTGGAGTGGAAAGGGTAGATTATGTAGTGGATTTCGTTGATTGGGTGACAGTTTTGGCGATTGCGTTCTCCATAACGGCTAACGGAATAGTTAATGAAAATGGTTACGAACAAAGGTCACGAAGAAGGGGATAGACTAAGAGAAAGCTAAAATGAGAAAATTTACTTGATAGGAATCAAGCAAAGAACCTAAACGAGGTGGACTACTAACTAGCTATTCTATTCCAGACAGCGCCAAAAACTTGATAACGCCACACGCGTCGTTCGGGGTCAAAGGAACTTCCTTTTCTTGAGCAAGTTTTATAACACCCTAGGCAAGTGAACCTAATCGTTGTAGTGTAGTAATTAGGGTAAGCCACGGTATTGATATCGTTCTCTGGGGAATAGGAATGCTAGTAGGGAGTTACTACGCTAAGGTTAAGGTTGAGGAAGATTATTTTTATCTTTTATATTTTATGAAAATGGAAAGGTACGAATCTCGGGTATTGGATTTGGGGGTTGGTATTTCTACCGATTACTCTACTATTATCTAATTATCTAAACTAAGGTTGTGGGAGTCTATGTCTAATTAATGTGTGCTCGTATGATAGTTTAAAGATGTGTTTACTTAGTTTGTATTACTCCTTAATTATCTCTTATTGATGGTTGAGTGTCACGTCTTATTCCTAGTTGCGTTGTGTTTCTAAAGTTGTAGGGTATCGTTTCTCCCTAACTCTTTGAACTTACCAAAGGGTCTTGTCTACAAACCCACTAGAGATTATAGACTCTACTCTAAGGCGCTCTTTGGATGGTTTAGCCTACAATCACTCGGTAATTATACTCTAAGGTTCACAAAGATGAATCAAGCATTAAGTGCACAACGGATGACCTATCGCATTACTAGATCATAAATCAACTAAGATAAGAAACAACCAATCAATATTCAATAATTAAGTTTCATTTTTCATACTTCCTAAGCAAACACACAAATAAATTAGCCGGACATGGAGAACATGCAAGCATACACACAAATAATCAAAGACATAATTGAATTAATGAAGTAAAGACTTATCTTGGTGTAAGATAGGGTTAAAACCCTAAAATACTGTACAAGACACCTTAGGTTCGGTTTTAGGTTTTACTCCAAAGACTCTCCACACAAAGACCGAAAAATTCGGATTCTATATATAAGATTACAATTGCGACGCCACCTTATGTTTAGTGACGCCGCCGTGTCGCCGCCATTAGGGTTTCGTCTTGGCCACGTTAACCTTGCGACGGCATCACCTTATGACCGTGACGCCGTCCTCTTGACCGGCGCCGTCTGGATTGCATCTAGGCCGCCCGAGTAGCAACGGCCTACTCTTTCACCACTAGACGCCGTCTCTTGAAAATACGAGTTTTGGGTTCCGTCCCGTCACAATAGTGACGGACGGCGTGCAAATAGCACCGCCGCCGCCTTCTACATTCAAGAATCGTGAGTGTCTCGATTTCGACTTTGGCCATTTTCTTCATATATTCGCCTTTTCGTCCAAATAAGTGCCATTCCAAGCATTTTGCCTTCACGAGACCTAAAAGTGAAAAGAACGATATTAAGCAATAACGGATACAAAAGTGATCAAATAAGGACTTAAATGACCCTCAAAATGGTACCTTTAAAACCTTATCATAGATCAAACGAAATATCGTAGTATGATTGGATCCACGATGTACCTCATGACCGAGACCGGATATTACATTCGTTGTTTGCATGTATGCTAGATACCGTGCTAAGCCTACCAAAAAGCACCTTGAAGCGGTTAAACGGGTCTTCGGTATCTCCAAGGAACCATCAATATGGGACTTTGGTACCAAGGACACCGGTATGTCACTAACGACCTATGCAGATCTCGATCATGCGATAAGTAAATGCTGAGGTGCTCGGTTTTGGGTGATAAGCTTGTGAGTGGTCTTCTAAGAAACAAATGAGTACTTCTATATCCTCTACAGAGGTGAATACATAGCCATGTCATCTTGTTGTGCTCAAATCCTATGGATGAGATCCCAATTATCGACTATGGCTTTGAATTCAACAAAATCCGTTTGTATTGTGATAACAAAGTGACATTGCTCTCTCATGCAACAACGTACAACACTCAAGAGCAAAGCACATCGACATTCGACATCATTTCATCGAGGAGCAAGTGGAAAACGGTGTGGTGGAACTTTATTTTGTGAGGACCGAATACCGTTAGCGACATCTTCACCAAAGCTCTTCCTAGAGGACGTTTTGAGTTTATCCTCCACGACTTGGTCTAAAGAGTCTACAACGGAAACACTTAAACGTCTTCAAGAGGAAGAAGAGGAGTAAAGGTGTTTCTTCATCCATCTCTTGTAAATAGTTATTCAAAAGCAAAATACAAAATTACAAAACCAACAAAAGCAAATAGAAAATATAAAATTTTCAAAATCCATAAAAAATTAGAAAATCTTGAAAATTTTCAAAAATATTGTCATTTTGTCATGTTTTTTTTATTCGATAATATCTATGGTCTTTGTGCTGTCATTCAAAGAGTGACACGGGTCTTTAGATGTTGTTCGAATGTATAAAAATTTAAAAAAAAAATAAATAAATAAAAAATTGAGAGAAAGTGAAACAAAGGCTTATAGTCATTTCAGTCTATAACCCGTTTTTTAAAGAAAGAACAGAGCCATACTTAATCTAATTTTTTCAAATCTCATGCTCTGATTCTATAAACAAATATTTGCTATCTAATGAAAACTAATAGCTTTGAAAAATAACTCGGACTCAATTTTTGAAAATCATATGGACTTAACATTTGTCAAAATCTCTATCTCTCAATCAACAACTTATGTCATTGATTGAGGGGGAGAATGATTTCAATCACATCAAAAGGTTATTTGTCATACAATTGTTTTCAAAAGATACTAATGCATGTTTAATCTTTGGAGTTTAAAGTCTCAGATTTGATCCTTATCGGTAAAATGTTTTCATAAGCAAGTCACAATTCTCCTCAAAAGCTTTCAAAATCAATTTAAATCTCCAGAGTTCACAAATCTCAAATGATTTGAAAATTGTGATCGGGGGAGAATTTGTGATTTAAATTGGATTTAAACTGATAATTCGATAAACGGTTTTATAATGATTTACAAGCTCTCCTCCCCACATGTGTCAAACGATTTCAAATTTTCCATGCACATGTTGAGGGGGAGCATCTATTTCAAACCAAAAAGGATTGAAACGGGATTGATTTGTTTCAATGTGCAGATTTTCCCTAATATGTGCAAAACACTTTCAAATCTCTATGCACATATTGAAGGGAGCAATTTTTAAAACCACATCCTTTCCAAAAAATACCCTTAACAAAGTATGAAAATGCTAATTTTGATCGTGAAAGTGATGTTGATATCTTTTAGAAAATGGTAATCAAAGAAGTGAATCTTTCCTCTTGCCTCCGTGTGCCAAACGATTTCAAATACATGATGCACATGTTGAGGGGAGCTCTTTTTCAAAAATATCAAAACAATTCGGTACAAAATGCTTTGATATTATATCACAAGTATCCGGATTGATTTTCAAATGGTTTTCAATTGGTTCCAATGGCGGATGAACAATACCAAATAGACCGACCAAATTACTTTATGTATGGTGATATAAGGATGGTTAGGTTAGGTATTCGTTCCCACGATCCCCTTGAGCGGAGGGATCTACCCAGGACAATCCACTAGGTAGTGTAAAGTCCTTAGGTATGATGAAAAAGGAGAAAAGTGAGATATGGGAAGAGTGCGGATGAAATAGAGCTAGAACCGGAATAAACCCAACAAGGTTCTAGTTATGAAGTCTCGGTAAGCGAAGGGGTTGAAGAATGAAAAGAATTGAATGAGAAAGGGTGAAAACAAATAGCCTCCAATAATTCAACCTTAGGGCGTAAACCGAGTTCAATGCATATGCTCTTGGTTGTTACTAAGGTAACACCGTATTGAAGACAAGACGTCATGGACCCGGTGGACGCACCGCACTACTACTTCCCAAGCTACTCAAGTTCCTCTTAAAAGGGCTTGTTTCATTCTCACGGAAACCTACATAATCTATCGACTTTCTCTTAGAGATTGTTGATATTGAAGAAGGAGACCTCTCCATAGTCTCCATAGGAACCAAATGTGCACAATTGAGTCTAGAGCCACGAGATCATCATATAAATCTCTTTAGGACATCGTCAATGAAGACTCTCTGTTTCACACAATGTGGAAGAGAGATTATATCTTAAGAGTCCCACGATTATCCTTGTGGTATTGCCGAACATCCGAGTGATATGCAAACATATTCACAATGAAGATGGAAAGCCTTCTAGAGCCAACATCAAACAAGCTCTTGGTAGGGGGCATGTGAGATCTATCCAATAGATCAACCATGTGACAACCGAACGAAACAATGGGGCGATTCAAAATTATGAATCAATCTCGGTTCGAGTTATGGATTGACGGATACCTTTGAAAACCGGTCGTTGTGCTTAAAATTCTTTTCTTTAGCACATCGATTGTGTATTAATATTTCAAATATAAAAGGTGTTTATGATTGATAATTGATTTTCTCAAAACCCTCGTTGTATTGCAAAACACTTTATCGAAGCAAGACTGATTGTTTTCAAATCTCTTTTCGTCAATCGGTGAATCTCAAATTATTTGGTTCACTCACTCCGTGTTGTCTTCTTTGAGACGTTCGGTTTGAGAACACTAGAGCATTGCGAAACCCCGTCAAGGAGATTCTTTGAAATTATACAGTCACAGCGGTGCTTTCTTGATCAACGGGAACCGTGGGCGTGTACCTCAATTCAACGAAAGTGATCAAAGACACTTTCGCGCTTTATTGCTAAGCTGTTGTATGCAGTGCACGCCCGACGTTTGAAATGATCGTAATGAAGAGGTCAATCCATAGCCGCATGCTCACACAACACATTCACATTTAACGAAATCATGATAAGTGCATCAACGACTCGATATTTTCACTCCATGCTTCGCTACGCCGCAAATATCATGAATCAACTAAAGCTTCCGCTACTCGATGAAAAGATTTCATGATCCAAAATGTGAGCATGTCGGTCCAAAAGTCACAACTTCACATAATGTCAACACCACAATGGAAGAGTCGAGATTTATGTTGGTGATGATCTCAATGTCGGCTCAAAACTCATTATCATGTGGATCGCTTAAAGACCTCCACTTGGTTTAACCAAACATGCAAAATGAAGAATCAATGACTACAGACTCTTGAGCAAAGAACTTTAAAAGGAATCCAAGAACAATCTTAATGTAATATCTGTTTGTATTCATTGTATTTTGAGGTGACATCCCTTAGGGGGAGATTGTTAGGATTTAGTAAATCCAGTTATTAAAGTGTCGGTCACCTCAAGTATATGTAATCGTTAGAAAGCTCGTAGTCGTAGATTATTTAATGTTAAGTAGTATTTAGTTAATTAACACCGTGAAGGACGGACGGGTCTTTACCCACTGTATGCCCGATCCACAGCCCGTAGGTGGCGTTTTATGTAAGACTATAAATACCCTCTACCTCCCAAGGTAGAGGGTTGGAGCTCATAATAATACTTTTACTTTCTCTCACTAAGTTCCCAAACCTCTAACTATTTCTCTCTCTAAAACCTCAAGTTATACGCCTACTTGTAATCATGATTTGATGTGTTTGTGAAATCTAATATGTTACATCATAGGTTTGCAATAATGAAAGAATAGACCAGTGGACTTCTTATGGGATACGGTTTGTGATTTTTGTATTTACAAGCCAACAATTGTTGACCACCTACAAGAGGAAATTTGGGATGATCAAACGGGTGAGGTAACAAGTCAAGTTTGTTATTTTGTAGGAGTCAAACTTAATAAATAAAAATTCAGTTTTTGTTAGCTTTTACAAACCCTTGGATTGTTATGTAGAGGCTTTTACAAACTTTCAAGTATGACAAATTACTCTGTTATTATAGTCTACTATCTGATTGTGATTATGCAATCATTTAATTACTTTTAGTACGCATATCCAAACGCCCCCGTATGAATAATAATATGCAATGTGATTTTTTTTCCAGATATGATGACTAAGATCTCAATATACTGGCGAATTTCCAGTTTACATCATATGTAGTTGAGAGGGAATACAAAACTTAAATAGACTCGGTTTACCTAAATCACTGCGCTTTTAAACTATGTACCTTTTATTTGATATTTTAGAATTGAGTTTGTTTATTAGCTTTACGTAGCTTTTTAAGTTTGCGGTGATTCTTTATGAAGGTGTCTAAACTTTTTATTTAAGGGAAATATACAACAATGCAAGTTGATTATAACTTGAGGCTTATTTTTTTAGAGTTTATATAATTAGTATATCAGTTTTTTATTTGATTCATTGTTATCAACTATGTGATTCTTTAGTCGAATCTTGATTTGATTCATGATATCACTCAACATGACCTATTATAATTCAATGCAGTTTGTAGTACTATTTGGTTGTGATTTGTGATGATTTTATCAACAAACGTTTTTGACAAATAGGTCTTACAAGGTCTATAATCAAATGTTAAAACCGTATGTACTATCGAAATAAAATGTTTATATAATTTATTTACTTTGTATAATTTATTACTTTGTTTTTATTTGTTTTATTTATCTATACACATAACATGTTCGTAAGTTCTCATTTTTAGGATACTCATAATTCCACGAGTCTATAAGATTTACCACGGTGGTCCGTTTCATAGTAACAACTACAAAAATCGTCCTATACGTGTCTGTTTCGTCTACTACGACAATAAACAAGAGTCAGGGTTAATCACTTTCAAAGGTTGGTTTGTATCTGTCAAAATATATGCACATTAGCTGCTGTTGTTGAGGATGGAAAATTATAGGCCGAAGAAGATGTGACCCTTCTACAGTTCTACACCGTTCATTAAGTGAAATGAAGGTTCTTTTATCTAGATTTGACTCGAAGTTAGATTTGCTATCTTTCAGTTTTGAGTTTCATGTATATTTACTTATTTCACGGACAAAAACCATGTCATTTTATTTTAGCGGAATTCGATACAATTTCTATCAAAAAATTGTTTATTCATGTATGTGATCCTTCTACAGTTCTACGCAGTTCTGCACAATGATATATTGCTGTGACCATGAACGTGTTGTTATGGTGATTTGATTTTTGTTTAATGGAATTATGGTTAGACCCAATATGGGTGATTGACAAATAGTGAAATAGGAATTCGGAGAATACATTATATCTCCCACAATCCCACATTATGTCCTTTTTGTGCCATCGAATGAGGTTGACTAACTGAAAACTAAGCAATGTTTTAAATTTTTCAAAAATGTGTCATTAATCCAACACCGGATATCATTGCATGTTCATACTTCTATTTTTCCGAGATCTATGAACAAGGTTAAAAAGGTAGGTACAATATGTATATGAAATGTTTTATGCCATTTTTAAAAATTAAGTATATTATCAATCACAAACTTCTTTTACTCACACTATTTTTAAACTTATTAGGTGTTCATGGAATGGAAATTGTCTTATTACTTTATTAACGCTCACTACAAACATTTCCTTTTGAAAGACCATCAAAATCGGATGACACGATGCACAACGTTTATTACATTATTAATTACAAGCACTATACTTTATGCTATCGTTGACGTATTATTACTTACTATTCCTTTCAAAAAAATTATTCAACCTGTTTATTTTTGTTGTTCTTTCTTATTTTGTTTACACACTTAATTGTTTGATGCATAATCTCTTTAAAAACCCCGTGATTCAACGGGTCAATAATCTATGTGCAAATGAAAGTTACTTGGATAACACTAAAAATATAGAGGTTGAATGCTTCTCTAAAACATTCGACCTCTATATTTGAAGGTTGTTGTTTCTGAGCGGATGGGAATTTATTAAAGACTACTACTAATGTAGTATATACAAAAAGGTTCTTTATGGTCTATGATCAAGTTTCAAGAGATATGTACGAATTTCATATAATGTCATTTATGCCGTTTTTTTATTATTATTATTATTATTATTATTATTATTTTCACATGTATCATCATCAATCACACAAATGTTTTACTTACACTTTATTTTTATACTTATTAGATGCTCACCAAATGTTCATCGGCTTATTTTTAAAAGCGGTCAAGATCGAAACTTACGTGCATAACCGTTTATTACATTATTAGTTACAAGCATTGTACTATATATTATCATTCACTTATTACTTTATATTCCTTTCGAATAAATAATTTAGCCTGTTTACTTTTTGTTATTTTTTTTATTTTGTTTACACATTATTTTTGTTGCAATATCTCTAGTAAAAACCCGAGGCCACGGGTCTTATAAGCTACTAGTAGTTTTTTATAAAAGAAACTTATTTTACACCATCACATCTCAGTTACACTATCACCATCGATCTAACACCTCCACCACCGATCTAACACCTCCACGACCTTTCTAACGCCTCCACCATCTACTTAACACCGATCATACACGCACCCATCTCCATTCATGATCATTAACAAACCCTAAACACTGTCCATCTCCATCTGAGTTAGGGTAAGTTCATGTTTATTGAACTTTTTTTGTTTCTGTTTTTTTTTTTGGAGTTACCAAACCCTAGTTGATTTTTGTTAAATATGATTTTTGCTGATTTTGTGTTTAGGGTTAGGGTTTGTTTAGGGTTAGTGTTGGTTATCTGATTATTAATGGTTTGTACAAAAGAATTGGGATTATCTGATTATTTCAAGTTATTAGGCTGCCAATAGTCACAATTATGCACTGCAACAAGTGGAGACAACAAAGCAGGAAAAGGAGGAAGCTTTGGAGAAAGTTTCACTGGTCAGGTTTAGATCGCATGATATTACGCTCTCAAGTACATTATATCCCTAACAATATCAGTTTTCAGTGGTGCTTGTTGATCTGTTTATTGTACGTAGTTGTTTAGGAAGATATTTTGACTTAATTTTAGTGTATTCTTGTTTAATTACTGTAAATATTACATTTTGGCGCTAATTTTACTGTATTTGTGGTTAGTTATCATTTAATTTTTGGTGAATATCGTGCTTCAGGTTGTGATGATTGTGTGTTTTACTAATATATTTTGCGTAATTTTATTGTTTTTTGAGTGTAACTAAGCTTTAATTTATGGCGAATATCGTGTTTAGGTTAGTTTGTTTTTCAGTGATCGATTTTGCTTATTTTACTGTATTTTTGTAGAAATGCTTAATTTACGGTAAACATCAAGTGTTTAGGTTATGATGTGCTGTTTTGTGTGATTTAGAGAACTAATTTGCCTTAATATTACTGTAGTTCTGTAGAATTATTGTGCAATTTACGATAAATGGTGTATATTAGGTAGACTGTTGATCTGTGTGTTTAAGTGATCTGTTTTGCCTTATTTTAGGGTACATGTTGATAGCTTCTTTAAGCTTGTGTAAATTGAAGCTTAATGAAGATGTTACTCGTAGAACAATTGATATTTCTAGTCTTAGGTTTTGCTTATAGCATGTATATGTAGAAGATATCTGATATTGTGGAATGTAACTTGTCGTTTGAATGTGTAAGAGTGATATTTGAGTTTTAATTCTCGGTTTGAATGTTGATTTGTATGTGATAGATGCTGTTAATTTGATTAATGGCACGATCATCACATATGGACAGGTATGATTAGCTGAAAATGTGTATGTTCTTGAATAATATCATGTCTTTGTCGTTTAAGTAGCTTTGAAAGACCTCTACAGCTGTAGGACCTAACTGATGATTTCTCATATGTACTTTAACAGAAGGGAGCAGGGAAGACCTATACCATGGAGGTGATGCACGTTATAGTACAATACAGTTTTAAAAAACGCTCGTCTCAGACGAAGTCTTTAATTGACTTATTTGACCAGGGAGGCAACATTCTGGAAACTGACGATCGCAAGAAAGGATTACTACCAAGAGTTGTAGATGAACTCTTTGAGGCTATAAACCTATGTGGTGACACGACAACTTACAAAATCAAACTGTCTATGGTATATATAACTTCTATTGATGCCACATGAATTAGAATTGTGAAGTATTTTCAAGAAATTTACTAATGCAACCTACATTTTGTGACACGGGCAGGTCGAGATTTACATGGAGAGAGTAAGGTCAGTGATTGCCAACTTATCATATCTCTTGTGTGTTCTCACAATAACATACAAGTCCTAGTTATGATGCACATGTGTTTTGTAATCGAAGATCATTACTTATGTTCAACTATATATTGTTATCAGTTTTATCACAATTTGGAGCGTTTCTTGCAGGGACCTTTTTGATTTATCAAAGGACAATATACAAATCAAAGAGCAAAAAGGACATGGGATCTTGTTGTCAGGAGTAATAGAAGTAAGTTTAAGTTTTTTTCATATGGATTCCTTTCAGTTTACTCAATTTTTCATATCTGAGTTAATAAGTCTGCTAAGAAATCCTAGTTTTCTTAACAAGCTTGTAGAATAGAATGTGCCTCTTATGCATAATAGAATATGGTTCGAGCTTTCCACTATAATGTATATTCCAAATCGAGAGTATTCTGATCAAGGAAATGAGTAATGGACTTATTTTTCTGTAGTTTGCATTCTCATACTTCACTGATACATCTTCATTTGTTCGACTTTAGTGTTCCTAACATCTAGTAACCCATATTATCACCATTTGGAACTGAAAATTCCTGGAAATACATGCACTCAGTACTTATATAAACATGTATTTCTCTTTTAAACATAAGTTACCTTTTTAGTGCTAAAATTGTCGGATTAGAACGGTTAAGGTTAGAAATGGTACCTCAAGAGTTGGAAACCTGTAGTATGCACTGTAAAACCAAAAAAAGAAGAATCAAAGGTATATTCAACCAACAATGCCCAATCTCAAAGTAGAATAGAAGACCAGGTGTTTAAACCACCCCAAACTAGCAAACTTAGAGAAACTTTTTTAGATCAATTTCACTTTTAAAACATGAACCTGCAATTCTGTTAAATGACATGGCTGTTGAGCATTTCAAGTAGAGGAAATA
The DNA here is from genome assembly GCA_022545495.1 of Chrysanthemum lavandulifolium. Taxonomy (NCBI): domain Eukaryota; kingdom Viridiplantae; phylum Streptophyta; class Magnoliopsida; order Asterales; family Asteraceae; genus Chrysanthemum; species Chrysanthemum lavandulifolium. The sequence goes on along the minus strand of CM040242.1, from coordinate 124,443,547 downwards.
CCCCTGATGACGATTATAGAACTGATCCGTAGAAGAGTCCATTGAGAATAGTGTTTCAAGATGCAACTGTTTAGATGATGACTGACCTACCATTTTACAGATGTTGATATCGGATGGTGAAGAAGCTTTAAAGTTCCTATCAGTAAGTTCAGAATCGTTTATAATTTCTATGGGTTAATTATTACCCTACGTATGAAAACTAATTGTTTATATTCTGCTTCTTAACATTGGTAACACAGAGTGGGATAGCAAACAAAGCAGTTGGAGAGACTCGTATTTCTATATCTCTTTCTCTCTGTCACTCCTAGTCCAAGTTCATGTATTATGTTGCATTATAAATCATACTTTTTTGATGGACTTTCTTCATGTAGAAATGAACATGGCAAGCAGTAGAAGTCATTGAGGTATCATATTTCCTTGGTTATATACAGTCTTCTAGAATTATATATATATATATATATATATATATATATATATATGTCTGAAATTACTACCATGTAACTATGAACAGGGTGAGCACCGGAAAGCTTGTTCTTGTAGACTTGGCAGGATCTGAGAAGGTTGAGAAAACAGGTGCTGAGGGGAGAGTTCTTGAAGAAGCCAAAACCATTAACAAATCACTTTCTGCACTTGGAAATGTGATTAATGCTCTGACTTCCAGTCCACATGAAAAGCAAATCGCATCCCCTATCGTGATTCGAAGCTTACTCGGATCCTACAGGATGCTCTTGTTAGTACTTAGTACAGTTCTTTGAGCTTCATACCATTATGCTTAAAACCTTGATGATTATTTCGGTTGAATTGCCACATTTGACTCATTACTAATGAATGGGTCGATTTCAGTTATATTAAAACTCTACTGAGTGGCGGATAAATGAAAAAGATTAACTTGTAAAGGAAACTGATCAGATGTGTCAAACGGGTTTAAAGTCGACCAAAGTATACTTTTTAATGCATTAAACCTCCTTATCATTTCATTAAAAAAAATTGGTTTATTATTGAAACAATATAATTTACTGTAATCATATTTGACACACTGGTTATTTTTGTAAAGAAGTTCATGCTTTCAGGCAGAAAGTATTTTGTGTCAACCAACCCCGTTATGACCCGTGCAAAAATTACTGGGTTTGACCCGTTATACTGCCTCCCCGACCAGCAGATTTTCCACCTCTAATTTCTTTCCTTTTTCCCATACAGGGAGGAAGCTCCCATACTACATTACTTTGCTGTTGCTCCCCAAGTCTTTGTAATTCATCAGAGAGTCTATCCACCCTACGCTTTGGAGCAAGGTCTATTTTAAACTTTGTGATTATATTCATCTAGATTTGCGTATGAAGAGAATGAATTGGTTGCTTATCTTTTAATTTGTGGCAGAGCTAAGCATATAAAGGCATCATTGCGTGTTAGTTGCAAGGAAGACATTAGTGACAAGAACCAGGAGACATCATTATCTCCAAATGATATGAAGCTGAAAGTTGTTGACCCGCACCAGAGAATCCTAAAAAAGGTTTGGGATTAATTACTTATCTATATATCGTTTTAAGTAATGTGTTACCAAGCTGTACATGTGGATTTGTGCAGTTAAAAGAGAAGCTGGATGCTGAGACATTGAATCTGATTGAGGAGCAGTTTGTTGTGGATGGAATTTTATCTGATCCCAGTTTAAGCGAAGAGGTGAAGTCAAACCATGAAGGTGTTTTTATGGCTCCGGAAACAGTATCCGCATGGAAGGAAGCAACAAACAAGCTTGTCGAGACTATTGTTGAGGTAAGCAGTTTTGAATTTATGTCATGTATACTTGTGAGAGTACCTCTTTGACATACATAAAGTAAAAAATAGACTGCTTTTATGAAATTTAGATAGAAAAGGAAAATGTAGGCTATTGTGTCTATAATCAATTATAGTTGAAGAAAACATAATACCAAGAATTTTGAGCAGCAAACAGCTATTTAGATAATACGCAGTTTGATTCTTTAAACACGAAAGGACAAAATCTTCTATATAGTAGTATTTGCTAAAAAAGACGACATAGAATTGCAATATTGACTTTTGTCTCGGGATGGTGATAGCTAGAGAAAGACAACCGGACTTTGAAGGATGAGTGTGAAAGTGATGAAGGTGGAGTATGATACAATGAAAAATGTTAACAGGTTTTTGAAGGCCAAGTTAAGAAAAGCATACGCTTATTTGCTCGTGGGATGGGGCTTCTGTTTATTGGGTTTCATGTGCTTATATTTCTGTCTGATAGTTTCTTGTGTATTGTAATTCATGTAAAATCTGACAACACTTGAGAGATTGAACCTTGATCTGACCACCATTAAATGGTATCAGTGAATAAGTGATACTTATTGGTAAGTATTTTCACATATTAGATACTGACATTAGCCATGCGGCTTGATGAAATTGTGTGTTTACTGTTTATTGTACAAACATACCACATGCTCAGAGTGATGGTAACAAACAAGTTGATCATGAGTAGATAGCCGCACTATGTGAAGAAATCACAATAGCGAATTCAGTACATTTGGATGCCCAAAACCGGATCAACGCTGTGTCTCACATTAAAAACTTGGAAGAACATACAAATTGCAAACAAATCGTAGGAAGAAATAATGGGATCATCTACAATGTATTTGTCTGGCCAAAGATAATGAAAGCACTTGTGCAAAAAATTCTCAGAAACTTCATCATGCTCTTTCTGAAAAGATGTAAAAGGAACCAAAATAACACTTTTGAACCTCAAATCTTTTAAGTCATGCACAATGAGTACAAGGTTATGATATTAATACAAATATACTTCATACAGGAATCAGAACCATCAACTATGATAACATAACATTAGCTGCACAACGTACCATATTTAACACTTCTAAGTTCCCGAGAGACATACCTATCTTGCAAAACCAGCAAAAAACATTTCACAAAGTCATAACACATATCATAATTGCCATATACAACCATACAATCCAAAAAATATAAACAAGTTCTATTTTGCATGGGATGGAGATGATGAACATATAATAAAAATTTGAAAACAACTCTGTAATTAAATTAAAAGTTACCATCAGTAGCAATGCTACATCCATACAGAAAAGATGCCAAAATCAACGAAAATATTGTCATAATCAGTTTCTTTTCAAATAACAACTACTTGCCATAAGTTGAACCTACGTCTAGAAGCATAAGGAAGTTAGCCTTTGTTATCACTACAAATTACTGGTGTTTAAATGCTCAGAGGTGACAACACAAGTCACTCACACTATGTTCATTCTTAAAAATCAAATGCAAGCCTTCTGCACAAACCGAGATCAATATTCCTTGATTTCTTGACATGCTTAAAAGGAGCACCAGGGCATGTCTCAGCAATACCAGTGAGCCGAGGAGCACTAGGGGGTGTCGTGAGTGCATCATGGCTTGCTGAAATCTCACTAATGATATCCTCTGCCTGCTTAGATACGATGGCTTCCAAAAGAGACTTATAAACAGCCTCCAACAACATATCGTCATCAAGAGCACTTTCACAAACACCTTCACCTTTTTCATAAATATTTTTGTCACAAGAGAAGTAAAGTTCAGCCTCCTGGCAACATAAGTCCGTGATTCCTCAAGATATTTCATGGACACGGGTGCCATCAATAAGTCGTCAGAACCAGGTGCAAATGGGTCAAAAACACCAGCTTTTGGGGTACTTGGGCAGTCATCATCTTCGTTCATATAAATATTATCACCATTATGTAGCATGTGAGAATTGGACCCTATGGAAAACGGGGATATAAATGCAGACATAAAGTCTGAACCCTCTCTATTTGAATCTGGGGTTATAGGACTCAAAGCAGATCCTTTATTATCAAGAATCGATGGTGATGAGGACAGATTAGCAATATTGTCAGTTTCCATATCAGCAAACTTGTTATCTAATTTGCCTGCACTTTTGCATAAAATACTTGCAGTAACACCTAGCTGGTCCGTACTGGTCTTTGCATCCATTACTTTGTAAAACAAAATTGACAAACTCACTCCTGCAATTTGTTTAAAAAGTTGTGTTACAGCTTAGTAAACATTTGTTTACAACATTGTAGAAAACGTTAAATAAGATCACTCTCTAGTGCCTTAACAGCCAAATAGGTATTAGGTATATCCTAACGGCCGTTTCCTTATATATAAATATCACGGATATCTTTTAATTAGGTAAACATATGAGAACAAATCTGTATTTTATAAGCAATGGAAATAGTGCCTTTTGATACAATTACTGCTCTATGTAATGTGTTTCATCATACAAATTTAGACATATCATCACTCATTAGAAAAAGAAATAAGATTGAGATGTTATCAGTGTTCGGGATTGCTTACGTTCTCTGCTTATGAATCTTGTTATAAGCAGAAGCCTATTATCAGTGTTCGGGATTACTGGTGTTTGAATTTGCTTATTTCACGTTAACTAAAATCAAATTTTGAGGAGCATTAGAGGGCTTAAAATCTCTTTTGTAAATGGTCTAAAATTAGAAATGAGAATAAAAGCCCAATTTTATCCCAAAATAAGCTTAATGAAATAAGCAATCCTAAACAGCCTCTTAGCAATGTTACGTAAACAATAAGCTTTTTTTTTTTTTTTTTTTTTATTCGAGGAAATCCCACCCGAACCACCTTTAGTTATCTGACAACCACCGTGAAGACCTATAAACCTAGCACAACTATTGATACTTTAATTCTACTTTTTGATACATAGAAAATGGTTCAAATCCTAGCTAGAAAATAGCAAAAGCCCAGATTACGATTTATATGTTCTAAAAAACAAAGAAAGACATAAAGGGAGATAGATAGATATACCTTCAGTGGAGTTAAGAGTTGATGGAAGGGGGTTGGTGGTGGTGGTAGTGGCGTAAAGAAGTAGACGGCCACTCGTGCAGAACCAGATTCAATGAATCAATGTTTTCTTTGAACCAGTTGTTGTTGTTGTTGACCATTTTGTGTTTTTTCACCGACATTCATTTTCTTTTGACTAAAATACACAGTTGCCCATAATCTTGTCTAGAAACATCACGTTGAATCAAAACTTGACATTTTTATAGCGGGTAGTCCAAAGTATGCGTTTTATAGGCTAAACAAGTCCCTTGACCAGGATTGCAAAAGTCAACGTTACTTTTATGTTTGTACATCGAGGGTATAATAGACCATTAACAATTATAAAATGCCTTAGTTAAATCCAACCAAACTCTCAACCTAGGGACCAAATGTGATTATGGCTATGCAATTAGCCGTTTCTTCCCTGATAAGCTAGTATTTATTTTCGCGCGAACCAATAAACCCACCCAACAAACACCATTATTAATCATAATAACACACCCTTATCCAGAAACGATCAACTAAAAATCTAAATCCTCATTTTCAGAACTCAAAAAACCTACCCAAATTCCAACAATACCATGTCGGTCGGAGCTAATGTTATCACTAATATGACAGAGTGTATTAACAACATGTCAGATATAGTGATCAGTAACATTTTGAATCGGTTGTCAATAAAAGAAGCGGTGAGAACCTCTAGTTTAGCGAGAAACTGGAGGTTTAAGTGGACTTTGCTCACCGATGTCATAGTTGATGAGGAGTTCTTTTATTATTTAACAAATAAGTTTGATGGGAGGCATGTTACTAGACTCTTACATCAGCTTATGGGTCCCATAAGAAGGTTTGTCTTCTCTGTAGAGCCCAAAACGGTGTGTGGAATAGAAGACTTGAATTATGAAGAGATTCATGATTGGCTTTTGTTTTGGCTCGACAAGGAATTGAGAGTCGACAATTAGAAAGCGGTATGGTGAACCGATTCGTTGTCAACCCAACTTTACTCTCGTATGCAGTTGAAACATCTGGAACTTCATTGTTGTACTTTTCCTGCTTTGGTATTTTTTAGTGGTTTTCCAAATCTATTGAGCTTAGAATTGCTATCTGTCAATTTTCAAACCGGTACAGTTTGGGAGTTTATTGTTGGTTGTCCCTTACTTGAGTCTCTTAAAATGAATCGTGCTACTACAAACGAGATGAGACTATGGGATGTTGCAAAGCTTAGGAATTTGAAGAAGTTAGATTTGTCATTCGGTGTTTCGACCTATGTGACCACAATCACAACATCCAATATCTTTCACCTCACAAGTATTCCAACACTTCAGACCCTTATATTGGATTTTCAGGATTGCACGGTGAGACCAATTTGAGTTTTACACTTCTAATTTTACAATGTTAAAGAAATGTCTAACAGTAATGAAATTTAATCTTTAAAACTTGTTGTAGTTGATGTGGGAAGCTAATTCTATGATGAATGCCTCTGTGCCCTTTGTATCCCTCATTAATCTTTAGCTAACCGGGGTCGATTTTGGGAATAGTGTTATGGTATCACTCATTATTGAAATGATTCGTGGATCTCCTCCAAATTTGAAAATGCTAGATACCAGAGTAAGTGTAATACAGTAATGCATATGTATCAAATAAACATTCGTAAATTGACATGTTTGTGTATCTCAATACTATTTGATTTTGCAGGCTGCATACACGCTTAGTGTTCTACCTTTGGAAAAAAAAATTCAAGTGTTGTAGACAGAAACACAATCAGGCATGGGCAACTACAAACTGTGGTGTTTCAAGCTTTTCCTAGATCAGAGCACGAGTTAACTTTAATAAAGTTTATACTTGCGCGTTCCCGGTCGCTAAAGACAATCTATATCAAGCTCAACGATTGGAGTAATGATGGGAATGAAATATCAAGATGAACTGGGAGTTGGCTAGGAAGCTGTTGAAACTCCACCGAGCTTCCTCGCATCTGTTTTAGTAGTCACCGATGGTTAAACCTGTTTTAATAGTAGTATTTAAGTTATTTTAAATCGGTTTGATCATAATCACATGCTAGTTGATGGTTTATTAGGTTTTAGTTCAAAACAATAATTAAAAGTGTGTTTGGATCTGCGATCTATCATCTTTAGGTATATTCGTGGTTAGGCTTTGTAGTTTTATGTTTGTCTAGTTAATTTGAGCTCTTATCTGTTTTAGTTTGTGCATGCAAAACCGAAAGTCAAATCTCAACAAAATCATCTGTATGTTAACTGTGGGATTTTTGTAAATCAAATCACTTATTTTGTGTTCAAGAATCATTAAGCTAGCTTGCAGTAGTCTCATAACATCATATAACATCAACATCATCTCACAAATTGATCTCAAAGTTGGAAAAAGTCAAATCTTCACAACTGTTATCAAAAGTCAAAAACTGGAAAAAGTGATTTTCAACCAACTGGAGTGATTTTTAATTGAGTCATTCTTGGACCAAATTCAGTGAGATTTGTTGTTTTAAAAACTTAAGCTGGTCTCATTTCTTATAGTCATTTTTGTAGAATTTTACAAATTTCTTAAAAGCTCCATTTGAGCTTGTCAAACAGGGCCTAACTCCCCTGTTCACCATTTTCAAAGATAAGTGAGTTTTTCTCAGTTCTTTGTGGTAGAGTTCTTTAGTGGTTGTAGTTTATGTATGGGTTGAATACCCTATGACAATTCATCTTGCATAAAGTATTTTGGTATTTGTTTATATGGTTTGGTTAAATTTAGCATTTCAATTTGATTGTAGAAAGTAAAACTGCAATCCGTGAGTCAAAAAACTTTAGCATTTCCATTTTACTTTAGTTAGTCAACATTCAAAAGGATGAATGGGCATTTTCTATTTGCATTTTGACTTTGTAAATTCAAAATTGCAAAACCATTAGTCAATATCTGTTAGGGAGTTTATTGATATGTTTTGCAAGTTTGACTTTACAAAGTCAAACTTCTAATGGTTTTGTGTTGTTTAATCTTCAACTAAATTGTAGTATACGTAAATTGGCAAATTGAGGGACCAATTGTGTATTTTATAGTGTTTATTGAGAGGGAGTTTTAAGTATGACAACGGCAACCCAGACAAATTCAGGGACCAAGTGTGAAAAAAAGTCATTATTAGACCACTTGACCGTCTCTACCCTGAGAAGCTATTTACTTGTGCACACGAACCAATAAACACCCATCCACCACTTTTTCCACACATACACAATTTCCAATGGAAGATTTTCCTATTTTGAATGAACTCATGGAGATTGTTGGTTCATCCAACTTAAATGATCGTATGGTAATGTGGTTTGGGGAAGAGGCTACACAAGAAGGGTTTTTGAAAAAGCTACTCCCTCCGTCCCAAATTATAAGTCCATTTAGACTTTTTTAAAGTCATTTTATTTCAACTTTGACTTTAATTATTTCTTTTAGCGTTATATAATACTTGATGTAAAATATATAAATGGATATGTGATTTAAATGCATTTTTATTGGTATACTTTTCATCAAGTGTTATATAACAAAAAAGGAAATAATTAAGGTCAAAATCGAAAGAAAAGGACTTTGAAAAATCAAAAATGGACTTATAATTTGGGACGGGGGGAGTAGTTCGTGAGTGCATTGATCATCTGAAGAGGGGTATCATCAAGCGTAGGGAGCTGATTGAAGAGAACGAAGCTCTAGGACCTCGGGGTATAGCTCTTAACAGTTTGGATGGGCTGAGGAAAGCCCAGGCCATGCACACCGACCTACTTGTTCGATTCATAAAGATTTTTGGTGAAACTGATGAAGGTATTCGTATCCACGAAGGTTATGTTAAGAAATGGCTGAGCATAATGATTTAATTTTGGGTATTTCATGGGGGTAGATAAATGGGGTCTTTAGGGTGCTAGTTTTAAATTTATAGGTTGTTAAAAGGGCATGTAAATTGGATCTTTTGTTCGGTTGTTGGTCATGGTTTGATCTAGTTGTTTCTGTTCTTGTAACCAACTATATGAATGATGAAATATTATCTAAGTTTTATGTAGTTAATTTGTTCTTGTATTGTGATATTGGGTGTATTGTTTCTAATTAGTATTAGCAAAACCAAACATCCCCTTGTATCAGCAAAACCAAACATCCCTTTATATCAGCAAAACCAAACACCCCCTTGTATCAGCAAAACCAAAGCCAGTGGTTTATAAATATGTGTTGAAAATGCAAATGATTTAACACTAAATCATAATGTATTGACAATGGTGTATTGTTTAGGAAGAAATTGGTGTGGTGTTAGTGTCGACAGTGAGACTGAACACGCTCAATGCCTCAAATTGTAACATCTTGAATTTTGACTTACCCAAGTCAAACAAATTTATGAAATGCCACAAATTGTAACTTACTATTGTGGTATGACTTGACAAGTCAAACCTATTAAGAAATGCACAACGATTTTTATAAGTTACAATGCACAACCAAACACTATTAGTTACAATAAGAACCCAATTTTTTATTGATCGATTTCATGTTCATAACTATTACAAAGTTTCCTATCATCTAAACATACACTTAGCTAGAACCACAACTCTCCCTATCATCATTTTCCTTCATTTCCTTCCTTTCCTTAAGATATTTAAACAAAATTTGTGCTAGACCGAGGAAAAAACTAAAACCCTAAAACCGACCACCCCTTTTGGCGATCAGAAACATTCCCTCCAAATATGATCCTTAGCTTTTAATCCGTGGTCAATTCCTTATAACGATTATGTTCTTGCAAATTTATCTCGTTTAATGATGCATTAACATCTTTTTAATTTGGATATTCAACCGGGTAAGCTAGGGTTTCGTTTTTAAAAGTTTCTGATTAGCTAATTAGGGTTCTTAGGGTTTTGCTGCTACTGTTTCATTAATTGCTGAAGTTTATCATCATGGAAGTCGGTTAGATGCTTAATCATGTTCTGATTTCACGCCTTAACTTGTTAAGGATCGTCTTTGAAGAGTATACGTGGAACTTTTGGTCTTTCTTGTGATATTTTTTTATTATTTTTTAGGGTTTCTTTGTTTTCTGTTTGGGTCGGTATGGAGAAAGTGGGGGAGGTAAATGTGGATATGGACGCTTTGAATGCACGAATGCAGTGTTTGAAGGGTCTTGAAGCCGGGAACGTTGAAACACCTAAGCCAAAGATGGCTACAAGGGTTTTGCAAAACCCTAATTCTGAAACGGGTAACAAATCGGTTCTACACGCGTCTATGGTTTCTGGTAGTGTTTCACAAGGTACTGATGGATCGTCTATGGTTCCTACTGAGGGTAGTGTTCCACAAGGTACTGTTGGATCGTTCCTTTCTGATTTAGGAGAGGGAAAGGCTGGTAATAATACGCACCCTAGTAACCTGATTGTGAGTGACACGAATGACTTATTCTGGACTGCTACTGTTATAGGGGATAATCAGCCAATTCATTCATAATTTCCAACGCTTGAGGAGGTTCAAGGGTTAGCAAATAGTGGTGTTCCTACTGGTAATAAGATGATACCTGCTAATGATGGTGTTGGGACGTATTTGGATGTGCATGGAACTTGTAGACCTTCTCTTACATACCCTGCTATAGAGGAGGTGAATAATGATTCGAAATTGCCAATGGGTGATGGGGTACGTGTGTCAAGAAAAGCTGGTAACTTCAAGGCTGGTTTGACACAGGTCACAAATAGCATTACGAGCCCTGTTGTTCAATCGTTCGAAGTGACCCAACCTCTAACGTACGTTGGAGTTACTAATGGGTCACAATCTGCTCCTACTACGGGTACTCAGTCTACTTCTTTCAAAGGTAAATCAGATTTTTGTGCTCTTAAAGTTGATAATATATTTAATGGTGTTGATGTGTCCATTCCTCGTAAGGTGGTTGAAGCAATTAGCACTAAATTTGATAACACCTTGTATGGATATTTCATTGGTAAGCATATTGCATTCCCGGTTGTTGAATACTTTGTTCGTAATAACTGGGCTAACTATGGTCTAAAACAAATGATGATGAATGCAAAAGGTTTTTTTCTTTAAGTTTGATTCTCAGGTTGGTTTGGAGGCTGTTTTAGAAGGAGGTCCGTGGATGATAAAAAACAACCCTATTATTCTTAAAAAGTGGACCATGAGTACTACTTTAACGAAGAGGAGTTAACCCATATCCCGGTATGGGTTAAACTTCATGATGCCCCATTGCAGGTATTTTCTGAGGATGGTATTAGTATCATTGCAACACATATTGGTAAGCCTATTATGCTTGATTCCTATATTAGCTCTATGTGTATTGATTCGTGGGGTAGGAGTAGTTTTGCTCGTTGTTTAATTGAAATTGATTCTAATGCTCCCCTTAAGGAATCTATTACTGTCGGGGTCCCTTATGTTGATAGACTTGGCTTTTATTCTGAAACTACTATGGTGGAATATGAATGGAAACCTCCAAGGTGCGATGTTTGTTTGATTTTTGGCCATTCTGTTGATACTTGTCCTAAGAAAGTTGTGACTACACCGGCTGTGAAGGAAAATAATGAGGGGTTTCAACAAGTGGGTAAAAAGGGTAAAACTAAAAAGGGTGCTAAGGATAAGAAAACTGGGAATATGTTTAATGGTGTTCGAGTTGGTAAAAATATGTACTATAGACCTAAAGCTATTGCCACACCGTCTAATAGCACACCCTCTCAAGGGGAAGCTAGTACTAGTTCTGGTCATCCCCCTAACCCGGTAGGTGCTTCTACTTCAAATAAAAATCTAAACCTAATGAGGATAGCCAACCTACTCGTAATGCTACTAATAGTAATAGCCATCCTACACCTAAGGTAACTTCTCCAAACTTGGCTGTTAATGTGACTACATCTAACCCGTTTGATTCTTTGGCTTTTGATGATGGTGTTGATGAAAATAAAGAGTTGGCTGATAATGAGGAGGTCGAAAACATATTTGATGAATCAGGTAATTTGTTTGATAAATCGGGGGCAAGTACTCCCACTTTGAATGTTCATGATGTTTAGTATCGCCTCTTGGAATATAAGGGGTTTGATCCACTCCCCTAAACAAAAAGAGGTTAGGTAGGTGGTTAATGAAAATAATCTTAGTGTGTGTGCGGTGTTGGAATCTCATGTGATGCTTCTGTGGTTGATGACACATGTCGTAATGTTTGTCGTCGATGGAAATGGACGTCTAATGGTAATCTTGGAGATAAGGGATCCCGTATTATCCCGTTTGATTCTTTGGCTTTTGATGATGGTGTTGATGAAAATAAAGAGTTGTCCTATGATTCGCCAGAGCCGGAGGGATCTACCCAATGACAACACCAATAGTTTAGTACTAGAAGTCCTTAGGTATGATTGAAAAAAGGAGTAAAGTGAGGAAAGGAGAAAGAATGGGTTGAATAATGAAAAAGAAAAGTTATGAAAAGGCTGAAAAGAAATAGCCCTCCATTAACTTAGGGCAGAAACCGGGTCAATACATCTGCTATCGTTTATTACTAAGATGATGTCGGTATTTAAGACAAGACGTCATGGACCCAATGACGCACCGCACCTCCCCTCTTAACCACTCAATTTCCTCTTAAAAGGATCTTGTTTCATTATCGTGAAGAACCTTGTGTAATCTATTGACCTCTCACTCCGAGATGTGTTGGTATTGAAACAGGAGGCACTCTGCTCCAGCCTCCGACCACTAAAACCAAAACCATGTAATCGAGGCTAGAGCCACGAGATTCATCAAAAGATCTCTTAGAATACACTTCCAGTTGTACACTTGTGTTCAACATCTAAGAGCACAAGTTGTACCTCGAGTCAAAACAACTTGCTAGAATACTCACATCAAGTATTATCCTTCCTGGTGATTGTTCCAAATGGTCTACTGTCATGGAGTGATCCCTTGGGATACTCCAAAGGCTCATCTGTGTCCATTTATCCTTTGGAAATAGGGATACAGGAATGACAATTTGGAGATATTAAGTACAGAATCATCCCAGTGACCATCCGGTGTAAGAATATTCAAGAAACCCGCCAACATTCGTGCATCCGTTCTAAGAATATTCAAGGATCGCGCCAGCCATATGGGATTTGACTATATAAGATATCTAAACACTAACGTTGGAAACTTTATTACTAACCTTTTATATGCAGCTACCCATGGAGGCCCAGATTTCCAAGAGAGATCGTTACCATCACCATGATCATCAACATCATTCCATTTCTACATGCTCATACCAACATCATTGTGAAAGATAAAGATAATTAAAGTTCAAAGAAAGTTCTCATCAAAGATCAAAGTAAAAGCAAAGTTCATAACAATTCTACGTCAAAGTCAAAGAATCTACAAAGTTAAGAGACAAAGATCAAAGTCAAAGAAAAGACGCAAAGACGACGGTGACAAAGACGTTGATGATAGGCATGTGAAATCCATATTTGATCACAACAAAAAGAACAAAGAACAAAGGCACAAGGCACAAGGACGTCACAAGCCAAGAAAAGTTAAGAGAACAATAGGACGTCAACGACCTATGATGACCAATCCTTAGGGGGAGATTGTTGGGAAACGCTCTAAAGTGTCGGTAATTATGTAATAGAATAGGTCGTTATATTATCAGGCTTGTATGTTTATTTCCAATGCTCGCTCATGAAGCAAGCCCATGGGCGGCCAACCCTAGCATGTACACTATAAATACCCCTTTCCAAAATGAAAAGGGTGTTATTTCTTGTTAATACATTTTCTTTTTCTTTACAAAAGTTCCATCCACTCTCTCTCTCTCTCTCTCTCTACCTCTCTCTATCTCTAAGATTAACGAAATATACATGTGTGATATGATGATTTATGTGACCTAACAGACAAATATAAAATTATACGACGTAAAAACATAAGTAACCAAGTTATTAGTTGTAAGTTTCCATTCCGACAACAATCACTTAAGGTATGAATAATGTCGTTATAATGTTAATACAAATAAGCCGTAAAAACGTTTATTTATATTTTACGATCTTCTAATGTTTTGTCGATAACAAACGTAAAATCATTTTAACGAAACAAATAAAATACGTAAATGGTTTGAACTAATAGTTTCTAACATATTTCACATTCTCACATAAAACACTAAAACAAGTATAAGTGATTTTATGATTTAATATTACATATGTACAACAACTAGTGTTTACATATTTGGGTAAAATATACACATAACTAGTATGTAGTATATTGGGTAATATAAATGGGTAGAAACTTAAGTATCATAACCCATTGACCAAATACATTGAATGTAGTTGGGTACAACCCAAAGCCCATGACCCATGGAGCTTGACCCATAACCCATTGCATGACATCATGCTTATATCATATATGGATAATATCCATAACCCATGGTATTGACCCATACCCATGTGACTAGGTGCATTGCACTCAAGAGATACATTGTATCTAGCTAAAGATCCATGGATCAACCCTGACCCATGACCCATAACCAAAATATCTTGGTATAAAACTATAAGATCTAAAAACCTATGTTTTTATCAAGAAAGCTGTTTCTGTTTCTCCAGATCCACGGATCTCGAGAGTTAGACTAGCCGGATTCCTTATGAAAGGGAACCGTGCATCTGGACAACAGTTTTCCATGCATAATAAAAACCATTTTCTTTCTAAAAGTAATATTCCACTAGAATGTCAAAACCATAAGTGAGTTAAGTGTCATTTTTGTTAAAAACCATTGTTAATAAAAATCTAGTAAAAACATTAGATAATCATTGGTTGACCACAAACATCACTTTCTATTAACTCATCATTTCTATAGGTTCAACTATGACGCATGAATATGAGTTTGATTTTTCACCACTAGCGTCTACACTCCGAACATCTCCTCGAGCCCAACACACCGGCAATCATGTATGTGGGTTCAATAATCTTGAAAACCGTCACTTCCACGAAGGACGTACAGACACCTCTCTACAATTCAAGAAGGTATCAATACCTCCTTCCGAGCCATAGGACTAGAATGTCTTCTTGAAATCAACGAGAAGATATGTCCAAGGTTCATAATGGAATTCTTCCGTCAAGTTGAACTCGTTCATAACGAGGATCGCTCTCTATCTCTTTGGTTTTATATCAAAAACCAAAAGTTTGTTTTAACCCTCGGGCATTTTGCTCACATCCTCCGGATTCCAAATCATGGACAATGTGCCTTCACCAAAGATTGGTCTCTTGATTCTCTCTTCAACTTCCGTGAAGATAATAGTCCATATTGTTCACACATACCTTCCCCGGAGGATTTAAATTGCATAATATGCAAACCTCGACTATATTACTCCGATCCAAACATTATCTTCACACGGGACATCCGAGAAGAGTACAAGCCCCTTGCACTCATCCTACGTGAAAATGTTTGGAGTCTTAGGGGAAATCAAGAAATCCTTCCCGCTTGTTGTGCTCACATAATGTATTGTTTGCTAACACAACAACCATACAATCTCGCCTACTTCTTCGCAAGGCGAATTGTAAATCTTCAAGGCTCCAAAAATAAACTCATCCCTTATGGAATGTTCTTGACGCGCCTCTATCATAAAGACATGCATTTTCATCCTCAATTTCAAAGTCCGTTGTACGTACTTGTGAACAAGATGATGGAACCACTAAACATATCTCTCATGAAGACTTTCTTCATTCTTGATTCCACCAACACTCATCAACCACTTGATGATCCTTCTAGCGAAAATGCTCAAGGAACTTAGTAGTCTTTCAAATAGGATCAATCCTTTTGTACTCATGCTTCATCAAATGTAATCCAATTTCCTTCATGAAATAAAACATCTTACATTTGATATCTTAGTGTTAGAAACCTCTTAAACTAACCTTGGAATATAATGCATTGTCAAGATCATTGCATACCTTTAGTAAAGGTTCTGTTTAGCAGATCGACGGATCCCAAAGTTTGTGCTAGACGGATCCCTACACTTAGGGAACCGTGGGATCCAAGAAATGTAAAATGCAATTGCAAACATTGTATTTCAAACATGTCCTTAGAACACCTCACACTAAGCTAGACATAGTGTCTTAAGGCAAATTAAGTCCTTATCAAGTTAAGTAGATCCTTCCTACTTACACATAACTCACCTAGATCACACTCAAAGACGCTTGTAGATCTATCATTTCACTTAAATCAATTACTCTTCCGCTCTCAAACTCACACATCATTATTCACATGATCCCTCATATCTAACTTTGGAAATCTTTTATAGCAAAATTGATCATAATCATCCTTACGTCAAAATTGGTCGAAATTGATCAAATTCTAGCTTTTCCATCTTAAGCTTTTAGGATATTCTCCAAAGCATTACTCTTAGTCACTATCTGATCTCTAGGGTCATTTAGCTTCACTTGACACTCTCAAAATCTTTAGTGTCATCCTTTTTCATTCATTGGTACTCATGAAAGTCCCAATTTCTTCCATAAAAGGCAATCATTAGCTACATCACTCATTACCTTCAAGTACTTAAGCACCCCTTCATTTAAGACACTTAGAAGGACTGAAACACTCAAGATGATATAGATCTTAGACCTTAGAAACATCATTTCTACTCTTTCATAGCTGCTGAGAGCCGGATCCCTAGGATTAGCCTAGACGGATCCCTCTTAAGAGGGAACCGTGGGATCCGGGTGACAGATTATGTCAACTCTAGCTAAAACAATCATCTCAAGCTCATCTTTCTAACTTAAACACTCCATCTCATCTTAAGTAAATTCCTAGATCAGTGCAAACTCTGAAGTTGACTCTTGTGCATGCTAATCATCACATTCCAATGAATTTTATTGGATTAAGGCTTGAATGCACTTGCCCAATCTCTTGCTTTATAAACCACATTGTTAGGACTTCTAAAGTCATCACCTTCATCCTCATTTTCAGCACTTAAGAAACCCTTACAAACCTCTTGATCTCATCATGAGGAAAACTCCAAGTAGCAACTTATCCACCAAAGAACCACCCAAGAAAATTGCTCGTGTTGTACACGAAATCTCTTCAACCGAATCATCTCCGGTCAAACCAACAAATGCAAGGATTTCTTCTCAACCAATCAAACCAATTCCTAAAAGGATAGTACCCACAAAACTACCTATGCCAAACACCACCATACCTCCTAGGTCAAGCAATATCATCTCCACTAAACCATCACCATTGGTTCCTAGAGCTATCTCGTTTACATCTCCACTATCATCACCACACCTCTACAATTTAGGAGATTTGCCTCCAAGGCCATCTCATCCTCCTCCGCCGACAACATTCTCCTCATTAGGAGGAATAATGGTACAAAATTATGGTGTTGAGTCAACATTAGCTCCGGCTTCCTTTTCGCCGTTACCATCATATAATCCCATTTGGATTATGAGAAATCATCAAAGTCAACCACCCGACCATATGGAAGTTGACACTTCTCTACCACCACCATAATTCTTGGTCGAGCCATCTTCAAATGCGCCTCCACCAATCCCTCCGTCGTTTGAAGCTCCACAAGCCGCTTCACTTGATCATTCGCATCAAGCAATTTCATTTCTTCCACCACCACTACCTAGCCATGACAAAGATTGTTATCATTTTGAACATGTTGAAAGTTTGATACATGAAGTATGAGAAGACCAACGTTTCATGTTCTATCACCTCCTCGAACGTTTCGACGAGATTAAACCTAAACAAACTTGAGCTAGAGGATTTTAGTGGTGTCCTAGTTTCAAGCGTTACTTAGATAAGTCTAGTAATTCCAAGTCATGTATCGATCATTTTCTTAGTTTTTAGAGTCATGTATATCATATCTCTAGTTTTATTAAATGAAAATACATGCTACTTGCTATATTTCTGAGTATATGAGTATGTTGTATAATACATATCTCACTTTGATATTAACATGATATGTTATATCATCATTGCTGAAATTGATCATCAGCCAGACGGATCCCACATATTTGCCTAGACGGATCCCTACAAGGAGGGAACCGTGGGATCCGTGATACAAAAAACTATTTTTCTACCAACTTGAATCATATTTGCAGGAAATTGTGCATTATACTTGTTTTCTAACCTTTGTTTTGTAGTTATTCAATTTACACATGAAGACTTTGACACCCTAAAGCTAGGGGGAGCTTTGTGTCAAAGCAATACATTGCAAATTACTTGCAATATTAGGATTACATTTCATAACATCCATTTTCAAAATTGCAATCATCAAGGGGGAGCACATTCGTCACATAGACGAAATCTTTTGCAAACTTAGTTGCAAACAAACTAGCTTAGTATTACTTTCTTGACGCCCTTACATAGGGATGGACTCGTCAAGGGGGAGTTAAGACAAGATCCTTTCCCGTTACTTGCTCTCTAATTCTTCTTTCTTTTCTATTTTTCATATGTTTTTCTTAAAAAAAAATGTGTTAGTTTTCTCTCGAAGCTCTTTTTGTTTCGACAAAAAGGGGGAGAAGAAAGTAAAAACTACAAATTCAAACTCTTACGAATTTTAGCTTTTCCTTAAAATAATTTTATGTTTTGTCATCAACAAAAAGGGGGAGATTGTTAATACAAATAAGCCGTAAAAACGTTTATTTATATTTTATGATCTTCTAATGTTTTGTCGATAACAAACGTAAAATCATTTTAACGAAACAAATAAAATACGTAAATGGTTTGAACTAATAGTTTCTAACATATTTCACATTCTCACATAAAACACTAAAACAAGTATAAGTGATTTTATGATTTAATATTACATATGTACAACAACTAGTGCTTACATATTTGGGTAAAATATACACATAACTAGTATGTAGTATATTGGGTAATATAAATTGGTAGAAACTTAAGTATCATAACCCATTGACCAAATACATTGAATGTAGTTGGGTACAACCCAAAGCCCATGACCCATGGAGCTTGACCCATAACCCATTGCATGACATCATGCTTATATCATATATGGATAATATCCATAACCCATGGTATTGACCCATACCCATGTGACTAGGTGCATCGCACTCAAGAGATACATTGTATCTAGCTAAAGATCCATGGATCAACCCATGACCCATAACCAAAATATCCATGGGTAAGAGGGCGTCCACGGATCCCTAGCTTTACGCTAGACGGATCCTGTGGGAGGGATCCGTGGGATCCGGGAACAATGAACATTTTCCTCTATAAATAGTGAGCCATTTCTTCATTGTTTCTCACCCTTTCTAACATACTTTCCCTCGAGTTAAAACTCTCTAACCCGGATCCAAGAGATCTATGTTTGTAGTTTTGTTTTCGTGTGATCTTCTAGGTTCCTCTTAAAGGCGAGATCACCACCTTTGAAGTCGAGCAAGCTCAAGTCCATGAGTTGCCATGCTTCCTCATCATCAAGACTACCGAAGTCTTCTTGTTGATGATTGTTTTTCTTATCCTAAGAAGTGTTGAGGACATTTGTGAAAGGTGTCTCAAGTGTCAAGACGAAGATATTAGTGAAGGGTATCTATCGTCCATATCATAAGCACTTGTGGTGGGTGCTTAGAAGTCAAGACTAGAAGCATTAGTGAAGGGTGCTTAGAAGTCAAGACACAAGACATTAGTGAAGGGTGTCTTGAAGATCTAGTTAAAGGCATTGGTGAAAGGTGCCTTAGATGTACATTCGATATGGTATGTTTCGATGTACAAGATAGATTAGTACTAGATCCAAGGATATTGACATCCTTGATGATATTGTAATAAGGAGTTGGTCTCCTTTGGGATTAGTCGTTGGTGTAGTGTTGGGTAGTAGTTCTGTGACAACTCGTAAATTCCGCGATGCGTCGTAATTAGAGAAACGTCGAT
Organism: Chrysanthemum lavandulifolium; assembly: GCA_022545495.1. NCBI lineage: Eukaryota > Viridiplantae > Streptophyta > Magnoliopsida > Asterales > Asteraceae > Chrysanthemum > Chrysanthemum lavandulifolium. The sequence goes on along the minus strand of CM040242.1, from coordinate 124,423,899 downwards.
TCGAGCGATCGTTTGATTTAATTTGAGATACGAGTTGTATTTTATATCATTTTTATCGGAAATAATATTTTAAGAACAATGGCGTAATTCCCATGTCATGAATCCTTCGTTTGCTAGTCCAAACGAGTCCCGAATCGTTAAAATGCAAAAGATAACGAAAGTTACATCAATGGTCCCTTTGATAATTACACAAACGCCCCTACACTTTCCATTGTACACCTAGGGACCCTACTAGTCCTATATATACCCACCCCTTCACCCTTTCTCCCATTTTCCCACCTCCTCACTCTCTCTCTACAAAACACCCACTAATACTCTCTCTCTCTAAAAGTATTATCCGGCCACCCCTTAGGGTTCCGGCACCGCTGCCGGAGTCCGGCCAAATTCCGGCGACCACCCACCAAGACACCGCCTACCCCATCTTATAGATCGGGCCACGGTGGTTCTATTCATGCAACCCACACGCTTCCAAACTCTATAACGCGCCTCAAATCTCAAACCCTAGTTTTGTAATCTAGGGTTTTGAGATAAAAACGTATGTTTTGGTTCAAAGATGATGGCTACGGGTTGTACCCGTTGGAGACGCCATTAAAACCCTCGTTTTCTTTCTCCCCATTTCATATTCTCTTTTTTTTTATCTCGTTTAAATAATTATATATTGTTGTGTTTTCATTTCGTGGATACAAACTAATAATAACAAGTATTTGGGGTATAGAATTAAAAACAAGGACTAAGAACGAGATTAAAACCCATGTTTTGATAAGGTTTCGTGTGGTAAGAAATGTGTAAAAGTGACGATTGAATGGCTGTGTGAATCGGTGGTAAATGTTTTGGGTTATACGTTTTCATAAAAATAAAACGAGTTGTTAAGGGTTCGATTGTCATTTATAAATAAACTGAAATGAGAACCAATTTTGAATCGTGTTCATGATAATCTCGTGTGGTATGGAAAGAGTGTAAACTGTGATGGTCGAATGTGTGTTTAAATACGGGTCGGGTCGCGACCTGAGAGGGTCACATGTTCGTTTATGGATGGGTTCTCTCTTTACTATCATTCGTGTCATAGGTTCTGTGTTCGGAAGTTATGATTGTCAAACTTGATTCATGATTTTGTGCATGTTTGTGTTAAGTTTACGTCTTGTGTAGCTAACCTTATTGGTGTGTTTGGGCTGATGGGTCACAAGCCCGCTAGGGGGAATACTAGACAAGAGAATTTCATAACTTACACAAAATGTTAGGTTAAATTGAAATTAGTTAAGGATTGTTTGGTTTAAAAGACAAAAGGGGTTTGATTTTCTACTAAATGGGTCTCGGTTGGGATGGTTTTGGAACTACGGATACGATACTTCGCTTAAATTCAAGTTATAAATTACTCAAAACAAATATAACGTTACGAAAGTTTGCTTTTGGGTTGACGGGACTCGATGTGTTGAAAAGAGAGTTGAATTATAATTGCAACTAATTATTAATTTTCTTATGACAAACTAAAATGTATGGATTATATAGTTGGATCACTTGGACATAATTGGTTTATCGGGTAATTAATATCGGACTCGAGCAAATAATGACCAAGTTATGTATAAAGAGTTATAAACATTAAGAACTAATTATGTAGATTAATAATTGATATCGGGTATCACATACATACTATAAGGTTTGATACGGTTTATAAACTTTAAGAAATCTTTGATACGCGAGTTATTTTGATTATACGTTGAACTTTATTAAACGTTTTGGCCTAAACAAGTAAAATATGTTAGACTCGGAAATGAGTTAATATATATTGGTTTTGCGATAAGTCTAAATATTTTATCATCACATATTAACTAATAACGGGATAATTAGATATATGTATATTATCAATGAATACGGTTTTGTTTAATTATAAACCTTTACTTACTACGATAATAACTCATATTATATAATTACATGATTAGTTTCTATAAACTTGTTGATAACATTTATATTAATTAGTATGTTGTACTCTCTTAAACGTTTTGGTTAAATGAGTTTAGTATAATTGTTTTTGCGATAAAGCTAAATATTCCGTTTTCATATCTAAGCTGCTATTGAATTATATAACTATATATATATGGACGGATATGGTTTAATCTATTATAAACCCTTATTAAATACGATGGTAACTCGTATTTTATTACACATGCTAGCTTTTATAAACTTGCTTGGAAATATTATTTTGATAATATAACTTATTGAAGTCGTATTGATTTGGAAACGTTGGAATAAACAAACGTGTCATTTATAGTACACTATTTACTATACCCTATATGAAGTAATTTCGGGTAACCTTGTAAGATTATGAATAACGATTGAGAAACCTTTATTAATTGAGCGATAAATGGAAACTTGTCTTTTGTTATTAAACATGTACGTTTGGGGTTATTGGGTAAATTGCCGAAACTTATCAATTAACCTATTTATATGACATAAATGGTCGTTGTTAATTCCTAGTCTTTGACTGGCTTGAGTATGGTTTGTATGTCTCGATTATATCGATGTCTTCTTCTTTCGCGTGAGTTGTACGTTGCGTCTATGTTTCTTACCACCACACGAAACGTTAAAACTAAACTTTTGAGATATTAATTATGAAATTTTGGGAACGATAATGTACTTTTGAAAGTAACGACATGAATGATCCACGAAAACTACAACACATTACTTTTATTGATTTCTTTATCATATGAGCTGTATTTTAAGATTATCGTATACGCATTAGGTTGCGTCGCTTCTATTCTATCGTACTTGTCATACGTTCTTCTAGATGCCATGGAGATTAGCTTTAGATGCCAGTCGTGTCAATAGTGAATAGTGCATTGCTGTGACGTGATTACCTGTTATCTTCTGCTAGTATTTATTCGTGCATTGCTGTGGCTAAGGTGAGTTTCATTGCCCTACTTTTATCTACGTTTTTAACTATATTGGGGTGAGAATCATGCTACTGTTTTTGGACCGTTAAAACTATTTGGATTTGCTTATATGCTTGTTGTTTAGATAGATGTGCGGTAGTTGTTGCCTTAGTCTAGGTTTAACCGCTGCCTAGCTAAGAATAGACTTCTACCTCGACCTAGTCCGGGTTGGCGATCGTATTCTAGAGGTTGCCACGGCGGTCTTTGGACTAGAGTCGAGGGCCCGAGTAATCCACGGATACGGATGTGATTATATGGTTGTTGATCTGGGTAGGATCGGTGTGTGCAAACGGTATTATTCTATCTAGGTCTTGCATAGCAAATCAACTCTTACAGGTCCACTATGATTTTGTTGAACTTAAACCTATGAACTCACTAGCGTAAGCTGACCTTTTAGCATGATTTCTCAGGAATTTGAGAGATGTTTGGAATACGTGATCGGTGGAAGCTTGGCAAGAAGGCGGGGTTCAAGGATCATTTCTGACTCTGATAAACTTTGGGGACCTATGTCATTAAATCATGTTTTGGGCCTAATAATTACAGTTTTGGATTAAATGTTTTGAATAACCAAATTTGGGATTGGTTTTGAATGCTAAATGACTATCTTTTTGCTATACTTGTGTGCGATACCAATCCAATAGTAACGCCTCGAAAACTTGATTAAGTCTTTCGTTGTACCGAGATTTGGGGGTGTTACAGATTGGTATCAGAGCTTAAGGTTATAGAGAATTAGGTATTTTATAAACCCTAAACTATAACCACTTTTTAAGAAAATTAATCCTCGACCGATGCACGCCCGCTTGCCAAGCCGAAGCTTCTTAATTGATTATGGTATGAATTGCGATTTGAATTATGAGATGATCTGTTAAGGGATATTGAGAACTGATTATGGAAACATTATGATTTGGAGATATGATTATTGATTTTGGGTAAATGAGATGAGATTATCGAGATATTACGGAATTTGATTTGAGTAAACGGTTTATTATGATTTTGGAATTTTGAACTCGATTTGATTTGATATGGATGATTGAGAACACATTAGACGAATTAATTGATAATATGATTGATGAGATGTTTAGGGTTGATTTCATAACGGTTTGATTGAACACTTGATTGAGCGTGTGCCCTGTTAGTAGACGATTTAAATCTGCCTATCTTAGTAGTTCACTATAAGCATTTCACATGCTTATACACACACAGTAAGCATGTCCTCATGCTTACGCATACCCCATAAGCATTTCTATATGCTTATGCACGCCCTATAAGCATGTCCTCATGCTTATACATGTACAGAAAGCATGTCCTCATGCTTTCGCACGCGCTATACCTTTCACAGAGTGTGGAGTCCCAAACCTTAAATCTATAACACTTAACTTACATTAAGTAGTTGCCTTGGGTATATCCCAAAACAATAAAGATAAAACTTGTATGAATATACACCAATACGTGGGATCTATTGGAATGTATTTGGAAGATTAAAAGTGAACAGATGAACACAGAATGTGATAACCAATAATTCAACATTATTTATCAATAATGCGGATACTCCCAAAGTATCAGAGTTACGCAATTTTCTGGCGTAATCTCACCACTTGATTTAAAACTTGCACATTAGTAGTGGTCGTGGAAATGATTTGGGAATATAAAGGAAATGGTACTATTGTAAATAAGTCAGGGAGTCACGAGCGAGACCTTTTGTCTCGTGAACGTGAGTTACACAGTTAAGTTTTGATGAACACGAGTCTAAAACGCTTTAAAGCTAATAAAGCATGTAAACTGGTGTGTTGGTATCGTGTGTGTGTCATGTTCACGTGTTTTGCACCTTATCATGTATATGTGCCCTTGATCATAACTAGATGATGGTTATAATGATTTTGATGATGTCGATTGGTGATGGTCTCATGTCACGATTTTGAGTCGAAACTTTCGTAAACCGTTGCGTTATTCTTTAAAAATTGTCAAACAAGTGGTAATCGGTTTTGATTACTAATAATGAATTCATGTCCGTTAATTTTATAATGATATGTGGAACCAATAAGTGTTTTCAGATAATAAATTGGACTAACGTGTGATTATTTAGTTAACGTTGAATCATTGGTATGAATCAGATTTTTGGAATCGAATGACATTTCAATTAATAAATTTTAATTGAATAACAAATTAATTGTGGTGTTTAGGGTAATTGGTGTTATTGACAAACATTAGATTTGATACCCGTTAATCGGTTGTGTTTGGGAAATTGAAAGAGTCGATTGGAAGTGTTTAACGGTGTTGGGTATGTTTGATTTCTGTTTAGATGGCGATATTGGTATGAGATTGTTTGGAGGATTAACTGGAGTTGTGAAAATTGTTTATTTTGGACTCAATGATATATATGTCAACTTTGCGCTATGTCAGGTGTTATCGTGACTTTCTAGTCTCGACTACCCTGGCAACGCCGTAACGTGGTCTTTAGTATTTATTTGGGCAATATGATTGTGTAAAAGCAGAGAGTCATGACTCGGGCTTGGGAACTCGAAATGAATAATGACTCAAAATTTATATCGAAATTTTATATCGAGATTTATATCGAAATTTATATCGAAATTTTGTATTGCAATTTTATATCAAAATTTTATATTGGAATTTACATTGAAAATTTTATTGAAATTTATATTGAAACGAATAAATTTATATTGAAACTTATCTCGAAATTTATATAAATGTATATATATATATATATACTAGTAAATAGTACTGGAAGATATAGATGATAAATGGTTTTGTACTAAGCATTCGATAACAAGGCACGCCTTGTTATTCGACATTTTAAAGAGGGAACCAACGTTTAAAAATAGAAATGTTTTGTAATAAATGAGTCATTAAATGTTTTGAGGGTACGTTTATTGAAGGGTGTCATTTATGAATACTTAATGTCATTTATGTGTTGTGCGTGGGTTACGGATGACCTAACATTAATAGCGTCGATCCACGTGGATAACGGACTTATTAGGTTGACGAACTTAATAGGCGCCCGCTATGTATGTAGGATAACGTTATTAATGGGTGAATTATCCTTATGACTCGTTAGGATGTGTTTTGTTCTGGGATAATAAGCGACATGAATAAACGGTTGAGTTTATCGAATTGACGAATTCTATAAGATCTAACTATTTATTCCAAAACTTATCAAACTATAGAATTTATCATTTAGACCTCTCGTTATATCATCAAGAGTCGCATTGTGGTTATTTGAGTGCATTCATGGAGTCTTGTCGAGTCGATACCACACACGCACACGATGATACCTAACGCTAATAACTAAATGGAACAACGAAATATTTTGAGATGAGGAAATGAATACCTTTTGGGCATATAACATTGAAGTTGGGAATATATATTAAGAATATATAACAAGGTTGGTTGTGCCTTGCTTAATAAAAATTTATCGAACCTCGATTGAATATAGACTGATCACCTATATTCAGCCAGAGACATCAGGACATGGACTGATCACCTATGTCCATCTCAGAGGTGAATTTTGCAAATATTGGGAATTGTTATAACAAAATTGTGTTCGGATTTGAGATTGGTTTTAAGAACGATAAACTTAAGGTGTACTCGCATACTCACACTCGCTAAACATCACGAAAGCCCGCACTCACACACAACACACTGGCATCGTAACACCTCTTGAATCGTAACACTTCTGGCATCACTATACGTCTTCGTTTTTGTGAAATTCTTGTTTGTAACACCTGAGCGTAGCTCGCCATAAGTCAGGTGAGACCCGATTGGCACTGTTTGCATTCGAGTTGCTTATCGACATAAGCCTCGTCGATCTCTCTAGAGCGTTTGAAATTATTTTGGGCTATTTTTGGATTTGGCGTTGACTATTTTGGATTCGGTTTTGGATTTTGATCTTTGGGTTTTTGAATTTGAGATTTTGATCTCGTTCCGAGTTTTAACTCGTCATTTGACTTCGAGTCATCGTTTGGCCTCGAATTATGATTCGGCTCCGTTTCGTTGATAACTTTGTTCACCGAGGATTATCCTTAGATATTGTTCCATCGATGTTGACTCTAGCAAACATTGAACCCTCAACATTGTTTGTCGACAATAGTCTGCTATGTCACACCACCAGTAATGATAATACCTACCCTATTTTATCAATATGGTACCTTACACACCATGGATGAGAAATTCTCTAGCATACCTACTTAGAGCCGTTGACGTTCACTCGTATGTAGGAAATGATTTGGATATCAATTGGTAGTTGAACTTCTTTTGGAGATTATGATTTTGAGTTGAACCTTGAAACCTTTTGCGTTAAGTGTTAAGTGCACCAATGAGTCAATTGATGATCGTGGTTAGTAACCAATACTCTTTTAGAGTAGTACTTTTGCCTCTAACCTAGATATCATGCTAAGTTAACCGACCGATTGATGGTAGTAATCAACACTTTCTAATAGAGACATACTCGAACTTCCTAGACTTTTCATCTAGTAGAGATTCCGTATCAAGAAAAATCTTGAAATCCTAAGAGAGACACGAACCACGCCTCAGGACAACACATAATCCTTCTCTCATCCTTCGAGAAGCACCTGCTAACCTTTCGGACCTCTCACCAAACGATAAGCTACACCATAGACGAAACCTTGGAAGTAGATTTCCGCCTTTACCTAAATGATTGTTAGTAGCCTTACCAACCTATTCACCTCCCGCCAATCAGTTAGATGGAAAGTATGGATGACATTGCTCGCCTCTCCCTCCCATAAGTTATAACAGTAATAGAGAATCCCCCTACCTTCTTTTAAGGAGGTGAGAGAATACCTACTCCTCAACCTTCTCCGATACTCTGTAAGGAAAAAGTGTGATCGAAAAACCTAAGTTATACAAATGGACTTCTTCACATGTAAAGGAAACTATCTTTTCCGGATTATGGCAATCGCCACACACCCATTCTTCATCTATCACTTCCTAGAGCCGAGAGAACCGATCTGGATATGCTTGCAGTGTATCTGTAAAACCTGAAAATCTAAAACATGATTAAAGACTAAAATACCCTTGGAATCGAAATTTATAAAATACGTAAAATACATTTATATCATTTAACGAAATTAAAACTAAACTTACGAATAATTAAAACTTAACGAATGTGTGTACGTGATCGATTTTGGTACGACGAAAGATTTGAACGTTTCGCTAATATGTTGGGCCGCGTTTGCATTGTTTCGTTTGGATCAAGAGCCGAGAGCCCAAGGGCGTGTGTTTGTTTTGTGTTCGGTTGGGCCAAGCCGAAACCCAAGCCCCTCCTCAAAAGCCCTAAACTAAAAATGATACCACCTATATATACACTACATTTACAAGAAATTGAAACCCTAGTTTTGTTGCCTCTCTCTTTTCTTTTCTTCCATTCGGCCGAACCCTACACTTGGTGTCGAGAGCTTTGTTTCCAACAAGCTAAGGTATAAACGTGTTTATTCGTCTTCCTTTGTTACACCTTACGTTAATATATTGTAACTTGTTTCGTTTAGTCGAGTTTTGTGTTTTCTTTTTGTGACCGAGCCGTGTGAACCAAACAGAGCCAAACCATAATGATTTGAACCTTATAATTATTAAAGAGCTTTTTACGTAATAAGTATTATTGAATCGGATCATGGTTAAGTTGAGCTATATAGAACCGAACCATGTATATGTTTCGGCCAAGGTATAAAAACATGATAACTTGAATATGTAAAGTACGAAGATAAGCTAGGACTTGCGTTAAGTGTTATAGCCGAAACCCTAGGTTTGAACCGAACCATATAAGAGTTTTGAAGGTGTATTAAACGAGTAAAGATCATGTGAAACCTAAACCCTAGAACATAAATGAGAATCGATTAGGGTTTGAAGCTAAGTATATTAATTCATTATTTCATGTGTGAGTTATGACATTTAAACTATTTTCACATTTAACCCTAAACTTTAATAAATGACATAATGAACCTTAATCTACGATATTGTTTATAAAACACTTAAGTCTTATTTAATTATAAAACCCTAAAGTATTAAGATCACTGAATACATTGAGTATAAACACCAAATATTAAAAGATCATTTCGACGATTATGGAATCATAAATAACATGTACGACCGTTAATGTGTATAGGTTCGTGAAGAAGGAGTAATCCTTTGCTTTCCTTGTTTATGCTTTTCGATCATTTGCTTTGGAATAAGGTATGATATTCGACCTTTTCAAGAAGGTTCCTTATAACGTTTTCTTTTCGTTAGCTTTTATATTAAGATTTCCTAAGCCTTTGCTATGAACCCTATTTTGTTTGTTTGAGCTATTGCTTATCCGAACTTTGATTTTGGATTATAAAACATTTGATTTTGAACTATATGATATAAAAACTTTGATATTGAAACATGATTAAATCTTTGATAAAGTATGATCCGTGTCGGTTATGACATTCGATTTGACCTAAGTTAGTTTGACACCGAGCCAAAATAATAACTAGTCATGGGGTTCCATGTCCGTGTCGTTGATGCACTTCGACATGACTCTAGGCGAGAGTGAAGTTTCGCCACGTCCCTTATCTATTATCTCGTTATGAGCTCAAGTTATATTATATTATCAATATATGTTTGTGGGCGATGGGTGCATCCTAGATCATTATCTCATTATCCGTTATATGTTATATATTATATGCTATATGATGTATGTTATCCGATGATTGATCTTTGCGTGCATGCACGCCCTTCATAACTCGTAGGTCTCGATCCGCTCCAAACCGCCAAGTTTTCACACAAACCGCCATCATGAATGGCCAATCGAAGAAACTTAAACGGTTCGAAACAAACTCAATGAATATCCGAGAGTATAGTGTTTCCCGGTCGTTATGTCCCAAATAGCTATGCTAAGAATCACCAAACGAATAGTGATCGGAGATTTGAACGGAAAAGTGGATTGTGATTATTATAACTACGTAAAAAGGAGATAAATTACAGGGCTTAAATGCAAATTAAAGAAAATTAAAAGATAAAAATATTAAATAAACGCTATCACTATTTTTAAAATGATGTTTTGATTTTATGTTTTATAAAACCGAATTAAAAACTACGTAACGCATAAATGAAAATGTGAAACTTACACAATATTAATCCTAAAATATGAAAATGATATTCTTACAAACCTAATGATAAAAGAAAATTTATAGAAAAGAAAATTATTTTTATAACTATTAAATTAATTATTATTAATTAAAAACTATTTCTACTTATTAATTAATAACCTAAAATACAAGAAAATAGGAAATAAAGCTAGAAAAATAAAATTAAGATTTGGAAAAGTCTAAAATATCAAAAGAGAATTTTCAAAACTATTTTTATATTTTTCTGAATATTTTTCTATTTTCTAGGAATTTTAAACTATTAAAAACTAATTAAATTACTTAAAAATACGAATTTAACTAAGAAACATTTGGAAAAATATTTTTTGGCTTTTATATTTATCTTAACTTAAGAAAATGAAAATTATTTTTTGAAACTTTTCTTAATTAATTGTATTAAATGCTAATTAAAAGGATTAAAACCGATTTAAATCAAGAAAAATACTAATCTGACTTAGAAAATGTGAAAATTCAAGTTAAGCCTAAAATAATGTTATGAAACTAGGAAAATGGAAAACAGAGGGTTGTGTACAAGAAAATGCATCATAGGCAAGTGCTTATAACAAGACTAAATAAGCCAAATAAAACCAATAAGCACTAACTGCTAATGTAAGCTCTAATATACTATAAGAACCAAAATGCAACTTAAAACAACAACCCTAAACCTCCGGATAGTCGATTACATGATTTGGCTATTTTGATTAATGTTCTAAAAACAGCTTGTGTACCTACTTTAAGCCCAAGAATAAGCACTCAAATAAGCTAGAAACCGAAACCAAATATGGGGACCTAAACTAGACCGGGTGAGTGCTTTCAAACCAAAGATCGACTTTAACAAGCTCTTATGAGCTCAGGCAAGCTTGCACAAAACCGAGAAAACTCGCTTTATGCCGAGGTTTTGAGACAGGCAACTAAGACCCAAAAGACAAGCTTGTTTGAAGCTTTTAAAAATTTGTAAAATTCTACAAAAGGGTGATAAGCAAGGAGACCAGTTGAAGTTTTTAAAATACTGTGTTTCACTAAATATGGCTCAAAATGAAGCCATGAAAATCCTTTCATTGGATGAAAATCTCTTTTTCACTTTTCGACTTTTGCAAAGCTGAGATTATTTGACTTTCATGAACTTTGATTCCAATTTGTGGATGATTGTGATGAAATATGTTAAATGAAACTACTACAAGCTAGCTTTATGATTTTTGAACACAAAATAAGTTTTTTGATTTGCAAAACTTAACAAAGGAAGCGCTTAAAACAGTTAAGTGCAATGTTGACTTTTGAGAGTCAGAGCACAAGTTAATGACTCAAATGAGTTCAATTATGCTAAATAAGCTTGGCACAACAAGTTCTAACCATCGATTTAACCTAAAAGATGATAGAGCACCGATCCAAACACCTTATCTCAACTGCTTTTGCAAATGAAAACAAAGCTAACCGCTTAACTTTCTAAAATTAATGATCAAACCGCATTTACTAGACCTAAACACAACTTAATTAACAGATTTCACTACTTATAAATACAAAAATGTAATATGCAATGAGATTTTGACAATCACTTACAAGTGGTCCCTAGCCACTATGGCTTGAAACAAAGAATCAAACCGTAACATCTAACCTATATAAACCAACCATTTAACTCGAATCCACCCATTTCCATTTCGCTCGACCCATTGCCATTTCCAAGACCAAATGCACCTCGTTTGACTTATATTGACCAAAATCCAAAGTTGCATGAAATTTAAATTTAAGCTTACACAAAGCTATAATAAGCTTCTATAAGCTTGTTCGAGTGGAACAATAAGCTATCGAAGCTTTTATATAAGAACCTAAGTTTTAATTTTTCAACAATGAACCTTGAAACAAGAATTTTAATATGAGCTTGAATTGATACTTAAAAAGACTTGCAATACACTAAATTACTTTTACTTGATACAATTAAACTTGAAAATACAACCTAAAAGCTTTTAAGACCGAGAAATTAAAATACGACATACATTATGAAAAATAAACTAAGTACTCCTTCCTTCTCTGCCTTCCTTCTCTTTATACCCAAATTGTCTTTTCTCACCTCTCTTCAAATCCCAAAGAATGATATTGGCCCTTGATGGCTAAAATGGATCTTAGCCGCTTAAGTGGTTTTACGCCAAAAGTGCTTTTAACACCGGGGTTGAGTGTTTGGTAGAATGGGCATTAAATGTATCTTGTCTTGGTGTATTTGGAGTGATAAGGAGTAGGGGTGATGATGGAGGTGGAGTGTTAGCAGTGTTGCAGTGTTTTGTGATGATGGTGAAGGATACCCATGAGCTGAGGGAAGAGAGTCAACAGAGGTTCGACCGGGATTTAATAATAGGGGTCCAAATTGTATTCGTGGGGTCACTTGTGTAGGGGTCCAAAGGTTTAAGACAAGGGTCCAAGTGGTGTTAAAGTGGTTTTAAATACATAAGGACCTTGTGTAATTTCGAAAATTCAGGACCAATGTTGCCAATCTTGCAAAGTTGTTCCAAGGGCTGAAATTGACAAGTGTCAATAGTACAAGGACCAAAGTGACATTTTCAAATTTCAGGACCAATTTTTAAACTTGAAGGACCAAACTTGTAATTTCTCAAAACTTTTGATATTTTTCACCAAAGGACTAATTATGACAACTTATGATTTTAAAAGGACCTTTGGTGATTTTTCTTTGAAATTAGGACTCGTGGACTATTTCGACAATTTTAGAAACTGGGGACTGAACCGCCAATTATGCAAACTTTGCTCATTTTTCATCCGATTTTGAACATTTTGCATCCGAAATATATAAAATACAATTTTGGAATATTTTCAGATTTTGATGCATTTCGAGCATTTTAAACGTTTTAGCTCGGATTGACCCAAAATGATGGGTATTTACACACTCATCGCCTCCCTACAAAATGTTGCCTTGTGTGAATATGAATATGATTATGTTCGGATATATGTGTGTCTGGGCTCGAGGTAGTTAACTATAAAACTTATTCTATTATTCTGATTTATATATTGAAATGATTTCGATTTTATTATCTTTTCTTTCTCTTTATTTCGTATTCGTTTTCATTTCGTATTCGCTTTGCTTGTATATCTGTTCACTGGGCTTTTGAAGCTCTCACCGCATTTCTTTTCTTCGGCGGTATCTAAGCATTGAGCTGGGTTTTGCTTTGGGATGAGTCTTTAGTGGACTTACCTTAGAGATATTTAGCTTTGATCTTATGATGCCATTTAAGACTTTATATTTCAGATATTTTATTTTGAGTTTATTTTTCCGCTGGGACCTATGTATTGAAGTCATTTTGACTTGAATTATTTCAGTATTTATGCTAAGATTTCTTTTGGATTTTTATGTTTGCTTTGATATGACACCATTACTTGTGATTCCTTTACCCTTGTCGGGTCGGGGCGTTACAGTATCATCTTCAGATAAATGGCTGAAGAAGAGAAACCATTCGAACCCTAGTAGAACACGTAGCGGGCCTATTAAGTTTGACAATGGTCGGGATAGACACTTCCCCTTGGCCAACATCTCCTATAACCATACCTATCACTTTTGTACCTCAAAGGCACCGTAAGAGATCCTCTATGGATGTAAGAGTAAATTCATATGATTGGGAAGGAATGGAAATACCCCAACTTAGCAACCCTGAACCTGTTTGAAATAATACCAAGGAAACTGTTTTTAGTTGAGGTGGATATGTAAGTTACTCACAAACCATTTGGAGACATAAACAACGTAAATCTCTTGAACCCTCCGAGATAACCTAGAATTAAGCTTACGGATCCACCATGAAATTATGTGAAGCGAGTAGTAAACGTGAAAACTTAATCCCCGCTATATCAATCCTTTGGAAAAATCCTTGCTATATTGAGGCCAGTAGCTCAGAGCCTTAAGCTACCATCAGGACTCAGTAGAGAGTTCCCAACACATCGTGTGTAATAGGAGGAAATGACTCACCGTTGAGAAAATTGTTATCCCTTTTTGGAAATCCTAATCTTTGGACGTTTAAACTTCGTTGACCTATCGAAACCATAGATGATGAAACTTAGCAACTTTAGTAAAGTTGCCTCGCTGTCTTCGAAGTTCATAGAAACTCGCAGTAAGATCCTAGATTCACGTAGGGAACGTGAAGATAAACCCACGTGCTTTTGCACTCACCCCTTCCAGACTTTAAAGGATGACTTGAATTGAATCGCGAGGACGCGATTCCTTTAAGGAGGTGAGGCTGTGACAACTCGTAAATTCCTCGATGCGTCGTAATTAGAGAAACGTTGATTCGAGCGATCATTTGATTTAATTTGAGATACGAGTTGTATTTTATATTGTTTTTATCGGAAATAATATTTTAAGAACAATGGCGTAATTCCCGTGTCATGAATCATTCGTTTGCTAGTCCAAACGAGTCCCGAATCGTTAAAATGCAAAGATAACGAAGTTACATCAATGGTCCCATTGATAATTACACAAACGCCTTACACTTTCCATTGTACACCTAGGGACCCTACTAGTCCTATATATACCCACCCTTCACCCTTTCTCCCATTTTCCCACCTCCTCACTCTCTCTACAAAACACACACTAATACTCTCTCTCTAAAAGTATTATTCGCCACCCCTTAGGGTTCCGCAGGCCACGTGAGTCCCGGCCAAATCAGCGACCACCCACCAAGACACCGCCTACCCCATCTTGTAGATCGGGCCACGGTGGTTCTATTCATGCAACCCACACGCTTCCGAACTCTATAACGCGCCTCAAATCTCAAACCCTAGTTTTGTAATCTAGGTTTTGTGATAAAAACGTATGTTTTGGTTCAAAGATGATGGCTACGGGTTGTACCCGTTGGAGACGCCATTAAAACCCTCGTTTTCTTTCTCCTTCCTCTCGGTAACCCTACGACCCATTTCATATTCTTTTTTTTTATCTCGTTTAAATAATTATATATTGTTGTGTTTTCATTTCGTGGATACAAACTAATAATAACAAGTATTTGGGGTATGGAATTAAAAACAAGGACTAAGAACGAGATTAAAACCCATGTTTTGATAAGGTTTCATGTGCTAAGAAATGTGTAAAAGTGACGATTGTATGGTTGTGTGAATCGGTGGTAAATGTTTTGGGTTATACGTTTTCATAAAAATAAAACGAGTTGTTAAGGGTTCGATTGTTATTTATAAATAAACTGAAATGAGAACCAATTTTGAATCGTGTTCATGATAATCTCATGTGGTATGGAAAGAGTGTAAACTGTGATGGTCGAATGTGTGTTTAAATACGGGTCGGGTCGCGACCTGAGAGGGTCACAGGTTCGTTTATGGATGGGGTCTCTCTTTACTATCATTCGTGTCATAGGTTCTGTGTTCGGAAGTTATGATTGTCAAACTTGATTCATGATTTTGTGTATGTTTGTGTTAAGTTTACGTCTTGTGGAGCTAACCTTATTGGTGTGTTTGGGCTGATGGGTCACAAGCCCGCTAGGGGGAATACTAGACTTAAGAGAATGTCATAACTTACACAAAATGTTAGGTTAAATTGAAATTAGTTAAGGATTGTTTGGTTTAAAAGACAAAAGGGGCTTGATTTTCTACTAAATGGGTCTCGGTTGGGATGGTTTTAGAACTACGGATACGACACTTCGCTTAAATTCAAGTTATAAATTACTCAAAACAAATATAACGTTACGAAAGTTTGGTTTTTGGTTGACGGGACTCGATGTGTTGAAAAGAGAGTTGAACTATAATTGCAACTAATTATTAATTTTCTTATGACAAACTAAAATGTATGGATTATATAGTTGGATCACTTGGACATAATTGGTTTATCGGATTATTAATATCGGACTCGAGCAAATAATGACCAAGTTATGTATAAAGAGTTATAAACATTAAGAACTAATTATGTAGATTAATAATTGATATCGGGTATCACGTACATATTATAAGGTTTGATACGGTTTATAAACTTTAAGAAACCTTTTATACGCGAGTTATTTTGGTTATTATACGTTGAACTTTATTAAACGTTTTGGCCTAAACAAGTAAAATATGTTAGACTCAGAAACGAGTTAATATATATTGGTTTTTGCGATAAGTCTAAATATTTTATCATCACATATTAACTAATAAAGGGATAATTAGATATATGTATATTATCAATGAATACGGTTTTCTTTAATTATAAACCTTTACTTTCTACGATAATAACTCATATTTTATAATTACAATTAGTTTCTATAAACTTGTTGATAACATTTATATTAATTAGTATGTTGTACTCTCTTAAACGTTTTGGTTAAATGTGTTTAGTATAATTGTTTTTGCGATAAAGCTAAATATTCCGTTTTCACATCTAAGCTGCTATTGAATTATATAACTATATATATATGGACGGATATGGTTTAATCTATTATAAACCCTTATTAAATACGATGGTAACTCGTGTTTTATTACACATGCTAGTTTTTATAAACTTGCTTGGAAATATTATTTTGATAATATAACTTATTGAAGTCGTATTGATTTGGAAACGTTGGAATAAACGAACGTGTCATTTATAGTACACTATTTACTATTCCCTATATGAAGTAATTTCGGGTAAACTTGTAAGATTATGAATAACGATTGAGAAACCTTTATTAATTGAGCGATAAATGGAAACTTGTCTTTTGTTATTAAAGATGTACATTTGGGGTTATTGGGTAAATTGCCGAAACTTATCAATTAACCTATTTATATGACATAAATGGTCGTTGTTAATTCCTAGTCTTTGACTGGCTTGAGTATGGTCTGTATGTCTCGATTATATCGATGTCTTCTTCTTTCGCGTGAGTTGTACGTCGCGTCTATGTTTCTTACCACCACACGAAACGTTAAAACTAAACTTTTGAGATATTAATTATGAACTTTTGGGAACGATAATGTACTTTTGAAAGTAACGACATGAATGATCCACGAAAACTACAACACATTACTTTTATTGATTTCTTTATCATATGAGCTGTATTTTAAGATTATCGTATACGCATTAGGTTGCGTCGCTTCTATTCTATCGTACTTGTCGTACGTTCTTCTGGATGCCATGGAGATTAGCTTTAGATGCCACCATGTCAATAGTGAATAGTGCATTCTTCGTGACGTGATTACGTTATCTTCGCTAGTATTTATTCGTGCATTCTTTGTGGCTAAGGTGAGTTTCATAGCCATACTTTTATCTAGGTTTTTAACTATATTGGGGTGAGAATCATGCTACTGTTTTTGGACCGTTAAAACTATTTGGATTTGCTTATATGCTTGACTGTTTAGATAGATGTGCGGTAGCTGTTGCCTTAGTCTAGGTTTAACCGTTGCCTAGCTAAGAATAGACTTCTACCTCGACCTAGTCCGGGGTTGGCGACTGTTCTAGAGGTTGCCACGACAGTGTTGAACTAGAGTCGCGGGGCCCGAGTAATCCCTGGATACGGGGTGTGATTATATGGTTGGTGATCCGGGTAGGATCGGTGTGTGCAAACGGTATTATTCTATCTAGGTCTTGCATAGCAAATCAACTCTTACAGGTCCACTATGATTTTGTTGAACTTAAACCTATGAACTCACCAGCGTAAGCTGACCAACATGATTTCTCAGGAATTTGTGAGATGTTTGGAATACGTGATCGGTGGAAGCTTGGCAAGAAGGCGGGGTTCAAGGATCATTTCTGACTCTGATAAACTTTGGGGACCTATGTCATTAAATCATGTTTTGGGCCTAATAATTACACTTTTGGATTAAATGTTTTGAATAACCAAATTTGGGATTGGTTTTGAATGCTAAATGACTATCTTTTTGCTATACTTGTGTGTGATACCAATCCAATAGTAACGCCCCGATTGATTAAGTCTTCCGTTGTATCGAGATTTGGGGGTGTTACAAGTTCCCCCATAGCAATGGAACTAGGTGCTTAGCCTAGTACCTAATAAAGGGTAGGCGACGTTGTGGTAGGTGTGGTTCACCTTGGTGTGAAAGAACCCGGTGGTAGCCTAGTTCCGGAAAAAGTGTCACACCCCAAATTACTGCTTTTGCAAATGGAATGAATACCTTGGGAGGACCGTCATAGCATCAAAGTTACAAGTTATATCGAACGACCTAAAGTGTCGTTTGGAAAACACATCGTTTAATTTATTAAAACAATCGTAGTTTACAAAGTATTGGTCCCAAATGAAAATCAACTTGCGGAAATAAGTTTGTTACAAGCCAAACGATGTTTTAAAGTTTATAAATCCCAAGTGAGACGCGTCACCACGACTCTATGATATGTCCATATGCATGCCATGAAGTGAATGCCTTAGATACCGAGATAAAACATGCTAAAGAGTGTCAACACAAAGGTTGGTGAGTTCATAGAGTTTGAGTTGAATTGTAAAGCCTTAACAAAATGTTCACACAAAGAAAGACTAAGTTTTTGATTATATAGAATAGTTCACAAAGCAAAGGCATCAGAATCCACTCCGCCCAAGTCCCGCCCATACAAAACTTGCAACCTGTGTGTTTACAACCCATCGCTAAAATATAGAATTGTCAATCTTGTTTGTAAGTAGGACATATGTGCATACGATATATACATGTACTTAATGCAAAGAATCACACCAATCGAACCTCCCGACTAGTCTAACTTGTTTGTAATGTTTCATTGAATAACGGATTATATTCACCCTGTGTCGTCATCGTGACACAGTGGTGGGGGCGCCACCGATAGTACTATCAATACCTTCTCCGCCGGCTCCCGCAGAGTTAACCATTGCTAAAGTTTGTATGTTGATGCATAATTGAAAACTAGTTTAGCACATTAAGGCACATATCGCAATAAACCACACATAATGTCCAAAGTGTATAAGAAGTATATTGTAACACAATTGTATAAATGGTTTGAGTATTCGCAAGAGTGAAACAAGTATTTAAGCATGTATCTCCCAAATAGTTTGTAAGAATTTAAACAAGTAAAAGCGGGTATGAACTCACAGAGTATGTAAAAGTTTAAAGTACTTGTGAAAGTAAATGAAAATAGTTTGAGCATGTATCTCCCAAAAGTAATTGAAAATGTATAAAAGTAGGGCTATGAAACTCATCAGTATTATGTCAAAGTTTAGAATATTTGTGATAGTAAAAGTAAGTAGTTGAGCATGTATCTCCCCAAAGAGTTTGAAGACAAATAAGTAATAGAAAGTGGGCTACGAACTCACCCGGTATGATGGATATGCTAACAAAATGAAGTGCACGAAGTGAGACTCTAAACTATCCGCGACCTAGAATGAATGTTATGATGTGTTATGAGTTATGATATAATGTTATGCATGCATTTCAGATGTTATTTATACCACTTATGTAGTTTTGAAAATAATACTTATCGTCGAAAATACTCTTTGATGTCTTGACCATTCTTAAATCACCTTACAAGTTTTTACGTCAAAATGTCATCCCACAATGGTTTTGTAATGATTTATGGTGGAATTATCACTTTCGTCAGAAAATAAAGTCGTCGGAAATTTCATGAAATTGACAAAATGGCTTTGAAAAACTAGTCGTAAAATGGTGTACGCCGATCGTTAGGAAACGAACTCGACGCTTTAGAAAGTTTGTATCAAAATCTAAAAGTTTCATTCAGAGTTTTTGACATAAAGGTCTCGAACATAAAGATAATAAGGATTAAAGATGGTGATTTTGTCTAATTGTTGTGTAAAAGTGAGTTTCGCCAAGTTTAAGCATCCGTAAATAGTTTATTAAAACTCCGCTATACAAACGGTTGGTCGCTTTAGAAAATATGCTTGGTGATCTTGATTTTACTAGAAGACATCTCGTTACAAAAGTTCCACATTATTGATAAAACAAACATCAACATGGTCGTTTAGTTACCGTAACACTTATCTCATAAAATAATATAGTTTTTCCGAAAATAATAGTTACGCAATTTTATGAAAACGCATATCTTAGTCGCTTCAAACCGCTTTCACGTATTATATGTCCTTAGCTTCGTATCAAAGTATACTAATATATTTTTGATAAGTCAAATAATTTGTAAAGCTTAAGGCTCGCTTTTGACTCGTACAAGATAAAAATAGTATGTGAAATTTCGAAAAGTATATATTTCGTCGTCAAACTTGTAAAATCCATAACTTCTTCGTTATAACTCCGCTTTTATTCCGCTCAAGCCGCCACAGATTCGCTTTTAAAGTATATTTTCTAAATATCAAGACCAAAAATTGTGCTCACCGTCGGATTTTCCAGAAAAACAAAATAAGGACAGACCACTTTATATACTTGTTTAAAATAGTTTTTCTCGTACTAAACCTATTCCAATCCTTCAAATCAACTCCAAAGCTAATCTAATCCTACCATACACCTTCTTAGGGTGTCATGGGTTCCTAAACATCATCAAGACCAACATATACCAAGGGGATAATTATAGGATGACTTTATATATATATAACTCTAAAATCATGTAAAATGGTATAAACAACACAAGTCTTGCATGTTTTTGCTCAAAAATGATGAGATGAGTATGAAATGAATATGTAAGATGAAAATAGATATGAGATGCTTACAAGTGATATGATGAGGTGCAAAGAACAAAGGTTAGCCTAAACACCCTAGGTTTTTATTTCAAAACCTTAATGAGAGTGTTATCTAGATTGTTAATAAACTTGTGCTTGAAAGATTTTTGATGATGATCCCTTGATAACCCTTAGTGTTGCCGGTTTTTGGAGAGAAAACCCAAGAGAGAAAACTTTAATAACTTGTGAAATAATGAGAGGTGTAAATGAAGTGAATGATTGATGTTAATAAGTTTGGAGTATAAGTCTAGTTTTTGTAGAAAATAAGTCACCAACCCATAAATGTTTCCCCCCTCCCCCAACCGGTTTTTAGGGAATAAATGTCAACAAAATATATATATATATTTTTTTTTACATTATGTATATACTTGTATACTTGTAAGAAAAGTGTAAGTAAATGTGTAAATAATAATAACTTGTAAGGTTTTGGTAGCTTTTAGATACAAGTAAATTTTTAATAGATCAAATTAGAGTATAATGATATTATAAAAATTGTAAAAATACATTTCTTGTAAAATTTGAGTGATAAAATAATTATCGTGGTAGTTTTTAAGAAACATGTCGTAATAATATAAATTTAACGATTTATATACAAAATAAATTTAAAACACTAGGTAACCTCAAAATATAGTTTTATAAACTAATGTAAGTATAAAAATATGTCGGATCATTTTAGAAATAACGGATTAAATGCTCAAAATAATAACTCACGCGATAACGTTTATTTAATATAAAATTTACGCGCTAAGGTGAAATGAAAAATCATGAATAAATTGATATGAAATGATGAATATGGAGTTTGAGAAATGACCGAAATTGAGAATTGTGACAAAAAGAGTAGGCGACGTTGTGAAGGCTTCTCCGCCATAAGGAGTTGGTGTCGTGTAGTTTACGAACTCTCGAGTAGGTGACTCGGGGGTGGAGTAGGCAAGGAAGATGTCCTTAGCCGAACCACTATAAATACTCGCGTTGTGGTTTTGTGCTTCTTACTCTTATCTTTTCATTACATACTTTTATATGTTTGTTTATCAACATCCAACACACATCCAAATAGATTGACATAAGTCGATCTAAATAGTTAAAAAGAAGTTTTAATTGGCAAAACTATTCAACCCCCCTTCTAGTTTTCCACAATAAAGTCCGCCGAAGGATCAGAGAACCAAAATGCATTGATATTTATTAAACATCATACATACTAAAAGATTCAATCCCCTTATTAATTGGAGAGTGTTAAGACCTAAACTCATCTATAAAACATTGTGCAGTTACAACCAAAAAGAAGCCGAATCATCCTCGAAGCAACATGTTTAATTGCATAAAATAATGAAGGTGAATATGAAGTGTTCCTGGGAATATAAACTATTATCAAATAAATACAATCTTTTCATTTGCTTACAAATAATTAAGTCAAATAAGTCCTTAAATGTGAATCTTTTCAGTTGCTTTTTTTGAAGATTATAAATAGACAACTATCACCATATTCACCACATCATTTTTTGGCACCAATCTTCACCACCGGAAAAAAAAACAGCCCGATGTGCATTTAACTACAACCTCACTGTCCTAATTAAAACAATAATAAGAACAAAAGATCTCAGGTTTTGCATTTCATGATATATGAAAGCAACCAATCATTGATCTTTATCAATTAAAAGACAAACAAAAACCTACCTGAGACCTTATACACAAAATCAAATACTATGGTCTTTGTTCTTCAAATAAAATATAAAAAGGATAAAAATGGCCTTGGTGTTCGGATATAAATAGTAGAAAGAAATTTTAATTGTTGTGTTTTGAGTTATAACAATAAATGGGTGTCTTTTATTCAATTGTGATATATACTACAAGGATAAAAAAGGCTTAGCTTTTTGTGGTTTGATAGAGAGTGGAAGCTGCGATTATGTTTTATTTAGAGGAAATGAAGTTGTGGCTGCGTATGAAAGATGGGGAGTGAAGGTTTTTAATTAAACTTGGGATGTTATTGCTTATTATTAGCACTGAATGGAAATTTAGCATAGTTGTGGTTGTTGTCTATAGTCCTATACTATGAAAAGTTATCACAAACAAATGTTTATCTCCATCCTTAAAGAATTGAACAATATTTTTTTGATGCTCAAATAACAACGTTGGTGCACTACACGTAATGTAGGAACAATGTCATGATAGTTACATATGGACAAGCTTATATTTTTACGACAAACAAGATAAAATAACTACCTTTTAGCACTAAAAATTTAACCATGCACTACAATGTTACTGTGTGCTATTTACGAGTACATGTTAGCTGTTTAAAATAAAGAAATTCAATTAATATGTGCCTTTTTTAACACTAAAAGTCAAGCCTACACTACGATATTAATATGTGCTTTTTGCATGAGGAAGTACTGGCTGTCTAAAAAACACATTATACTATAAACACATTATCCTAAACTTACAATATAAAGATAACAAAAAAGTAAACAAACACAACAACAAGAAATAATTATAAACTTAACAAAACGGTTACATCTACCTAAACATTAACAACAATCCTCTAACAATCAACAAAATTCTCACGCGGAAGACCAAGTTATAGATTGTTGTATATTTAAGCCTCACCATCATACTTACAACTAAACAATTTATGCAAACATTACGCGATGAACAATCAGATAAAACATGTGTGCATCGCACGGGTTCGTAATGGGATGATTAAGAAAGAGAAACATGAGTATAAACATAGAAAAAAAGTAAAGGAACACAAGAACAAGAAATCAACTATACACTAATACAAATCAGCAATTTACACAACATTACGTGATGAAACCTATGTGCATCACACGGGTTCGTAATGCCTCACTTTTAATAATATTAGGTAACACTGATAATTAAGCGTATTGTTTAGTTTATAATCAGCACATTTTGGAGTGTTTCGTAAACTATAAAAAGAATACAGTATATTGTTGTATATTTGAGCCTCACAATCATACTTACAACTCAACAATTTACACAAATACACGATGAACAATTAGATAAAACTTGTGTGCATCGCACCGGTTCGTAATGAGATGATTAAGAAAGAGAAACATATAGTAGAAACATAGAAAAAAGTAAATGAACACAAGAACAAGAACTAAACTATACACTAATACAAATTAGCAATTTACATGAACATTACACGATGAAACGTATGTGCATCGCACGGGTCATAATACCTAGTATTCTAAACAAGTGTTTTTATTAATTAAAACTAGCTAAACACTTAATTATGTAATTAAAACTAATAAAACAAATAATTAGGTGAAACTTTGTCCCCAAGCAAAATTTAAATCAACTTCTAGAAGGTATATCTTTTAAAAAGATTTGTTCAATCATTTAAAAGACACACTAGACAAATGAGTGTCTACAAATGCTTCGCGGATCCATATTTTATACGGACGGATCCGTATTTTACGAATCCGCGGATCCGTCAAAGCTAAAAAATGAGACTGAACCCACCACTATAGAAAGACAATTTTCAACTAACCTTTTGAGTAATTTTCTGTAAATTCTCTTTATCATACTTTCATTCTAGCATCCATTAAACTCTGTGACCATTCCACTTGCTATGTAACACATTCTAAGTGATCCACAAATTGCCACTTTGATTTCAAATGAACAACACAAGAAGATCTCCAAACTTCTAAGTGTTGTAGCTGTTAGTGTCTACTTGTATACATTGTTGTTGAACTTTGTATATCATTGTTGTGTCATTATACTTCACCATCATACACCAAACTTGTTAGTCATCATCATACACCAATATTTCAGGTCATAAAATACATCGTGTAGTAAGGTTGGTCTTGCCTTGGGAAAAGACTCGATATCTAGCTTAGTATCGGTAAAGAAGTGAAGCGACGTTGTAAGGGTTTCTCCGCCGAAAGGGAGCTTGTTGATATAATGCTTGCGAACTCTCGAGTTGGGTACTCAGGGAATGGAGTAGGGCGAGGAAGGAAGCGTCGTGTAGAACCACTATAAATCACTGTGTCTTTGGTTTGCCTTTTCCATTTCTATCTTGCATTTATTCATTGTTTATTGCTTACATCTACTTGTATACCGTGTTGATTTATGATGAGGTGTAATTTCATACGCTTTTAAGGGGTCATTTAGCCTCTAAATTCGTATATATGTGATAATTTATTGCCCTAAATTGTTTTTGTTTGAGTTTTAGGTACTCGGAAAGCGAATGCTGGAAAAAGACGAGTTTCGGGCTAAAAACGAAGAACCGCCACGAGAAGGGCTTGTAACGGCGTCACAGCCATAAAGGTGACGTCGTCACCGGTGAGAGATGACGACTCAGGCTATGGAGACGGCCTCAAGCTGACGGTGCAAGACCAAGAAATTGGAAGCTGATGATGTCACAACCCCAAAATGACGCCGTCACAACTAAGTCGGTGCAATATCAAAACCATAGACAACAACGAGCTGACGACGTCACACTTAACGAGTGAAAATACTGCCAGACTTCTGCCCATTCCACCAAATACGAGCAGAGTCTCGCAAGGTATACGTAAACATGTGGCAAGCTACATGCATAACCCACTTCTGCATTCAAATGACCCCTTCGAATGAATGCAAAAAGTTATCCGGATCACCTTTTTCATCATAAGTACCTATGTGTGAAGGTCTTTTCAGCCCGTCGGGTAAAGGGTAGTTTTTGATCCATCTTACAAAGGGGGTGACGGAGCCCATAGGTTCTGAATACAGGCAGTTATATGGTGGTACATACATTGGGGGTAGCGTTATATGGATTGTGATTTGGGGCATAGCAGTAGGAGATTGGTTAGAGTAAGGTGGATAGGCTGTGAGTACAACAAAAGGAGGATTCCCCTCCCATGGGGAATGATGGGTACATCAGAGGTTGTCCGTTGTTAGACTGCCTATTTAGTGGAGGATATAAACCATGAGGATAAGACTGAGTTTGGAAATGAGGTACATACCATTGGGAGGAAGGCTTCCTCCCATATTGATTGGAGGCGGATTGCCTTCTATGCCTGATGCATGAGAAGGCTGTAACGGAGCCCTTGCTTTTGTCCTTCCCAAGTGAGCAGCTAACAATGGAGGTAGGTTCACCTTCGTGTTTTCCATTCGGCTACTTCTCTCATTAGAATGATCATTCCTACCTTTCGATTCGATACATTATCTTCTGATTGGAGTCCCCTCTGGAACTCCTTTAAAACCCACAGACCTTCCGTTTGACCTTCGACCGACATGAGATCCTATCCTTAGTGCCGAGCGTGTTGCCCTTTGAACATGAGGCATAGGTTCCATATCGATCTCTTCATCATAATCATCACTAGATTATTCCAACTCCCTTTGCATCTCCGTGTTCCGAGCTTGTCTTCTACGAGCTCTCATCAAAGATTCTAGTGTTTTGAAATTGGCTTCGACAAAGGCCGGACTGATGACAGGTTCCGGATTTGCTGACGTCGAAGCATGATGATTAGGCGTTATTTATGGGTGAGATCGTTGTGAAAGTGGAAGCGGTTATTGGGGGAAGGTTGTTGGGATCATTGACTGGTATTGGAGTTAAGGTCGAGAAACCCGGTGGAGGGGGTATCTTCTCTTCCTTGATCCATGCCGGAAATGTAGTGAAATTGGTTAATTGGTTATAAACTTGGAAATAACGTGACCAATTGTAGCGGGTCCCACAGATGGCGCCACTGATTGTACAATAACTTGCACTATCAGGCCTTGCGATGGTGATCAAAGGATAAAGGGGTGTGTAATTGAGCCAAGCTTGTTAGTAACCTGAAATAAGAAATACAAAGACACTACGTTGAGTGATTACGCAGGGGTTGGACCCTGCGAACCACCTCCAGCGTGCGAATGAGTATATAACATGGTAAGTAGATGTGTTTAAGGTAAAATGGGAGTGTTAAGTGAGCAAACCATCATCAATAACCTGTCGAAGCTATTTATAGGGGAGGAAATAGGCCTTAGAGAGCTTATGCACAAATATCAGAGATCATGGGAGCGTTCCATGATTCCAGGTAACCGCTAGAGCTTAGTGACCCACTATCTTCACCTTGGTAGGAAAGCAAAGGAGAAAGAGGGAACGTGGGTAAGACCAAGTCAAAGTCTTCTCCGTTCTAAGATATTCGAAGGCTATATCCCGAAGGGCTTAAGGCTTCGACTGGCGAGTTCTCAACTGATAACCATATCATAGATGCATGGTTTGACGCCAATAAGATTTTAGGAGGTTGACTTGGACCTTCGAGAAGAAGACTTCAATCAGGTTCAAAGGGGTTTTCTTCAACCTGATCGGAGGGTACGTTATCAGAGAGAGACGTTGAGATGACGCTGAGATGACAGCGTTATTTGGTCACCATTACTACTAATCTTACGGCATATTGGTTTCAAAATTTTCGTAAAAAGAGAAAGTCGATGTGAGATTAGTATCTTCGCTTGCGTGGTGGGTTGCATGGGTATTCTTTAAGGGATGACTAATAAACTACTCCCTCCGTCCCAAAATTATTGTCCCCTATTGACTTTTTAAGTCTTTCTTCTTTAAATTTGACCTTAAATAATTTTATTTGTGTTATATAATATTTGATGAAAATTATATTCAATGAAAATAAATTTAAAACCCAATCCATTCATATATTTTGAATCAAGTATTATACAATATAAAAAAAAAATACTCAAAGTTAAACTTGAACAAAAAAGACTTTGAAAGTCAATAAGGGGACAATAATTTTGGGACGGGGGAGTATAAGAGATGGAAAAAAGAAAAGAAAAAAAGTTTAGTAAAAGATAAGATAAAATAGAAAGAAAGAAAAGGGGTGGTACATGTAAAATGACGATGATAACGAAGGAAAGAAGTCGTAACCAGTCAGAGACTACTGAAACTCACTGACTTGCCCACCCGTAACTTGTTCACACACCCAGCGGCTGTAAAATAATGAGACACAACATCACATTCCAACAACATAATGGGTAATTGCGGCACTCGCGAAGAATCCGCTGTTGTTTCAGACGCTCAAGGTACCTTTTTCCAGATCTATTCATTTATGCAAAAAAACATAATCTTTGTTGCTGATTACGGGGAAAATACTAATAAACTTGATCTATTAATTAATTTAGCATAACTACACTTTTACACTAATTTTATTTTACTTTGTTATACTTGATCAATCATGCCCATACATTGTTAAACATTATTATTACAGCTTACTTTTAGCACGTCTACAATAGTGTCACTTTTAGTTAGGGGTAATGTTGATCTGTTATGCTCATACATCTTTAGCAGTGGACAAGCAAATTTGTCCAACTGAAGTAGTGTTATATAGACAGTTAAAAAAACATATTTTTAGAATGACACTTTGGCATTAGTTTTACTTCTACATAGGGGCATTTTAATAAACTCATCTATTATGCCCGTACATTTTTAGCACTAGTTAGTTAATTTAAACAAACTAAAATAGTAATATGAACCGTTAATTTTGGACAGTGGGAGTGATTATTAACTCTTACTATGAAACTTAATGATGACAGTTAAGCAACAGCACTTAAATCAAGGGGTATTGGAGAAGAAGCATAGCCGGTCGATATCGGATCTAAGTGATCCTTCCACGCCTCGTGGTAATATTGCAAATGTTCTTGAAGACTTGCGAAATAATTCGTTGCTGTATACTCATGTTATAGCTTTCACATTGTTTGAGCTTGAGACGATTACTAAAAGCTTTAGGTCTGATTATATTCTTGGTGAGGGCGGTTTCGGGACGGTTTATAAAGGTTATATTGATGAGAATGTTAGAGTTGGGTTAAAGTCGTTACCAGTTGCGGTTAAGGTTTTGAATAAGGAGGGGCTTCAAGGTCACAGAGAATGGCTTGTAAGATTCTTTTATCTTTTTGCGTGTATGGTATTTGTTATGATGGAAGGTGTTTTGATTAATGCGTGTGACGGTGTTTCTGTGTGACAGACGGAAGTTAATTTCCTTGGTCAGCTGAGACATCCGAATTTGGTGAAATTAATTGGATATTGTTGTGAAGATGATCATAGATTGCTTGTTTATGAGTTTATGTTTCGTGGAAGCCTTGAGAATCACCTCTTTCGAAGTATGCACCATCCTTTTCTTATAATTGCGTCAAAAGCCTTTTTAGTCTTACTAGTTAACATTGTTCTTCTATTCTTTCTGGCATCAATAGTGCATTATAAAACATCAGAAGCCATGGTTGCATTACCGACTATCATTATAACACGCCTTTCTGTTAGTACTGTTGGAACTAGTAGTCGTAGTAACATTTTGTAATTGCTAGGGGCCTAGGGGGAGAGATTGGAATTATCTATTTGCATCTTTTCACTTTGTTCTAGCACCTAAGAATAAATAATCATGTATATTCGACCCATTAAACAGCCTAAAGTTATGCTCTTGTCGTAGTATAAGTTGCTTCTTACTGATACACCATATCCTAAAACCATGATTCTGTCGTGTTTGTGATCCAACCTCAGTTTGACAAGCTAATACTGTAGTAAAATAATCATGTGTTTTACAAGGAAATAGGGTTCTTGATTGCTTAGTAATCGAGAAGGTAATTACGTTCTATCTTGAGATAAATGGTAGGCATTCAAGAATTGCATTGTAAATTTTCTGTTTCATTTCAAATGCGCCTCTTGATGGCTGGTTCTCTATTTATGCCAGATATAATGTTTACCGTATAATTTTTCTTCTAATAGGAGTAAAGAACTAATAGGATGTCATTGGACTAGTATTTTTGTCAACAGATAGAGACCTCTACATTTTAGGTTCACTTGATAAGCTTATGCGTCAACATGTGAAAGCCACATTAAGGAACCTTTTTTTCTTCCATCTTGAGCTCTCATCGTCAGTTCGTCACCACTCATTAGTGTAAAAATACTTTATTTTTTATCATATGTCATCAAGCACTGCTATGATCATATAACATCTTTGTTGTCCGGCACCATATCCCTAAATGTGTCTTTTGTCATCAAGCACTAGGCTCATTATTTAACCCCATTTATCGTCTAGCATTGTAGCTCGAGCATTGGTATCTTATGTAACCGTCATTCTTTTTTGTGGTTCATCATGTATAAACTGGCTGTTGACTCTAGTTTCACTTTAAGTAATGTGTTACTATCATGAAAAATGTACAATTTGTCTTGATCCATATGTTGATGGAAGTCTATGACCTATTAACAAATACCTAGAAGCACAAGAAAATATTGAAAAACCTGTTGATAGAAGTCAATGTTATCAATATCCTGTAATGGTTGCTAATGGGAAAATATGTAGATGAATTGGATTATTACCCTAAATGGACATTTTGCGTTTCTCTGGGACAACCCAAATTTTGCGTTTCTCTGGGAGTATTTAATGGTTTTCATATTTTTGTTACTTTTCTTTTCGTTATCTGTTATCCATATCCTGGAAAGTCTTTGTAAATAAAGGATTTGCTACATTTGTGTCTCATGGGGAGGTTCTATTTACTATCACGAGGATAATATCATTGTATGCTCACCCCACAATCCTTTGATAGGAAAGAACGTAAAAGATGTGACACAAAAAAACTCAAATCAAAATTAATTACTATCACATTTTTATGCCTTTTTGGCATCATGTGCAATTGTCATGTTTTAAGGAATAAATGTCACCACATATGGTGTCTACGAGTGTCAGGAAGTGAGGTTACAACTAAGGATTCAGTGTGCTCCCAACACATTTCAAAGTGTATCATTAACTTGAAAGCTAATAGAAGTTCACCAAATAGTAACTCCAACACAATCATGGTAGCTGTAGGCTACCATTCCTGACTCCACCATTTTGACATCAAAACCTCAGTCTAGGGGTGTGCATTGTTTGGGTAATAACCGAATAAACTGAAAACCGAAACCGAACCGAACTTATAACCGAACCGAATTTGCTTAAATTGAACCGAACCGAACTAAAAATTCGGTTTTCGGTTTGGATACGGTTTTGGCTATCTAAACCGAAAACCGAATTTACATAAATATATATACTTTTTGTATATTTATATATACAAAAAGACCATTAAAGTTTTATCCTAATATAAAAAAGACTCTTTATGCTTGAAATAATTTTTATTTGCCAAAAATCTATATAATTAAATTAGAACAAAATATAATGGTGTAATTCGGGTTTTTCGGCTCAACCCGAAAACCGAACAGAATTCAAATTCGGTTTTCGGTTTGACCCAGGAAAAAAATTTAACCGAACTAACCGAACCGAATAAACCGAACAACCCGATAACCGAACCGATGAACTCACTCCATAACCTTCTTTGACAGCTATCATAAGCAAATGTTTCTATTTGTCATAGTTTTGTGTCTTTTTTTTTTTTTTTTTTTGGGTAAATATGGTTTCAAACCTTTTTTGGCCAACTAATCCTTGGTGTTTGAGCCCTCGACACACAAACACAATGGCTGCACCAGAGTTATTTGCACAACTGAGCAGGAATTGAACCTGAGACCACTCAGTCACTCACATATTAGTGATGACAGTCACGAGTCTTTTACCACTAGGCCACCCTTGAGTGGTTTTCTCATAGCTCCATTGCCTTGTGCCTTTCCAGTTTAGATGGTTTGATTGATGAAACACAGGAGTATAATGATTCTCCATTCCTTTTACTGTCCCATCCATATTTAGTTACCCAGTTCTTTCTGTGGTGGTGAAGTGTTATGTAGACAATTTGTTTATCAGTGGTTATCTTCTGTGATTATGTCATCTTATTTCAATCAGTAAGGAGAGCTTTAGGCTAAAAACATAAGGAGATTTTAGAAGTAAGTTTAGTATTAATGTATGATGGGCTTCAATCTACGCTTCCTTACTCGCCATTTTATCAGTCAAAGCTATTCAACGAATGTTATATCACACATGCGAGCTGTAATTGTGAGACTTTGTAGATTCCCTGCATTACACTCTACTATGTTTTGCGTGGGTTCATACAGTGCTCAGCAGCTTTTGTTTGCTAAAACCGCAAATAACGAAGCTCACTACTTTTGGTGTAGTAAATTTTCTCTTATGTAGAGATTTTGGTTATGATAGAATGGGTGTGCAGAGGTTAAAAGTGATGTCATTTGGGCAAACTAAAGAAGCGCGGTCAAGTTATGGTGCTGGATCAGCTATCGGGCGTTCATTAAAAAATGCACCTTATTTAGTTTGATCACTATGAATATGCAGAAATGGCAACTTCACACTAGGCGAAGTCTCAACTGTCCTATATTTTATAGTTCATTACTCGTATGGTCTATGTGGTTTTACCAAGTTTTCACATGTAATCCATCGACTTGATTAAAGTGCATGGATAGTCCCCACACAGAACAAAGCACACAAATGGTCCTCATCGGTAGTTTTTAACTTGAAAACTATGCACATACATGACCATCCAGTGTAACTTACTCTATATTTGAATTTGCTCTCTTGCTGTAGTGAAAAAATCAGATTTTATAATCATTGTTGTCTCATGCTGATGACCAGTTATTGTTCTAATGCTTTTATCAACCTTTTTTACATTGTAATTGGTTCAAAGCTTGTCTGACAATGCTGAACCTCTAGTAATCTTTGGTCTTTTGAAGCATAGGTCTTTCTTTGAAAAGGCTTGTAGCATGCGTTTTATATTTTCTTGAACTAATTGGAGTGCTTTATTGAGGTTTTCAGAAACGAGTGCGCCTCTATCATGGTCAACAAGAATGATGATTGCTCTTGGGGCAGCAAAAGGCCTTGCCTTCCTTCATAATGCTGAACGACCTGTAATATATAGGGACTTCAAGACTTCTAACATATTGTTGGATTCAGTAAGTGGCTTTTTCCTGACTTATGCATCTTTTTCGTTCCCTTTAGCCCTTCTTTTGTGTTTAAGTGTTCCAAAAGTTGTTTGATGGGTAATAAGTACTGTGGACCTGCAGGATTATACAGCTAAGCTATCTGATTTTGGTCTTGCAAAAGCTGGACCTCAAGGGGACGAGACCCATGTATCAACGAGGGTTATGGGTACCTATGGTTATGCTGCTCCTGAATATGTTATGACTGGTATGGCTATCGATGTATTATAATTGCTTCAGCCTCTAGTCTACAGTATCGATTGATCTGTTTCTGGTGTTTAGGTTAGAAACTGACTATTGTTGAGCTTAATAATTTCAAATCAGTAGTAATGCCAATAAAACGTGTACAATCAAATCCCCAGTAATCAAAGAAGGCTATTGATTCTTTACCCAAAACAAAGAAGGCTATTGATTGGGGCTCTCATTAGATTATAACTTTATTAGGAAATCTGATTACTATTCTCAGCTTTGTCCATATGAATGCTTTAAAATAGATATTCAGATGGTAAACTCGTAAAAGGTAAAAGTGCATTACTTTGGCCAAATATCCTTCAGATACATCTATCTGTTATCTGTATGATCAAATTGGACATTTTGGAATGGTAAAATGATGCAACAGGGAAAACCCCATATAATTTTAGGCAACGTGTTGAAAGTTAAAATATAGACATGGTAATGCAATGACCATTCTTTCAATCCCTTACAATTTAGGTACACAAAAAAAACTACATACAGCAAAATGTTGCATTTTATTATTCGGATGAAGTATTAAACTACTAACAAAATACCAAATACCAGTAGTTACCTATATATAGGAACAGATATGAGTAATTCCAAATCTGTTAACATATGTCATATTCAAATCTGTACATTTCATTTTGAACATCCTCCTAGTATGGATGCAAAGTGCTAACGGACATAAATGTTGAATCAGCGCCAAAAATCTGTTTATACGTTTAAATGAGTGATATATAATTCTAACCTAAAGTTTGAACACAATCATAGGCCAGTGGAGAAAGATATTGAGACACAAAAAAGAACATCAAATCACTTCTTTCGTGTGAATATGTGATTATGATTTAGGGGGAATTGCATATATATCCCTCCAAAAATGAATAATTGCACATATATCCTTTGTACAGCTTTTTAATACACATTGTACAATGGTTTAATGCATGATTTTGATATATATGCAATTTTGCATCTTTGGAGGAACATATATGCAAATTGCCCCGATGATTTATAGGTGGAACATATATGCAAATTACTGTTTTTCCAAATAGCCAACATATGCGATATAGTTCCAGGTCAATATGTGTATCTTTAATGTTTTGTAGGCAAGTTATGTCATTGAAAGGAGTGACATAGTGGTGAAGATAGCCTATTACTTATAATTATGGCACAACTGGAATCTTATCCTTGAGAATGAAGCAGGTCTTGCATTGTATTTTCAGCAATGTTGCAAAAATCGCTAGGCGCTAGTCGGGCAGTCCACCTTCTACCTAGTAATTGGCCTAAGCGGGGATTAGTCAGATTGGAGTTTTCCTTTATATAAATTTGGAAATTGCATGTATGACATAAACATACTATGTCAAATTTCAAATAGTTCAAAGTTCACATAGTTTAAAATTCAAATATAAAAAATTAAACACAATAATTCAAGTACCTAAAAGTTCAAACGTAAACATATCAATCGTAAAGGGAAAAAAGGCTAAGGAACAAAAGAACAAGAAAAAAACCCAAAAAGTTGACTGTTTGATCGCCTTGGTCAATGTTTGACCAACTAGATCTGATTTTGACGGCTAGTTCCGAGTTTGACCATTTCTGACTAAATTGGCCGATTAACTCTAAATCGCATTGGAAACTACCTGCCTAGCGCCTAATCGCTGCCTAGGCCGATTTTTACAAGACTGGTTTGAGACTCCCATAACAGGTAGTCAAGTATTTATGCTCATCTAATCATCTTCCAACTTTTAGTCTGGTGACCATAATGTAGGTGCATACATCTGGTTCTTGATGTGATGATGTGAAATTTGAGTTATAATGTTAATAAAAAATGAATTTAATGTTGAACTCACTATCAAGTTTCCAGATTGACATGGCTCTGAAGTTTATGAGCATATGATTCAACATAAATAAGAAAAGTTGGAATTATCTTTGCACCAAATCCGTATCTGAATCATACACTGAACCTTTTGTAACTTCTCATTCATCTATTTGTCAAGTTTTAGTCTGTTTCTTAAGATTTAAGAACATACTCTTGATGAAGTTATTGAGGGAACATGAATATCTATATATTGGCTAGTGTTTGTGTTTTTGATGGATTTAGAATGAATTTGTGTATACATAACTGTTGATCTAAAAAATTCTGATGATGTGGAGCAGGTCATCTAACGGCAAGGAGTGATGTGTATAGCTTCGGAGTTGTTCTTCTGGAGTTGTTAACAGGAAAGAAGTCTGTGGACAAGACGAGACCAAGCAAGGAACAAAGCTTGGTGGACTGGGCGAGGCCAAAACTGAATGACAAAAGGAAATTGCTGCAAATCATAGACCCAAGATTAGAAAGTCAGTATTCAGTAAGAGGAGCTCAGAAAGCTTGCAGCTTGGCATATTACTGCTTAAGCCAGAACCCAAAAGCAAGGCCACTAATGAGTGATGTGGTCGAGACATTAGAGCCTCTACAAAGCAGCAGCAGTAGTTCAAACGAAGTCTCTTTAATATCTCCAGTAACAGGGTTTGGTCGTCCGCTAGTCACAGGTAACCATTCGGCCTATCACATGCATCACAAGTTTGTTCAAACTGTTGGAGCTGGTGCTGGTTGTCGATCCGCAAACCCAAATTGTTCTCCTGGACCCCCGGCAGCTTGTCGGGTCAGATGAGAAATGTGAAAATCATATATTAAGCAAGTAGTAGTTTGTAAATTTTCTTTTCAGGGTGTGTTTGTTTCTTGTACCCAGCAAGGTGAGTTTACTGGTTGGTACTTGAGATGCTTTGTACATGGTATGATGTAGGTCCTGTTTTGAAACTTGTCATGTGTGTTTTCAAATGGTTTTGGAATTATTGTGTGAAATTGGTCTCAAGTATTGCATTAATTTCTAGCGTCTTATTAATATTTTTCGCCATAAGGTAATTTGAAAGTTTTTCATAAATATTAGCGCCAGTGTGCACAGATTCCAATCACAGTAACTCATGGGAGACTTGGTGCTATTTGTGGGCAACCATGGTCTTGCAACCGACTCACAGGGCTTTGGTTTATTGTCACGCAGACTCAGACCACTCCCCCTACAGTGAGACAAAAAGTAGGATGTTTAGCTTCAAAATCTTCTAGATACGTTAAGTCGTTATGACAGAGAGCAATTTCTTTTTAGCGGAATATATACTTGGTCCGAGTTTGTGGTAGTGGACACCTTCCATGTAGATTTAGAATGACACCGTAAAAACAAGAATAACATGTATTTGAGGTTGCCTTTGAAAGATACCTTACAAAAATAGCACGAGAACCTAGAACATAAAAGAAATAATAGGAATCTAACGTTGTAAAACTAGCTTTGAATCTTCCGTATGAACGTAAGTTGTAAACATACGGAGTAATTTCAGATATCGTTATGGTGAGATCGATAAATATCACATAAGAATCAATCTTAACCATTCATTTTTGATTAAAATTAATTAAATTCACTTTTATTTTTATATTTAAAAATTAAATATATAACAAACCGTTAATAGTTAGATAAAACTAATTATACCAAAATTATCTTTTTGTAGAGATCTATATTTTTGACAAACTTATTTTTTATCGTTTATTGCGGGATTTTTTACAAAGTAAGAAAAATTATAAATGCTAGAAAGCCATCACAATGTGACAAGTGTCCTCCATTCACTCCCTATTTTTTTCTTATTAAATTCGGTTAGGGGTTATTTTTGTCATTTTAACCCGTTTTTTATATTCAACCCCAAATTTCAAACGCAAATAAATTTCAAACGACAAACTTTTACGAAAAACCGATTTCACCATAATTTTTAAAATTCGATTCTCTTTAATTTGGTATAAATCTTGATAAATTTTTCGAACTTTTTTTTTACATATCAAATAGTTCTTGTTTTTCTTGATTTTTTTGACATTTTCGGCCCTATTTATTACCTTCATAACTGTCGAATCGTGAAAAACTTAAAACATGAAAATTATAGATTTTTGTTCACTCTTTACCCAGAAATTTAAATCACTCAAATTCGATGTCATATGAGTAAGATATCACACGTTAAAGATGATGTTTTACTCATATTTGTTGCAGACAAAGTGTTTGATGAAATGTCTAGCTTAGATTTTTAGTGTTAAAGTTGAGCTAAATTTAATCATTTTATTAATGTAAGATTCAAAAAGTGATGTTTTTTAATAGATAATGTTTTTAACTATTAAAACTAATGAACCAAACTGATGAACTGATGAACCAAACCAAACTGTTTAAAAAAAAGCATAAAACCAAAACTGATGAACCTAACCAAACTGATGAACCAAACCAAAACTGATGAACCAAACCAAAACTGAAACTATGATTGATGAACCAAACCAAACTGATGAACCAAACAAAAAATAATGAACCAAATAAAAAATGATGAACCAAACCAAAACTGAAACTATGATTGATGAACCAAAATAAACTGATGAACAAAACAAAACAAACACCAACATGTTAAGCTGAAACTATGATTGATGAACCAAAATAAACCGATAAACTATGTTTGATTTGGTTCATCGATTTTTCGGTTCATCACGGCTTTGGTTCATCGATTTAGTTGATTCATCATTCATCGCTTTAATAGTTAAAAACTTTAACTATTAAAAAATCACTTTTGAGTTTTACATTAATAAAATGATTAATGATGCGTTGTGGGACAAAAATTAGTTCATTTAGCTCAATTTTAACACTAAAAATATAAGTCGACATTTCATCAAACACTCACATGAACAAATACGACTAAACGTCATCTTTAACGCGATATCTCACTCATATCATATCGGATTTGAGTGATTCAAATTCTGGGTAAAGAGTGAATCAAAATCTAAAACTTTGTGTTTTAAGTATTTTATGATTGGCAATTTTCAAGGTAAAAATAGGATCAAAATAGCAAAACATCGAAAATCAGACCCAATAAATACGTCAAAAAAAGTTTCAAATAATTAAAAGATTTATACAAAATTAAAGAGAATCGAATTTTAAAATTATGGTGAAATCGGTTTTTTCTAAAGTTTGTGGTTTAAGAGATATGCGTTTGAAATTTGAGGTGGAAAAGAAAAATGAGTCAAAGACCATATTACCCCAGACGGATTTTATGTGTAATTTAAAGTGAGACACGTGTCACACTACGAATCCGCTTACACTTTTTAATTTTACCCACTTGCAATAGACAACCTTCGATATATTACACTATAAATGATTTTTTTTTTTTTTTTTTTTTTTTTTTGTGTTAACACAACCCCTAAACTACAAACCCTAAACCCTAAAAACGCTAACCCCTAAACCCTAAAAAACCCTAACCCCTAAACCATAAAAAACCCCAACCATAAAACCCTAAACCTCTAAAACCTTAAACCCCTAAAAACACTAAACCCCTAATACCCTAACCGCTAAAACAAAAAAACCTAAACTCTATCCGCTAAACCGTAAGAAACCTAAACCTTTAACCCTTAAAAAGCTTAACAAAAAAAAGTCAAACTCCTAAACTCTAAAAACCTAAACCCTAAACCCACAAAAAGTCGGAACAAAAAATTCGTCGAAAGTATATGACGTAAGATATCAAATTAAAGGTAATTTTATGATTGTCTTGATGGTATGATTAGTTTCGTCTAATGATCAATGGTTTGTAAGATATTTACTTTATTAAAAATGAATGTGAAAATTTATTTTATTATTTTGATGAAAAAATGAATGATTGAAAATAGTTTATTTAATCTTTAGTTTTTCTTTGATCTTTATTAAACCAAACTCTCGTTACATAAATATCAAAGAGGAAAACAATGAATATTTTATGAGTTGTTGCATTATAACCTAATGCAAGGTTGTTTTCTTATATAGTTCATCGGTTCTACTTTTATTGTTCTTATTAATATTCAGATTAAAATACACCGTTGGTCTTTAAACTTGTCACTGCGCATCGTAATGGGACAAAGCTTGCATTTATCATCGTGGGAAGTCAAAAACTTGGGTTTTGTACTCTAGACAAGTCCCTTGACCAATTTTCTGTTAGTCAACGTCTATTATTTACCCCATGTGCCTTGCACATGAGGGCAAAATGGTCATTTCATTATTTTGGTGGTACTGGTACAACCTTAGGGACTAACGGTGTATTTAATCAATAAAATTATACCATCACCACCACCACCCTTTCTTTATTTCTTTTTCCTGCTTCACTCTCTAAAATTAACACCATCACTATTCTCAAATCTCATAAACTCCTCCACAAAAAAACATAATCTCAATCAAACACCATCACCATTCTCTCTCTAAAATTAACATCATCACCATTTTTAAATCATGTAGGTTGGATTAAAGACCCAAAAATAGTGATGGTCTTTAATTATTTTGACTTTAATCGAACCAAATCCAAACCAAAGCGTCGATTTTGCAACATCATTCCACATTATCGAAGTGAACAGTGAACACATTAATATCATCATAAGCAGTTTGCATCCTGGAGAGCCTCTACAATATTATTAGCAGTTTGCATACTGAACAGTGAACACATTCACAGCAGAAAAAATACATGTAGCTAATCGAGTTGAAACAAACTAGATTGATCCTCATTTAAGTTATCATATTTTTGAAGTTTCAAGTGGCAACCAACTCAAGCTAACAAACCCGAA
Organism: Chrysanthemum lavandulifolium; assembly: GCA_022545495.1. NCBI lineage: Eukaryota > Viridiplantae > Streptophyta > Magnoliopsida > Asterales > Asteraceae > Chrysanthemum > Chrysanthemum lavandulifolium. The sequence goes on along the minus strand of CM040242.1, from coordinate 124,384,570 downwards.
ACGTAATGTTTATGCTATCATAGCTAGATAAATCTAGTAATGGTAGGTCCTTCAGTATATAATACATACATAATGGTTGCATTTTAATTAACAATATACTTGTGTAGTGAGCTATTAATTAACTATATACCACATATTCAGTAATTTGACCTCAACGCAAACTAAATACCGAAACGTAAAAAGATATGGGCCAATAAGTACCTTAAACTCGAGTGCAAATTTGTTCACAGACCCATGTTCAAGCTCAACAAAGTTTTACTCAACCAAGCTCCTGGGTTACCGAAAGGAACAACCGTATGTAAGGGCATATAACAAAAGTCCTGTCACTTAACAACTAACCAGAAATGCTTGTAGGGTAAGCCTTTTATCAATTTTTTAACAATTATGCGAACTCAAACAATTGAACCTAAAGCCTAATAATTGAAAACGGTATTCAAAGTTCCATATATTGAGATAGAAAAGACTTGGAAGATATGCTTTAATGCATAATTTGACACTGGTTCTCTTAGGACTTCTATCAAACACATAGTGGGCATTTTAGATTCACACCAAACTTAACATCTAAAGAGAATAGTTAAAGCTTGACAACTAAACATACTAACTACAGCGAAAAAGTCACAACAAAATAACAAATAAAGAGATATATAATTAAAATTACAAGGTTAAATTTAACAAAAAGATTTTTTGTGTTTCACTTTGATAATGTGGAATGATGTTGCAAAATCGACGCTTTGGTTTGGATTTGGTTCGATTAAAGTCAAAATAATTAAAGATCATCACCATTTTTGGGTCTTTAATCCAACCTACATGATTTGAAAATGGTGATAATGTTAATTTTAGAGAGAGAATGGTGATGGTTTTTGATTGAGATTATGTTTTTTTGTGGAGGAGTTTATGAGATTTGAGAATAGTGATGGTGTTAATTTTAAAAGAAAGTAAATTTAGAGAAAAAGAAAAAAAGATAAAGAGAGGTGGTGGTGGTGATGGATAATTTTATTGATTAAACACAATTATCCCACTGGTTGTCTCAAGACCACCAAAATAATTAACCAAAACAACGAACGACTATTTTGCCTCACGCAAGCGCAGGCACGGGGTAAATAGCAGACGCCGACTAATGTAAAATGGTAAAGGGACTTGTCTAGAGTATAAAACCCAAGTTTTGGACCCTCCACGATGATAAATGCAAGGTTTGTCTCATTACGATACGCATTGACAAGTTTAGGGACCAATGGTGTATGTTATTCTAATATTATGTTTGTCTAAATAAAGTTGCGAGTCTTATGTAGGTCTCTTCTTATGATATCATTCACACATATGATTAAGAAAAGTTGCAAGTATTTTGTAGGTCTATTCTTATGATATGATTCAAACATACAGTTGTAATAACCGTGTGGGTTTTTACTAAAAGCTTTAGTTATATATTATTATCGATTAAAAAACAAACAAATTGCCGTATGGCTTTAATTGTTGTATTAGCAATTTTATATGTATTTATTACATAAATCGTTTTTGTGGTTTGTTGATTTTTACGGATCTTGTCCATGTGCTTTTTCTTTAAGCGGGTCACCTCTTGTGGTTTTTGATTTTTGCGGATCATGTTCAATTTTCGACCAAAGTCCAAACGATCATTAAAAAGGACCTAACTTGATATTGATGGACTGACATGAAGGTAAAACTTGTAATTTGTGTTTTCCTTCTCAAAATACAAATCAAAAGGACAATTTATATAATTTACTCTTTTAAAAAAATAAACTTTTTTTAATTTTATTATATGATTTTTTTTTTTAATTTTTATTATAATAATTAGAAAGAAAAAAAAACTTAAAAAAAATTTAATTTAATAAAAAATAATTTAATAATAATTTTTTTTAATATAATAATTTTAAAAAAAAAAAACTATTTTTTTATATATAATTTTATTAAAAAAAATTTAAAAACTTTTTTTCTAATTTTATTATAAAAACGAAGACATTTTTATTCGCTTTCATCCATTTTTACACGTTTTCGTTCGTTTTTATACATTTCGTTTGTTTTTATATGTTTTTCATCCGTTTTTATACATTTGTATGTTTTATACATTTTTACCTATTTATACGATTTTTGGACTTTTTTCTACGATTTTTTTTTTCGTTTTGGACGTTTTTGTACGTTTTCATCCGTTTTTGTACATTGTTTTCATCAATGTTGCAAATATCACGAATCGTTAGTGAGGCAGTCGACTCCCCTATAGCTTGTAATCGGTTTAGGCGAGATTAATCGATGATTAATCGAATTGGCATTTTGGCAAGTTTTGGGTATTTCGGCAAGTTTTGGGTATTTCTAGCGAGTTTTGGGTATTCAAGGTTGCAAAAATAGCAAATCGATGATTAATCGTAATGGCATTTTTGGCAAGTTTTGGGTATATACGACGAGTTTTGGTAATCCTCGGCAAGAAGAACCTTGAAAAATATCTTGTAATAGATATAAACAGTGAATATAAGTGATTAAAATTAAATTTTGACGATTTTAGGGTATTTCCGACAATATTTGCAAGTTTTCAGCAAGTTTGACCATCGTTAACCACCATTGACCACGGTTGGCCGATTTGTTTAAACGATTTACACAAATCGGAAAGGTCAGTGGCCCAGTAGCGCCTATGCGGTGATTAATCGGCCTTGTAGACCTTTTTTTGGCAACAATGGTTTTCATATATTTTCTTATGGTTTTTATCCGTTTTCATACGTGTTTTATAAGTTTTCATATGTCTTGTTCGTTTTTATACGTTTTTGTGCGAAGACGCATAAGACATACAAAAACGTACTAAAAACGAAAAAAAAAACACGTACAAAACGGAAAAAAAATCATATAAAAACGTACAAAAATTGTAAAAAATATATTAAATGGATACAAACGTATAAAAACATACGAAAACGTACAAAACGGACAAAAACGCATTAAAACGGATAAAAACGTAAAAAATAATAATACAAAAACATATTAAAAAAAGTCTTTTAGTATATAAGCCCAAATTTGTTTTTTTTTAAAAAGTTACTTTTTTTTTTTTTTTTTTTTTTTTTTTTTTCTATAATAGAACTTAAAAAAGTTATTATTTTTTTAGAGTAAATTACATAATTCGTCCTTGTGGTTGTATTTTGTGAGGGAAAACCCAAGTTAAAAGGTTAACCCTTACGTTAGTCCATCAATGTCAAGTTATGTCTTTTTTAACGATCGTTTGGACTTGGGTCTAAAATTGGACAGAATCCGTAAAAATTAAAAACGATAGGGATATGGAGAAAAGTTCAATATAGAACTCATATTTGTCATAGAAGCAATGAACCAATCATAGCCACTCATTTTTTTTAATTAAAATATAAAGAATAAACTTTCACCCTTTTTAAAAAAATTAAATATCTCACAAACCGTTAATCGTTACGCTAAAAATCATCATATTTCGACGAGAATTAAATTATCTTTCATAGATACGCATTGTTATATACTTTCGACGAACTTTTTAAAAAATTTCGCCTCAGAAAAATCACACGCGATTGTAAAATCACACGTGATTTCTTAAAATCATATGTGATTTGATTTTTACGAATCACATGTGATTTTTAAAATCACACGTGATTTTACAAATCACACGTGATTTTTCCTGACGAGTTTTTAAAAAAAGTCGAAAGTATATAACAACGATATCTATAGAAAGATAATTTAATTCTCGTCACGATAGTATATTTTTGTAGAACGAAGATTTACCGCTTGCAAGATATGTTGTTTTAAAAAAGTAGAACCGATTTTTATTAATTTAGATAAAAAAATGGATGGATGTGATTGGTTAATTGGTTTACGACAAATTCAGCCTTTATGAATCTACATATGGATATGACCCGTTAAAAAAAGCACAAAGACAAAATCCGTAAAAATCAGCATACCACAAGAACGATTTATGTAATTAAATCTTTTATTTATTTACTGTTTTAGATAATAATTTTGTATTGAAAATTATCTTTCATATTCAAGCAAAATGACATGTATTAATGTTTTTCTAGTTGTATTATAATTGATATTAAAAGAAAGAGTCTTCATTAATATTCCAAAGGTAATATTTGACATACATGAAATGTTAGTAATGATCATAATTTAATTTTTGATATACGTGAGTGTTACGCATTTGATCACTTGAATTGAAAGTGTTTTCTGTAAAAACTGGTTTTATTATTATAAAACTCTATAACAATGATTATAAAAATCTAACAATTAAGAACTATTCTAAATATTCACTTTCAAAATTCCTTTTGTTTCTTTATATGAAATCTACGGTCGTTATATTTGCAATTAAACAATCGTCAATAAATTGACTAAAAACTAAATTTTGTGTCAAATATGTGTTTTACTTTGTATGGTTTCTATTATAATTATAAAGTTAGGATCAAATAAGAAGAAAATTAAAATGATGATAATAACAATCACAATCAATATTTTGATGATCTATTAAAAAGAGATCATCTCCTTGAAAATCTCTTCGTTATTTAAAATGTATGGCTAAAAATTTTTCTTATTATTCTCATTTTAGTTTTTCTTCGTTCTTTGATATATCATGTTTTTGACATACTATTTTTATAGCTATGATCCCACTATAGCTCAACTTAAAAAAAAAACATGTCAAATTAAAATGCATATGAAACCGTAGCAAGGGAAACCTTGCTGTTATAGCTACCAAAAACATTTTTCTTCTACCTTTTGAAACATAACCTTAAAGGCTCAAATAAGGACCTAAAAGTGAGAAAATACCAATAGTTATCGTGATCAAATAACAAAACAACACACAAGGAAAACTTAATACAAATAGAGTTGTATTAAATGACACTTACAATTCATAGTCAAAGGGATTGTTAGAGATGTACTTGAGAACTCTTCTCTTAGCCTTGACAGCAGGATATTATCTGATGATGCCCGTTTGGTTTTTAGCCGAAGAACATGACTTTGGTCCTGTTTTACCATAGGATGTAGTGGCGGCAAACCCCCTAATGCTCCTAATACCTTTGCATGTGCTCTAGCAACTTGTCCAGTTGGCCCATATACATTTTCTTTATTCATATCTCTTTTCCTTGAAGAAGAGTGAGGATTGATGTTAGATTGGCTTGCTTTCCGTGAACTCTGCAACAATAACATTCAAAATTATGTTAGTAACTGTTGATATCCTTATAGTGAAATATAAATTATGGTTCAAACTTATGTTTAGTGGATCAACTTGCTATGATTAGGTACTGCAAAATATTTGAATGGGCTAATGTTCAGAAACTATCATTCGTTCGTTGTTTCCCCAATTATGTACACTAAATCAAGTAAGTAACTATATCAATCCATTCTGAACTATAGTATATAACTGTTATCTAAAGGTGTTTGGATATTAAGATACTCGAATAATACCTAAACACCCCTAAGTTATGAAAATCCCCAAACACGCTAATAAAAGATCATTACTGTTCCCATCTCAACTATCTTTACCAACAATATTTGATTTTGCGTCACCAATTAGTGATGTCCAGTTCCTAAAATTTTCTTTGTTAACACTTAACTCGTGAAAACCAAAGTACATTTTGGTATATGTATATAAAACATAGGCCAACCGAATGGTACTTATCTAGTTATCTATCTTTATATGGCATGATGACTATATCTTGACCTATTTTAGCATTATTGGTGGTTTTTACGTGAACTATTCTTAATATAACAAAGTAAGAATTAGAGCACATGAATAGCATAGATGATGTTTGTATTAGTTTGTTATATCGATTTGATAATAGTCATCAAAGAAGTTGGCCCAACCGGAACAACATATCCTAGTACGTCACTATTGGTTCCATTTTAGCAAAATCTGATCTCAACCATACAACATCTTACGCGTACCTACACTTCCTTATAACCTAATCCTCTCATAATATAAAGTATACCAAACTCAATAAAGTTAAAACCTAATCTGGCATACACGACATTAAAGTTTAAAATGCAAAATCACCTTTGGTACGGATTTCGTACATTTACCAAACAAACATATCTAGTTTTCCGTACATTTTCCATAGAAGCAATATATGATTATGTTTAAAAGGAAAGTTTGTGGATGGTGAGATATAAGATCAATATTATGCCAAACCACCACTTCTTTAGTAAACGCCGGCCTCAAAGATTGTATTGAGCATCCGCCTGATGACCCTCTTCCCCCGGTCCAACAATTTCACTAATCACATAAAAAAAAAAAAAAAAAAAAAAAATCAATCACAAAACCATAAACCGTAAAAACGTTTATTTATATTTTACGATCTTCTTATATTTTGTCGATAACAATAGTAAAATCATTTTAACGAGATAAATAAAATACGTAAGTTTTTGAGCCAATAGTTTACTAACTAATTTCACTAAACAAATAAAATCATGTTTAGTTAATAGTTTATATAAAACCAAAATCATTTTTATGAAACACATATACGTAATATTTCTTACTTACATTTTCATAAATTACATGCTTTAGAACTAACTAATTAAATGTAATACGTTAATAAATAGAGTTGGACTATCCATAACCTAAGGCTAGTCCCAATCGTGACCTGGGTCATCCAACGCCACGTCAGTTTTCTCTCTCCAGCGACCTGACATGACCCGGATGCCCAGTCGATGACCCAAGGTGGTTTTTTTTTTTTTTTTTTTTTTTAACATTAAATTTAAATTTCAAATAGGAGCGGGATTATTTAAAATTCAAATTCAAATTTCAAATTCAAATTCACACAATTCACACTATATATACAACCCTACAATTCCACCAATTCACACACACAACTCACACAATTCACACACACCTCACACAATTCACACACAAAATGTCTCGCAAAGATTTTTCTCAAGAATTCTAAGTCCAGAAGTTCTTTGAAACCAACTTTCCAACTCGAATCGGTTTGAAAACCGACTTTCCAACTCTACCACGCTTCATGTTTACTCACCACCACATGAATCATCTTTCCGGTTTTCCAACCGGAAAATGTATTTTAAACTCTCCACCGTGAACAACCCAATTGTTCCAACTCCACCGTGAATGCACCACATGGATCTTCAAAACCACCCCCCGGTGGTTAAGTGAGGCTTCCTCCGCAACTAGAACAAGATGAAGAAAACGGTAGGAGATTATGGAAGAGCAGACACGTGAAGAAGTCGTCGCCGTGAGCAAGAAGCACGGGAAGCTCAGTACCTCCAAGACAACTACTTCGACATAATGGAGCGTCGGTACTATGATGGGGAGTTTAATTCTCCTTCAAGTTCTGAGGGTTGGGTCTCAGATGATTCATTTTTTTAAGTTTTAGTAGTTTTATTTCCATCAGTATGCGTTGCAGTTTTTTATGTTTAAGCGTATTATGTATTTCATGTTTTCAATTAATTGTTCAAGTTTCAATTTGTGTTTTTCTTAAAATAAAATTCATTAAAATAAAAACATTACAATATATTAAAAATAAAAACGATATGAAATACATAAATCGTAAATCTAATCTGAAGAGTCAGAGGGAGTCCGATAATCGGCCAAAAAATCACGAGCCGTCGAAGTTGATGCACCTACACCATTTTTTTCGTTCTCCCGGTAGCTCCAATTGATTTTGGTGCTGACGTTGTCCGTTACCTTTTGAACACACCGCCACAACTTGTCATCAATCTCGCCGTCTTTGCGGGCTTGATCTTTCAAAAACTTGTCGATCACAGCTTTTCGTTCAGGCGTAATGTCGTTGCAACTCTTGTAGTTTTCTCTCATCAGTTGCTTCTCTGCCCTTGCCTGCTCAAACAGATGAATAACATCTATAATAGCGTTTTTTCGAGCAACATCATCTTCTTCGCATTGTTTGTTAATGTACATTTTCATATCTTCAGCGGAATGGGGGAGACTGCAAGCCATAATAAATCTTGTGTTGAGAAGTATTTTGGGGTTGAATTGTGTTTGAAATTGTGTGTTAAGAAGTGTGTTTGAGATTGGTATTTATAGGATGTGAAAAGTGGTAAAGTTTAAAAAAAAATGTTTTTTTTTTTTTTTTTTTTAATTGAAGGGTAACTTGTGTTTGAAATCGGGTGAGAACCGATATACTTTTTTTTGGTCTCAACCGATCTTCCGACCGAATCACCACATTGGGTGTCCACCGATCTCAAATCGGTCATGGTGGAGATTATGGGGTTGCCCGACCGATGTTAACCCATCGAATGCAACCAGCCTAAAACCCATAACCCATAACCCATGACCCATGACCAATGCTCATTACATCATGCATGACATCACAATGGGTAAAAACCATGACCCATGATCCAAAGTCCATGATCCATGACCCAAAGTCCATAACTCATGACCCAAGATGTCCATTGCATCATGCATGACATCATATGACTCATAGTCCATGACCCATAACTCAAAACCCAGAACTGTACGGTGCTGGATCCCTTGGATTGCACTAGCTGGATCCCTCTAGGAATGGATCTGGCGGATCCGGATGATTAAACAACTATTTCTCTATAAATAGTGAGCCATTTCCTCATTTCTTCTCACCCTTTTTAGATATATCTTCTCTCTATATTCTTATCTCACTAACCTCATATATAAGGATCATCCATGTAGCTTTTATCTTAGTGATTCTTAGGTTTCTCTTAAAGGCGAGATCACGACGATTATCATAACATACTTGCAAGCTCGAAGAAATGGGTTGCTAGACTTCATCATCATCACAAGATCACAGAAGTGTCTCTTGTTGTTGATTCCTCTCAAGTATGTGATAGGTGTGTTGTGTTAACTAGTGGTGCTTGAATTAGATCCTTCATTTTAAAGGAACTCGGTGTCTAGCCTTATACCGGATAAAGTGTAGGCGACATAAGTTTGGTTCTACCTTGTGGAAGAACCCAGTATTTAGCCTTATACCGGATAAAGTGTAGGTGACGTAGGTTTGGTTCTACCTGGTGGAAGAATCCGGTATTTAGCTTAGTACTCGAAAAAATGTAAGCAACGTTGTGAGCTTCTCCACCAGTTAAAGGAGTTTGTGGTGTGTAGTGTTTACGAACTCTCGAGTTGGGTACTTGGAGAGTGGAGTAGGGCAAGGAAGGTGACCTTGTAGCTGAACCACTATAAATATTTGTGTTATGATTGTGTATTTCTTTATCTATCTCGTAATATTGTTTATCCACTGTCAATATCCACACATAACGAAATAGATTGACATAAGTCGATCTAAAAGTTTTAAAACGAAGATTTAATTAGTAAAACTATTCAACACCCCTTCTAGTTTTTACGATTGGCATCAAAGCTTCGTTACCAAGTTTTTTAGAGTATATTGTACTTTAAGAACTTGAAACGATCCGTGTATGTTTTGAAAACTACAAAGAAGGAAAAACTTTGTAAAAATTAACATCAAACTCATTAAAAAAAATGATAAAACATTTATTTTGGATAAATGATAGTTTAGATAATATTACCTCCAATATTCATCTTTGCTAATTTATTAGACACTTAACTTTAATACGTTTTTAAGTATCTTCATGATAGGAAACTTCGAATACTATTTTAAATCTAAGGAAAGATCGAAGTTGACACACTTAAAAGATCTATCAAAATCCTTTGTCCAAAAGCCTCCAAGTGTGTTTAAAAGTCTATGAAGTATCTCTTGAAAACAATCTCAAGAAACTTTCAAAGAAAAGAAAAAGGTATGTTACTACTTTAAATAAACTTTTCTCATAACATGTGCTTTCTTGCACTTAGCTAGATTTTCCTCTACTTATATGTGTTAATTTGTTTATAAGTAATCATACTAATATTTTCATAACTATCTACATGTGTTCCTTTTAGCACATATATTTCCTAGATTCATTTTGTTTCAAATGATTCAGTGTTTCTAAAAATCTCATTATCTAATCCAAATGTGAATAAGTGTAAGTATCAAACCACAACATTCAAAAATCCCTCTTAGTCGTAATAAACCACAACATTTGAATCCGTTTGTCGTAAAGTTTTACTCGTAAGGTTTAGCTTAGTCGTAAGACTAGGTTATGAACCAAAATCTTTTACACTTGTCCAAGTGAGAGAGATATCCACAAGTCGAAGTGTTTTTCAAGCTTATCCAAGCAAGGAAAACACTGAGTCACAAACAGCTTTGAAGAATTTGATAAAGATTCCTTATGCGTAAAGACTGCTTATGCGTAAACTCTGGCTTAGGCGTAAACGTTACGCGTAAGATTAGGGTTTAGTTAGGTGTAAGAAAGGGGTTTTGAGTTACCTGTAAAACAAGGGTTTCGCTTATTCGTAAAACCAACAGAAATGACCAAAACGAATTTTTAAGCACCAAAATGCTTTGTACACTCGATTTTTATGATAAAACAGCTTCAAAAACACTTAAATAACAAGAAAGTTTTGAACTTTAACAACCAAAGTGAATATTGAGCTTATGCGTAAAGATGAAGAACGAGTTAAAAATGAGTGTAAAACGGAAAATAACATGTAAAGATTCAAACTTTTTGCCAAGACTAAGATTAACCTTAAAACTTTCCAAGCTTCAAGATTGAAGTGCAAAAATCAAAGTTTACGCGTGTGTAAAGGTTTGGAACGAGAGAAAACTTACGTGTAATACTACAAAACTTCAACAAGAACGTTTCACTAAACTATAATTCAAATAAGTCATATATAAATTTGAATTTGTGTAATATATAAATTCTCTTACAAGTCATAGTCAAGGAAGTGGATGAAGTTCTTCTTGAATTTGTTGAAACTGATACTTGGTAGTCATTAGGGTAGGTTTGTCATTTGGACCAAATCGGAGTTCGAGAAGCTGGATCGATTTACGGGTCAATTGAAACGAAGAGTGAGAAGAAGAGAGGGTATGTGATGATTTGGCTACGATTATTAAAAGTGATGATTTGTATATGATAATGGATATTTGTGTTTTAATCTTCTTATGTGATGATTTGGCTACGATATTCTATGTATATCATTGAACGTGCTAAAAAGACTGGGAAGGCTAATGCTTGCAGTGGAACTAGTTGCTGATGCTCTTATCTCTTCTGCATTTGTACATTTTGTGAACAGTTAAACAACAATTATAGTATAATCATATATGAAAGTGCTTCAATCATTTTATCGAAGCTGTACTATTTGCGAATTTAATTTATTTTCTCCAAAGAAGTTGTTCCTTTAGCACCATCGTTGTTATATGCTGTCTCAAAGAGGGATCTTTATTTTTTATCATTATAATCTGTGATTGTGTTAAAACAAATTGCTAAGAACTTTCTTTCTAGTGGACATTGCATTCATTAACCAATGTTTCTTACCTTGGAGATAAGGTTGCAATTATATATGTAAGAAGTTGCTTTGAAAATAATAATGGTGCGTATAAAGATAGTCAAGGCGAGGAACTAATTAGTCATGCTCTTATCTCTTCTGCATACCTGTGCAGCAGTCATAGCAGCGCTTTCAGGTTAAGTTATGGAATTTTCGTTTTTTTTTCGGGGAAGCCAACCAAGCAAGCAAATATGTTCTACGATCGGGTATTGTGCCTATTGGATGAGCTGCTTGTGGGAATGTATTCTGTAATATAGCTTTTTCTTCCTTTCAGTCCCTCGTCCATGAATGTGACTCCCATGCTGGAAGGTCTCCCACGTATAGAACTATAGATTTTGTGAACAGTTGAACAACAATTATAGTAGAATCATATTTGATTCTTGTAGAATCATATATGATTCTGGTAGAATCATATATGATACTTATGGAAATCATATATGATTCTACTACAATCATATATGATTCTATACTAGAATCATATGGAACAAAAAAAAGAATGTAGATGTTAAAACATTCAGCAAAATGTCATGTAAAAATACTATCACTACTACAACCATCAAACAATATGATTTACATTGCAAGGATCAAACAATATTTATTTCATAACAGAATCACATATAATTTCATAAGAATCACATGTGATTCTAATACAATCATATATGATTCTACTAGAATAATATGTAATTCTTTTCTTCTTTATTACAGAAAGATAAAAAAGAAAAAATAAAATATTCTAGTACAATCATATATGATTCTACTAGAATCATATATGATTCTTTTCTTCTTTATTACATAACAGATCGATATAACAGAAAAACTAAAATATGTGATTTTGCTACTAGAATCATATATGATTCTTCATAATCACATATGATTCTTCAAAATCATATGTGATTCTTCACAGACGCATTTCATCAAACACATGGTGTGCATCTAAATCATTAACATCTTCATCACGATTTTCAGATCCGCAACACGATTTTTAGATCCGCAACACGATTTTTAGATCCACAACACGTTATATACATCCACCACATGTTATATACATCCATAACTTGAACAAAGAGTAAGTCCACCACACGACGACGTTAAATCGAAATGTAATCGGGTGTACGGCGGCGGAGCGACGGCGGCGATGGATTTGGTGGTGAGGAAGACGAATTTTACGGTGATGATGGTGGATCAATGATGATGACGGATCGGTGAGGATGGTGGATCGGTGATGGTGGTAGATCGATGATGGTGGTGGAGCGGTGATGGTGGTGGCCGGTTTTTGTTGTGTGTGTGTGTGCTTTTTTTTACCCTAAAATTTTTGAGAAATAATGAAGGTAGTTTTTTTTTTTTTTTTTTTTTTTTTTTTTATAGTTTATATATTTGACTTTTTTGCCCTTCTAAGTGTATATACATATTTAATCTTAGCCTTTGGATGTAATTGGATTAGATGGTTGAAATGCATTGATTGGTTCTATGGTTACTTAAGGCTATAGGGATCTCAACTCTTGCTATATTATAGAAAATTAAGTCTCGCTGTCGGTCTGTGTGGGTCATCAATGCAATTTGCTGACGTTGGAACTCAATCTTCTGCATTTCAACTCCCTGGCTTGCCTTGCCCTTGCCTCTTGAATCTCCATCCATTTTTCCCTCAACTTTATGTATGCCTCTTCCATCTCCTTCTTTTTTTTTCGATTTTTCGATTCTCGAGTCTCTTCCTCCTCACAATCATCCACGTTTTGGAAATTCAAAGGACCTTTTGTTAACCCCGATGTGGTTTCCGAAGTCTTGGATTTATTCTGACTCTTTGTTTTGAAAGCAGGCATCTCAATATTCTTCCAAGCAGAATGATTCCTCAAAACTTTCCAACACTCCCCAATATAAGCTCATGACTGTGAATCACATGGTATTCTCGAAGAGCTTTTGAGTAGTCGTCTTGGTCATTCTCACCACTTCGTGATTCTGCTTGATATTATCCGTAATTGCGCAAAAAAAAAACCAACCCTACAACAAACCCTATTATTCCATTTGGAAATACTCGAGTCGTACGTTCTTTCTAAACCAGTTTTTTTCAACGTACGCTATCACCTCGTCTCAAAACCCATTCCTATTGACATCGTTTCCTCTCCCGGTATTTTTCGACACATGAGTCAAAGCTTTACAAAACCCGAACTCTTCCGCCTATGTCCATGGTTTAGCCTTTTTGGTTGCGACATTCTTGCCCTTCGCCTTTGTAGCACGTCTCGAAGGCTTTTTAGTTTGACGGGTGACGTCTCTTCAACAGCGTCATCGTCATCGTCTTCAGCAAGAATGGAACCATGGTACGAACCGTGCCCCGAACCTTGCCCCATCGAAATATCTTGACTTGGATATTTTTGAGTCGGGTATTGTTGAGGCGGTTAGTCTTTTATAAAATCCTCAGAATCCATATCATGATTAACACCATGAAGCGGTGAAAACGCTGGTTGGGAAGATTGTGGGAAATCCATGTTAGGATGATACGTTGACCCACTTAGGGACTGGTTAAAATCGGTATTAGGACGATACGGTGGGACATATGGACGATTAAGGTAAAATGGGTTTTCATTTTGATTCAGTTGTGGTAGTCATGTTGGATAATTAAAAGAAGGTGCACGAAAGCGAATACCCCGATTTGTGGTGGTGTTACCCCAGTTAATTGATACGGTGGATCCGGCGAGAAATTCAAATTCAGGGCATTTTGGGCTAGTCGGGATCGTCGATTTTTTGATGTGGGAGTATTTTTTTTGTGACTTGATAAATATTGATGAGAAGTTTTTTGAATTGTGTTTATAAATGTGTTTGAGGTTGGTATTTTGATGTTGTAAAAGTGGTAAAGTTTTTTAAATAAAAAACATTTTTTTTAATACAAATGGTAACATTTTGTTTGTATGTGTGCATTAAATTCGGTCGAGAAGCCGACCAAGTTGGGTTTCTATTCGCTTGACGACCGGTGAGGACCAAGCCTCCACAGTGGACGACCGATCGGTCAACCGATGGGTAAGACCGACTACTGTCACCAACCTTAGGTGCCGTTTGTTTCAGCACTTCAGGACGGATTTTAGTTGTTTGGTAGGTTATTTGGGTTTAGGATTTGTCTTTTACACCCTCAAATAAGGGGTTACATAAAAGAAAATGAAATGCTCGAATGTAGTATAGTAGCGCATTATTTATTGCATCCACTAGACATCTTCTTTGTCTTAGTCTACCAATTTAATTAGAATATATTTAATCAACATCAATTTATATATAATTTTATAAAAAAATAAAATTATTTATTTTATAATATATTTTCTCTTGTACATTAAATCCAAATTCAAATCCTAATCCTAAACAAATCTACAAACCAAACGGGCCCTTAGAATTTGTGGATTTTCTTTTTTGGATGATACAATTTTTGAGTATCGGATGCCACATAGCATTGCATATATGAATCAATCAACGTTGTAAATATTGTTTGTGTGAATGCAGAGTCCTAATAAATTATAAATTCATCTTAATAGAGATTTTTTTGGGCAAATGGTCTAAAAAGGCAACAAACTTGCCACATTTTCCTATTGTATGATGCAAACTTTTAATTTTCCTATTAAAACATTAAACTTTCTTAATCATTCTATTGTAGCAATAAATCTTATGTGGCATGATCTAATCAAGAGTTTACATAAATTTACAAAAATCGTCCCTATGCCTCTAAACAATTACATCATTCGTCCTTGAGTCAATTACATAAAAGGTCCTCGTGGCTCTAATTATTTACACCTTTCGTCCTTGGGGCTATAAACTTAAACTAATCAACATCCGCCACCTGCCACCACCATCCAAAACTTGTGTACTGCCGTGTCGTGGTGCTCGGTGTGGTGAGTTCCGGTGTGGTAAATCTTCAAATAATCACCATCAACCAACAAACACCCCCTCCCACCACGACATAAACTATCATTCGGATCCATATCTTGAATACAATAACTGAAATTGGCAACGCCATTTACAAGAAGCACATAGCACAATATTGTTAATACGGATATACTCGTAATACATATTATTAGCTTACAGGAACTTAAGCTTGCAATTATTTTCTGATTTGTTAAGTGACCTATCAAGATACGGTTTAGCTAGCTGCAATTAGTTTCTCAAAGACATGCACCACTAAGCAAAGCGAAAAGTTCATGGACAAGAGCATCATAAATATTTTTAATTGTTATAAAGATATACAAACAAATAATGAAAAAAAATCAATGTTAAATAGCAAAAATCTACAAAAATGTGACTAGTTGTGAGATTGAAGAGTCTTCAGAATCTGTGAGCAAGTTAGCTAGTTGCATGGTAGAAGATATAAATTTCTCTGAGGCTGATGAACATAGTACAGTATAAAATGTTTACAGGTTCTGTTACATTAATTTATCAATTATGATTGGTTCAAATGAAAACTTGCTTAAGCTTATTATTTTGACCCCCTTAAATTTTTATAGAAAAATATTGATCATAAGGATATATCTTTGTAAATCGATCCTGCTGTTTACTCGTAGTTTAAGAATATATATTTTTTACTTGATGAGTTGATGTTCCTAAAGATAATAACAATAAGAAGCATTCTTTATATTTCAAAAAGCTCATTATTTCTTCATTACTGTTTCGAATTAGGTGTCTGGACTTGCATCAGAATATTCTGGAAGCGTACAGCAGATTGATCACAGCGGTCAATCTTCACTTACAAATATTCCTCCTTTAGAAGATGTATTATCCGATCCTGATTGCTTCGAGAAACCTGAGTCTCGACTTCAAGGTAACTATCAACTTATTTAGCTCCATAAACAATTTTGCTTTTATCTTACTGGAAGTAGTTGCCACTTCTCATCTTTATAGAAATTTCTACGTACATTAGTGCCTATGAACTATCTATAACATAAAAATTCTTTAATTGAATTACATGTAGTAAAGTGACTCAAAAACTAAAATATATGAACTGATCATGAGTAAATTGTTATATGCACAATGACGATTAGCACTTGTAATCTAGTGAATATCAATTTAGGAAGTAAATTCAGTGACAGGAAATTTAGTGCGAATTAGAAGAGATGCAATATAATGTAGTGAGAATGCATTTGGGGCTGATCGTGTTAAAAAATAATAATAATTTGGACGCATTTCCGTTAAGAAAATCATCACACATTGGTTAATGGTTAATGACGAAGGTGGCGGCAGGTGGCGGATGTTGATTAGTTTAAGTTTATAGCCACAAAGACGAAATGTGTAAATAATTAGAGCTACAAGGACCTTTTATGTAATTGACTCAAGGACGAATGGTGTTATTATTGGAGCCACATGAAAGATTTTTGTAAATTTATGTAGTTAACTCTTGATTATATCATGCCACGTTAGATTTATGGCTACAATATAATAATGATTAAGAAAGTTTATATCACAAATGAGAAAAACGTTATGTCAAAATTCTCTAAATAACCAATTCTTCTTATATACTAAAAAGCGTACACTTTTGTGTGCAAAGCAAGCATTAATTGCAAACTTTCCCAACTTGGCAAAAATAGTCCCTGAGGTTCAAGTGGCGTTGCAAAATAAGTCCTGCATCATTAATTGCAATCTATAGCAATCTGGCAAAAATAGTCCCTAAGGTTTAAGCGCCGTTGCAAGGTAAGTCCTGTAGAATTAATTGCTAACTATAGCAACCTGGCAAAATTAGTCCCTAAGGTTTAAGTGTCGCTACAAAGTAAGTCCTTTTAAGCCAATCCACCGCATCGCGCGGGTTTCCACACTCGTTAACTACTAGTAATAATAGCCATTTTTCGTTAAAAGTAAAAATTAAAAAATAGTAGCCATTCATTTTACTTTCAAAACAAAAGAACTCACTTTCATCATTTGTTTAAAAAATTAAATATTGCACCAACAATTAATCGTTAGGTGAAAAAAATCATACCAACACGACAAGAATTAAATCATTTTTCTAGAGAGGCACCTCTATATACTTTCGAAGAATTTTTTTTTGATCTTTTTTTGTGTGTGTTAAAATTTACGTCTGAAATAATCACATATGATTTGTTATTCTAAAATCACATGTGATTTAATAAAATGCTCGTATTTTATATCATTTATATGGATTTACGCTTGTTTTCCTCTATATTTCACTTTCAGGTAAATTACGAGCATTGGAGCTAATGAGACGCGGATTTGGAGAGTTCATTTAAGATATATGATAGTATGCTTATTTTGAAGTAATTACAGCGTAACTCTTCTCGCACATTACGCCAGAATCAAGCGTGGCTCGTAAAACCAACTAAATCAAGATTACGGCGAAATCCTCCTAGGATTACGTCAGAACCAATTAGGTCAAATGATGTTCGCGCCGCTCAAGCTACGCCAGAACTCATTCCACAAATCTGGCGTAACCATGATTTATTGAAGATACGGCGTAACTCATTCCCGATGTTACGCCAGAACCGCCTTTTCCGAGCAAAATACGAAGAAATGGATGTTACTACAGAACTCTCAATATAAGTTACGCCAGAATCGATGCGCCAAGAAACTGCTAAGTTCTCTCACGCAAGCGTAAGAAAACCTAAAACAGCTTCAAAGACGTAATCAATGAAGATCGAGGAGTACAGTGTTTCCCCGGGTCGTTATGTCCCAGCGAGTTGTGCAATGGATTTATCAAACGTTTAGTGATCGGGAAGTTTGAACAGAAAAGGGATTATGAGATATTGATATTAACTACAGAAAAGCCAACAAATAAAGACGGCTTAGATGCAAATTAAAGAAAATCAAAAAGATAAAACCTATTAAATAAACGCTATCACTATATTTAAAGTGATGAACGTTTAAAATCTAAAACGTACGTTTAAATTAAAATAACGTGAACGTACAAAAATAAAAAGTGAAATCTGAGAAATAAAAGTCCTAAAAATATGAAAAATACATTTTTACAAACCTAAAGATATGAGAAAATTTATAGAAAAAGAAAATTATTTTTATAACTATTTATGTAATTATTATTAATTAAAAACTATTTTTAACTATTAAATAATACTCTAAAATAAAAGAAAATATGAAATAAGACTAGAAAAATAAAATTAAAACTTAGAAAAATCTAAAATATGATAAAACTAATTTTAAAACTGAAAAGATATTTTTAGACTTTTATATATTTATTATTAATTTAAAACTATTTAAAACTAATAAAATGGTAGAAAATACAAATTTAACTAAGAAAATCTAGAAAATACTTTTTTGTCTTTTATATTTATCTAAACTTAATAAAATTGAAAATTTATTTTTTGGAACCTTTTTCTAATTTTTTGTATTAATTACTATTTAAAAAGTGCTAAAAAACTAATAAAAATCAAGAAAAATAGTAAAACAGCAGAGAAAAATCTGAAAATTTCAGGGAAACTCTAAAATAATATTAAGAAGCTATGAAAATTGGAAAAACAGGTGCTTGTGTACAAGATTATGGAACTGATGTGAGATTGCTTATTGAAATAAGCACTAAATAAGCCAAATGACCTAAACAGGCAACCAACTGTTAACAGAAGTTCTAATAAGCTATATTAACCAAAATTCAACTAAAATCAACAAGCTACAGTCACTGATACACAAGCTACCAAGATTTGATGATTTTGATTTAAGAACTAAAAACAGTTTCTGGGTACTAGCTTGCAGACAACAAATAAGCTCTAGAATAAGCTGCAAACTAAAAACCAATGATTGATATCTAAACTAGACCTAAGTGGCTAGCTCTGACCAAAATACCAGACCTAAACAAGCTATTATGAGCTTTGTGCAAGCTTGTGTAAAGCTGAGAAAACCACTCAGCTAATACTGAGTATGGTGCAGGGCAACAGGTGCCTGTTTTAAGCTTATGCACAAGCTCAACCAGAGAGCTTGAGCTTGAAACAGATACTGGGTCTTGTAAACAACCAAGTGAACTACTTATATCCCAAAAATCAGAACCTAAAACCCTTTAATAAGTCCTATGCAGAATCTGCAAGATCTGCAAAAATCCAACTTTTCACCATTTTTGACTTTTGAAAATTGTTTTATCTTTGACTTTAGTGAAGTTTGATCCAGATTTTATGACTGATAATCAAGTTAAATGATGTAATGAAACTTTCACAACCTTTGTTAATGACTTTAAACACAAAATGATGATTTTCTTTTAAAATCTTACACAATTGGATGTGAGACAGCTTTTGTTGGAATTTTGACTTTTGAGT
Organism: Chrysanthemum lavandulifolium; assembly: GCA_022545495.1. Lineage (NCBI taxonomy): Eukaryota > Viridiplantae > Streptophyta > Magnoliopsida > Asterales > Asteraceae > Chrysanthemum > Chrysanthemum lavandulifolium. The sequence goes on along the minus strand of CM040242.1, from coordinate 124,365,013 downwards.
GTTGTAGACACAAACTAAGACTCAAATGAGTCAAGTGAGGCTAAACAAACATGAATCAATAACGGATAAACACCGATGAGGTCTTGAATACGTAAAATGAAGCAATTCCAAACACCCTTAAAAACTTGTTTTGCCAATTAAAATGATGCAACAACCGACTAAGCATATAACAATGATCAAACTAGAGTATCCTAACCTAATTACTACTTTTAGAACAGAGTTTAACAGCTTATGAGCACAAATTCTTACTATGCTACAAACTTGAAATTTACTTACAATAGGTCCAATAGCCACTATGGCTTGTCACACATGAAACCAAGAAACCACTATCCTAATCCAACCCACTAGCTTCCAATTCAACCCATTTCCACCTTTGAATCACCCCATATCATGTCTGCACCCATTTTGCTTCTGGCGTTGACTTTTGTTGACCAGTCTCCAAATATGCCTAAAACTGGAGTTTAAGCTTATGAAAAGCTTTTATAAGCTTGTAAAACTATTTAGAGTCGAGAAATGAGATGGTTGAAGCTTGTAAACAAGACTTATATTTGGAAATTTGCAATGATGAACATAAACCGAGAATGTTAAACACAAACTCGATATTAATACTTAAATTGAGTTTCAATACATTAAAAGCTTTAACTTGATACAAAATGACAAAAGATTACAAGTTTTACAATCGAACTAATAACTTGACATAAAAAAACGACATAAGAAAGAAAATTAAAACTAGAAGACCCTTGCATTTGCTCCCATTGCTTCTCTTTATAACCCAAAGTTACTTTCTCACTTCGATGATTTCCCATCAATTTCCACCGTTGGACGGCTTAAATCAATCTCCACTATTCAAACCGATTTTGGCGCCAAATTGGTAAACCGCCAAAATGGGGTTGAGTGAGGAGGGGAAAGCATTAAATGAAGCTTGGAAGGTAGTTGTGGAGTGGGGACATGGTGGAGTGAAATGGAGGAGGGGATGGGTATAGCAGTGAAGGTAAGGTTGGGAATGGAGAAGACTTCATGCCTGCTTGTTTGACCATTTGACCTCGTGCAAGTATTAATAATAGTGGGGTTCACAATTCAAATGGCAGGGGTCAAAGGTGGGAAAAGGGTCCAAAATTAGTGAAATGGTTTTAAACTTCAGGACTAAAGGTGTCAATTCGAAAGTGTAGGGACTTAAGCTGCCAACATCTCAAACTTGTTTCAAGGGACCAAAAGTGACACTCTCAGAAAGTATAAGGACCAATGTTGCCATTTTCTCATTTTCCAGGGACCATTTCTGCCAATTTTGAAACTTGAGGGACCAAAGTTGTAATTTCTCAAACTTTTGATAATTTTTCACCAAAGGACTAAATTTGACAAGTTTTGATTTTAAAAAGACCTTTGGTGACTTTTCTTTTGAAATTTTGGCTCAGGGACTATTTTTGACAATTTTAGAAACTGGGGATCAAAGCGCAATTTTGCAAATTTGATATGTTTTCATCCGATTTTGATATTTTTGAATTTAAAACACATAAAACACCGATTTGTGATATTTTGATCATTTTGATGTGTTTTCGAGCGCCGATGAATTTGCGCTTATTTCAGATAAAATGATGAGTATTTACACACTCATCAATCCCCACATCGAGATATTGCTAGTCCCTAGCAATGATTTGAGAAAACATAATGGATTTTAAACTCTTTACCAAAAGCCATTACTTCGGAGTAGCCAAATGTTTTAGTTCAAGTAAGAACCATGGTACACCGATAACCATGTGATTTTGAGCAAACCACCACTTTCAACGGATTTGATTTTGTCTTTACCGTGCCGCACCTTCTCGGACTAGCCAACTCTTAGATAAATTATCAATATTATCTTTGGTGAGCTGATTACCAATTATGGTTTTTCCATCGCTTTACCACAAGCCATAACCTCGGGCTAGCCAACTCTTCACTTTTTAGGATATGGTGAGTTGAGAACCATACAATTTTGGGCAAATTGCAAGCCATATAAACGGATTTGATGAATCTTTACCAAGAGCCGTTTGCTCTGGATTAGCTAATCCTTTTGTCTTACGTACAAGCGATCGATAACTGATGAGAAAGTGTAGAACACTTACTCCAAAAAATTTTGGCCAAAAACGGGATCAAAGGCGGTATAATTACATGATAAAATTCGTGAGAATCCCCCACACTTAGAAATGAATATTGCCCTCAATATTCAAAGTACCGGCGGTTATGCCGAAACAAAGAACGTGAAAGGGAAATATTAAGGCCATTATTTAGAAAGATGATTTTTTTTTTTTTTTTTTTTTTTTAACACATGTGGCAACCCCACACTAGGGTGGTAGAAAGAGGTGAGAAGACGAAATATGGGTGAAAACCCATATGGCATGCTATCGTTTTGATTACCGAGTCGCTAGCTTGACTCGACCCGCATTCATTTGTTCATGGGAAAGTAACGGAAAACCAATCTCGATCGGACTTTCGCTCACAATGTTAATGAACATATGAACATCGAAAGTTCCACACCGACGAGATATAACCTCTGTATTGTTTAATAGTAGAAACTATAAAGGATGATACCGGGGTCAAAGATGGTGTCCTCATTCCGAAAGAGAAAAGGGAAAGAGCAACCACACCATCTCGTGAAGAATGGAATAAAGACGCACATGAGAATGCAAGTCCATTCCTCGCAGAGAGAAGCAAATCACCGTTTGACATCTTTAAGCTTAAACTTGAAGCTTAGATGGTGATTGGCAAGAAGGTGTCCGGAGGAGGGCGGAAATGATTCTTCAATCAACAAACTTTCCGTAAAAGGATGTCTCCTCCGGATCAAGGTAGTGTTATCAATTCCGCTGGAATTGATTCATCACTTAGAAATGCATCGACTTCATTCCAAAGTTGTCCTCTTCCTCATCGAGTGGAGAGAAGGGTGGAAGAGTCGGGAATAAGACTAGAGGATGATGGATCATTTTGAGCAATTCATCAATGGGTAAGATGTCTCCCATTGGATCACAAACATCATCATCCAACTCGGATGAAACCAAGAGAGTTTGGTTTCATCCACGTAGTTAACAAACTCGATGCGACAAACCGATGCCGGAGGTGGGACAAGTGGTGTGCTCTTAGAGCTAGCAGCTTCACCACTCCGATGAAGTCTCCGATTCTAGATCATCGCCATCATCATCAAGAACACTCTTGACTTCCCCGGTACAGCTTTCAAACCATTTGTTTGAACCGGGGTAATTTTCAAAGCTTTGAGCTCAAGACGCTTTTGGTGAACACTCTTAACCTCGAAATTTGAGAGTGTTGCATTGATTCTTTCGCATTTTTGATCAATTGTGGCAACACTGCTTGTATAGAGGTTTGGAGTTCGTTGATATTTAACGCGAGCTCTTCGTTGTCTAACCGTATGGTCAACTCTTCCGCAAACACATCGATCGAGCACGGCTCGCTTCTTAAGAAAGCTCTCCCAAGATAAGTGGGAACTCTAGGATCGTGATCAAGTCTACTACAACAAAGTCAAGATGAAAGTGAAACTTTCCCACTTTCATCACGACATCCCCGGCTATCCCAAGTGGACGAGTTACTGTGACGATCCGCTAGCTCGAGTGTCATACGAGTGGATGAAAGTTCGTGAAGAGACGCTTTCTTCCATACCGAGAGTGGCATGAGGTTAATGCTAGCGCCAAGATCGCCAAGGCGGAGCATTGAAACATCCCCAAGAAATCACACGGATTAAGAACCGCCAGGTCTTCAAGCTTTCGGAAGCTTATTAAGAATGGTCACGAGCATTGCTCGTTGAGAGGAGTTTTAGCCATCTCGATAGCTTATCTTTGTTGGTGAGTAAGCCTTTAAGCGTGGATGCAAATTTAGGCATTAGAACGAGAGCATCAACGAAGCTTATATCAAAGTGAAGCTCATTGAAGATTTGGAAAAATTTTTCCATCCGCTCTTTGTTTTGTCTTTTGCTTCTCATCATTCATTCTTGATGGGTAAGGAAGTCGACTAGACTTTGAGCCGGATGGAAGTGATTTCGCTCAATATTTTCTTTGGAACATCGGGTTTGGACTTAAAGCTTGACTACCGAAGGTGGGACGTGCGTGATTTCGTGGGCTTCAATAATGCACCTTGTCCGTTGTCTCCTTGGTAACTTGACTAAATGCCACAGGAGGAGGGGCATAGGAGTCGAGGTCCATTGTGCGCCTTACCACTACGAGTGGTGACGGCTTTCAACTCGGCATTAGGATTGGGAATAGTATTGCTCGGGAGTCCTCCGGAAGATGGTGAAGCTTTGTTCATATTCATGTTCATGAAACCGCTCATCATATTCTTTAACTCATTTGTCCGCCGAGATAATGTGGTATCAATTTCCCTTTTTAGCTCACCTCTCATGTTATTGATCCGAGTTTGCATTGATCGCATGTTTGCCTCTACCATTTTCATGAAGTCATTTGGCATGGGAGCTTGAGGAGGTGGTTGATAACTTTGATGATTAGGAGCTTGATATGGTTGAGGTTGGTTGAAATTGTTCCGTTTTGATTGAAATTTGAGGGTTATTGAAATTTTGCCTTGATTCGAACAAAGCGATTTTGATTGCCATGGTTTTGATTGCTATGGTTTTGCACAGAGGAAAACCAGTGGTGTCATACCGCTAGGTGCAGTAGTGAGGATCACCGTGGTCGGTATTGATTGTGGTTTACCGGCTACGGGAGCTTGGTAAAAGGAAGCATCGGTTGTTTGACAATCATAATACGCGTGTGGACCACTACAAGTTTCACACACCTTGTTTACGGCTTTGGTCGTTCGGGCTTATGAATTTCGCTTTGATTTCCTTTACCTCTTTTATCATACATGGATGATATCCGTTAGAGCGGTTAATCTGAGCGGCTAACTCGGAAGAGTTACCGGATGAAGAAGCAGGAGTGTTCGAACATTGACTTTGTTACGAGAAATAGGAACTTTTGATTTACTCGCAAATTTCAAGCACATCTTTAGGTTTACGATTCAAGATATTGCCACCGCGGATGCGCTCAAAGAATCTTGATCATTACCGCTCAACCCATTGTAAAGATATTAACTTGTTGAAGCTCCGTGAATTCATGATGGGGCATTTCGAGGAGATCTTTGAATCTCTCCCATGCCTCTCCAAAATTTTCATCGAAATTTTGACGAAATCCGTAAATTTCATTTTAAGATTAGTCGTCTTAGATGGAGGGAAGAAATAATTGACAAACTTTTGGACAAGATCCTCCCAAGTTTCGATGGATCGAGGGGTTCTTTTTCCACCAAATCCGGCCGCCCCGCAAGTGAGAACGGAAATAGCATCAATTTGATCACTGTTGTGGCACATCTTTGTAATTGAGAGTTGATGTCAAATGGTTGAACCAACGGATGTGTGCATACGGGTCTTCTCGATCGACCCGCTGAATTGATTCGTAGACACAAGTTGGATTAAATGTGTCTTCAATTCAAGTGATCGAATTGATTACCGGTAAGACGATGGCATCTCCATAACCCCGGGTGCCTCGGAGCATTTCGCCATGGTACGCTAAATGCCGCCATCGCTGTTCGAAATAGTACGAATCTCGGGTTCGACTATTTGGGCAAGACGCCTCACGAACGCCTTCTAGGAATTTCGCTAGATCACGCAAAGGACTCAATGATCTAGAGGAACGAAAAGATGCACTAGAGATAACTCTAAAGGATCTCGAGTTAAGGATAGAAATGGAATTATGAAGATATTTCGGATGAGAATGAGAATTATGAAGACGCTTTGTAAAAATCAAAGTGAGAAGAATCTTTATGGGTTTTACGGTTCAAACGTCGATATCACAACAAAATCAATTAACACAAAATCGAGGCAAAACAACAAAGGAACTTAACCAATAATCCAAGATGAATGGCTTCTTTGAAAAAGGTACACCAATCACAAGGACACAAAGGCAAGTTTTGAATCTTTGGTTCGGAACTTATTATGGTCGCACCCCAGTTAGGTAGTGTAACGCCTTGGTTTTCGTGGTAATCTTTAAGTTGTTTATTATTAAGAAAACGATTTAATCTTTTGTGTTTTTATTATTTGATACATATATATAAACAAAAGGAAAAATATTTTGTTGTTTTATACGCTTTTGGATGTTTTTGGTTTTTGGATTTTTAGAAGAAAATATGGATATATATATATACGAGATATGGATGATATAAACAATGAGTGAGGATTCAAACAACTAACTGCTAAAACGGAGATAAATCAAGACACCCCAAGCAATGGGCTAAAAATTTGATGCGCCAAGAAACCGCTAAGTTCTCTCACGCAAGCGTAAGAAAACCTAAAACGACTTCAAAGACGTAATCAATGAAGATCGAGGAGTACAAGTGTTTCCCGGTCGTTATGTCCCAAATGAGTTGTGCAATGGATTTATCAAACGTTTAGTGATGGGAAGTTTGAGCGAGAAAAGCGGATTATGAGATATTGATATTAACTACGTAAAAGCCAACAAATAAAGACGGCTTAGATGCAAATTAAAGAAAATCAAAAGATAAAACCTATTAAATAAACGCTATCACTATATTTAAAGTGATGAACGTTAAAATCTAAAACGACGCTTAAATTAAAATAACGTGAACGCATAAAAATAAAAAGTGAAATCGAGAAATAAAAGTCCTAAAAATATGAAAATACATTTTACAAACCTAAAGATATGAGAAAATTTATAGAAAAGAAAATTATTTTTATAACTATTTATGTAATTATTATTAATTAAAACTATTTTAACTATTAAATAATACTCTAAAATAAAAGAAAATATGAAATAAGACTAGAAAAATAAAATTAAAACTTAGAAAAATCTAAAATATGATAAAACTAATTTTAAAACTGAAAAGATATTTTTAGACTTTTATATATTTATTATTAATTTAAAACTATTTAAAACTAATAAAAATGGTAGAAAATACAAATTTAACTAAGAAAAATCTAGAAAAATACTTTTTTGTCTTTTTATATTTATCTAAACTTAATAAAATTGAAAATTTATTTTTTGGAACCTTTTTCTAATTTTTTGTATTAATTACTATTTAAAAAGTGCTAAAAAACTAATAAAAATCAAGAAAAATAGTAAACAAAGAGAAAAATCGAAATTTTGGAAACTCTAAAATAATATTAAGAAGCTATGAAAATTGGAAAAACAGGTGCTTGTGTACAAGATTATGGAACTGATGTGAGATTGCTTATTGAAATAAGCACTAAATAAGCCAAATGACCTAAACAGGCAACCAACTGTTAACAGAAGTTCTAATAAGCTATATTAACCAAAATTCAACTAAAATCAACAAGCTACAGTCACTGATACACAAGCTACCAAGATTTGATGATTTTGATTTAAGAACTAAAAGCAGTTTTGGGTACTAGCATAGACAACAAATAAGCTCTAGAATGTCGCAAACTAAAACCAATGATTGATATCTAAACTAGACCTAAGTGGCTAGCTCGACCAAAATACTGACCTAAACAAGCTATTATGAGCTTTGTGCAAGCTTGTGTAAAGTCGAGAAAACCACTCGCCTAATCATCGAGTATGGGCGCAGGCAACAGTGCCTGCTTTTAAACATGCACAAGCTCAACCAGAGCTTGAGCTTGAAATGACATCGGGTCTTGTAAACAACCAAGTGAACTACTTATATCCCAAAATCAGAACCTAAAACCCTTTAATAAGTCCTATGCGTAATCGCAAGATCCGCAAAATCCAACTTTTCACCATTTTGACTTTTGAAAATTGTTTTATCTTTGACTTTAGTGAAGTTTGATCCATTTTATGACCGATAATCAAGTTAAATGATGTAATGAAACTTTCACAACCTTTGTTAATGACTTTAAACACAAAATGATGATTTTCTCTTTAAAAATCTTACATGTTGGATATGAGATGCTTTTGTTGGAATTTTGACTTTTGAGTGTTGTAGACACAAACTAAGACTCAAATGAGTCAAGTGAGGCTAAACAAACATGAATCAATAATGAGATAAACACCGATGAGGTCTTGAATACGTAAATGAAGCAATTCCAAACACCCTTAAAACTTGTTTTGCCAATTAAAATGATGCAACAACCGACTAAGCATATAACAATGATCAAACTAGATTATCCTAACCTAATTACTACTTTTAGAACAGAGTTTAACGACTTATGAGCACAAATTTTACTATGCTAAAAACTTGAAATTTACTTACAATAGGTCCAATAGCCACTATGGCTTGTCACACATGAAACCAAGAAACCACTATCCTAATCCAACCCACTAGCTTCCAATTCAACCCATTTCCACCTTTGAATCACCCCATATCATGTCTCGCACCCATTTTGCTTCGGGCGTTGACTTTGTTGACCGATCTCCAAATATGCCTAAATCGAGTTTAAGCTTATGAAAAGCTTTTATAAGCTTGTAAAACTATTTAGAGTCGAAATGAGATGGTTGAAGCTTGTAAACAAGACTTATATTTGGAAATTTGCAACAGTGAACATAAACTGAGAATGTTAAACACAAACTGATATTAATACTTAAATTGAGTTTCAATACATTAAAAAGCTTTAACTTGATACAAAATGACAAAAGATTACAAGTTTTACACTGAACTAATAACTTGACATAAAAAAAACGACATAAGAAAGAAAATTAAAAACTAGAAGACCCTTGCATTTGCTCCCATTGCTTCTCTTTTATAACCCAAAGTTACTTTCTCTCACTTCTGATGATTTCCCATCAATTTCCAGCCGTTGGATGGCTTAAATCAATCTCCACCATTCAAAACTGATTTTGGCGCCAAATTGGTAAACTGCCAAAATGGGGGTTGAGTGAGGAGGGGGAAAGCATTAAATGAAGCTTGGAAGGTAGTTGTGGAGTGGGGGACATGGTGGAGTGAAAATGGAGGAGGGGGGATGGGTATAGCAGGTTGAAGCAGAAGCAGTTGGGAATGGAGAAGACTTTGGCGCCCTGTTTGTTTGACCATTTGACCTCAGGCAAGTATTAATAATAGGGGGGGTTCACAATTCAAATGGCAGGGGGTCAAAGGTGGGTAAGGGGTCCAAAATTAGTGAAATGGTTTTAAACTTCAAGGACTAAAGGTGTCAATTCTGAAAGTGTAGGGACTTAAGCTGCCAACATCTCAAACTTGTTTCAAGGGACCAAAAGTGACACTCTCAGAAAGTATAAGGACCAATGTTGCCATTTTCTCATTTTCCAGGGACCATTTCTGCCAATTTTGAAACTTGAGGGACCAAAGTTGTAATTTCTCAAACTTTTGATAATTTTTCACCAAAGGACTAAATTTGACAAGTTTTGATTTTAAAAAGACCTTTGGTGACTTTTCTTTTGAAATTTTGGCTCAGTGGACTATTTTTGACAATTTTAGAAACTGGGGACTGAAACGCAATTTTGCAAATTTGATATGTTTTTCATCCGATTTTGATATTTTTGAATTTAAAACACATAAAACACCGATTTGTGATATTTTGATCATTTTGATGTGTTTCGAGCGTTTTCGGATGAATTTGCAGTTTATTTTGTATAAAATGATGAGTATTTACACACTCATCAAGAACGGATCCGCCAATAAATACCGCCCAAAATTCTGCATTTCTCATCATTCACTCCACACACAAAAGCAGAGAACGTGGGTAGGAGGTCAAGGCGAGATCTCGAGGAGCATACGGAGCCATCTCGCGGAGAAATCACTCCCTAACGATAAGCATTAGCAATTTATCATTTCTTTTACTTTCAATTCATGTATTTCAATATGTTAAACATTGAATCGATTGTCTCAGTTAATATGAGCGGCTAAGCACCTCTAGTGCTAGCCTACTTATGATTCCTTGATTGTTTTGTTTATGTTTACATTGCTTCCGTATAATTGTTTCTAGTGTATACATGCATAGTTTGTTGGTAGCTACCCTTGTTTCAGTAGTTTTGAATGGCGGTAGTGGTTAGTTACTTAGGAGATATGACCAACTGACCCTAAGTAGGTAGACTGAGTGGGAAGGGTAAGAATTGACCAACTGACGACCCTTCTTCGCTTATGCGATTTGACCAACTGATCACCTACCATTTGGATGAACTTAAGAAGTTAAGGATGAGTGTTTAAGATGCTAGCGCCGGGAACTCATTGTTATGAATCTTGCATGTAGCGGAACTTAATTACTTGGCTTAGAGGACTAAAAACAACTGGACTTTCAAGGGTAGTTGCTTGATCTCCGGTGGAAGCCTTTGCTGATAGGATAGGACGAACTGACCAAATGCTGTCCTAGCGACTTTTACTCCCACTTGAAGCAATTGGAAGTAATTAAACGTAAACTTAATATGATAGGATGAGTAACTAGGCTAGCACACTTCTCCTCTATTGATCATAACTTTTGCCTTTACTTGCTTTTCTTATTTTCTTGTCTTTAGTAGTTAATTAATCATTTCAACATTAAAACCAATTAAAATCTGTGACACCCAGACTTAATTAGAATCCGCTCACATAGCTCTTGGGATGACCTCGGTTTTACCGAATACTACACTACACACGATCGGGTACACTGCCCGTTAGTGCATTAAGGTAGACCATAGTGTGGAAAACTAGAGGAGGAGGGGGGGTTGAATAGTTTTACCAATTTAAAACTTGTTTTAAACTATTTAGATCGACTTATGTCAATCTACTTAGATGTGTATGTTGGACATTGATAGATAGATATATAAAAGTGTAATGAAAGATAAAGAGTAAGAAGCACATAACCACGACACGAGTATTTATAGTGGTTCGGCTACAAGGACACCTTTTTTGCCCTACTCCACTCCCCGAGTCACCTACTCGAGAGTTCTTAATCATTACACGACACCAACTCCTTATGGCGGAGAAGCCTTCACAACGTCGCCTACTCTTTTTCCGGTACTAGGCTAACCACCGGGTTCTTTCACACCAAGGTGAACCACACCTACCACAACGTCGCCTACCCTTTATCCGGTACTAGGCTAAGTACCGAGTTCCATTACAATAGAGGAACTACTACCCAACACTACACAACACCTAATCCCAAAGGAGACCAACTCCTTATTACAACACCATCAAGGATATCAACATCCTTGAATATAAACAATCACTATATGTATAACGATGCACCTCATCGATTATACGACCTAAGCATTCTTCACTAATGCCACTTGATTTGATTCCTAGGCATCCTTCACTAATGCCTTTGACACAACGCTCGACACCTTTCACTAATGCCTTCGTCTTGACACCTTTAGCATTCTTCACTAATGCTTTTGACACGGACGTTAAGCACCTTTCACTAATGCTTTCGTCTTGAATCTTTAGGCATCCTTCACTAATGCCTTCAATACAACACATCTACGGAGGAAGAAAGAACTATCAACAAGAGAACCTCAGTAGTCTTGATGATGACGAAGCATGGAAACTCATGGACTTGAGCTTGTTTGACTTCAAGAAATGGTGATCTCGCCTTTAAGAGGAACCTAAAGAATCACAAAAAAACAAAAGATAAACTACATAGAAAGACCCCTTAGGATCGGTGGTTAGAGAGTTACAATACTTGGGGAAAGTATGTGTAAGAGTGGCAAGCCAAAAGGAAGAAATAGCTCACTATTTATAGAGGAGAAATGCTTACTGTTCCCCGGATCCTACGGATCCCTCCCACAAGGGATCCGTCTAGTGTAAAACTTGGGATCCGTGGGACGCTCCTCTTTGCCCATGGGTATTTTGGTTATGGGTTATGGGTCATGGGTTATGGGTTGATCCATGGGTATTATATTAGATACAATGTACCTAATGGGTGCAATGCACCTAGTCAAATGGGTATGGGTCAATACCATGGGTTATGGATGTGATCCATGGGTTGTAGTTTTTACCCATTATAATACATACTAGTTATGTATATATTTACCCAATATGTAAACACTAGTTGTTGTACATATGTATTACTAAATCATAAAATCACTTATACTTGTTTTAGTGTTTTATGTGAAAACGTTAAGTGTGTTAGAATACTATTGGCTCAAACTATTTACGTATTTTATTTGTTTCGTTAAATTATTTTATGTTTGTTATCGACAAAACATTAGAAGATTGTAAAATATAAATAAATATTTTTATGGCTTATTTGTATTAACACATAGGTATAACGAGACATTATAAATATTAAAACCTGGTCAGTAAATCTTGCATCAAGTTTTTGGCGCTGCTGCCGGGGAGTTATATTAGGATTTTCATTAAGTCTTTCATTGTGTTCTGTTTTAAATTTTCTCAATTTCTCACGATCTCTTTTCAAGTTTCAGGTACCATGGAAGTTGTTAACATTGATGACCTCACTGTTGAGGAATATTTGGCATTGACAACAGAAGAACAAGGGTCGGGTCTCGTAAGACCATCAATTGGATCTAATGTCCATTTCGAGATTAAAGATCAGTTTATGAGGGAGCTTTGTGCTAAACCTTTTTCAGGAAATAGGGATGAAGATGCGTATGAACACGTTGAGAATGTCTTGTACATCGCAAGACTTTTCAACATTCCTGATGTTTCTCATGACGTTGTTATGCTACGAGTGTTCCCCATGACTCTTACTGGGGGAACAAGAAGATAGATCGAAAGATTGCCCGTCGGGGCAGTTGATACATTGGCTCTACTAAAAAAGCATTTCATCCAAAGATGTTGTCCTCCTTTGAAGATATCTAATCAGCTCATGGAAATCCATAATTTCAAGCAAGATGACGATGAAACATTGTATCAAGCCTGGGATAGATACAACGATCTCCTCTAAAAGTGTCCGACTCATGACCTGAACAACCAGCAAAAGTTCAACATCTTTTAAAGGGGTATCAACGTTACTACAAGACAGATGCTGGATTACCAAGGACCAATTCCGAGCATGACCCCTACTCTTGCCATTGAAGCCATCCAAAAAATTGCCGATCATTCCCAAAAATGGCACGATGGAGGAAACAAGAGGAACCAGGCGGAAGTCTTGATGGAGTTGCCGCCATCACTAAAAAGATCAAAAATCTTGGTTGGGATATGCTCAAGCTCAGAGAATGTGTTCATGCCATCCAAGTAGGTTGTGAAAGTTGTGGAGGAGGACATCTCACCAAGAATTATCCTCTCATTGACAAAGATAGCAAGATTGAAGAAGTTAAGTATGGTGAAAATCGACCGTTTCAAGGGAATAATAGAAACGGTAATAGCTATCGTGGAGGGCCTCCTCCATATTATGATCGTGGAAATTTTGGTGAAAAAAGATCTAACTTGGAGGAAACAATCAGCAAGTACCTCGAAGATTCCACTAAAAAACAGAAAGAGCAAGAAGAATGGCTGAAAAACTTCCAAGATAATACAAACAAAAGCCTTTCTAGCCATGACGAATCACATTGGGAAGCTTGGCGACGAGGTGCAAAGAAGAAATGAGGAACAAAAGAACAAATCAACTGCATGTAAGGCCGTGTTTTATGAAAATGAAAAATCCGCCGATGAGTCCAACATAAATGAAGATAATGATGTTAATGACAGAAGAGAGTTACGCCATAACCAAACATCAGAGTTACGGCGTAACCAGGATACGAGGTCTGACAAGTTTCCCGAGTTAGACGAATCTAAAAGGAAGAATCATTGGTGTAAAGCTGTGGAAATTGATAATGGAAAGTGGTATGATCTACGGGCTGCATGCGACCCTCAGAACGAAATCTGCGATGGAGCGGTCGATAAGGAAAGGGTTAATGATAACAGATACATGTGGACTACACTTAACAATGAAGAAAGATTAGCTAAATTCTCAATCGATGAAGAGGAGGAACCACCCATCAAGCACTGCTGCGATCCCTTAATGGTCACGAAAGATGGGTCCACACGAGCTTGGCCAACATGTAATCCCTTTCGTCAGTATTGCAACGGGGGTAGCAATATAAAGGACAAAATATGGATATTCCCTCATGAGTTAGAAAGGCACGACGTTGATTTTGGAGATCTATCCTTCAGTGATTGGTATTCTGTAAGGTTCGGGGATGCAATCATTAATACGGTTTTGTTGAGAAATTTAAAGCTCGGGTATGAAGAACATATTCTTCAAGGAAAGTCCGTAAAGCAAATCAATGATGAGACTTCCTGCAAAAGTATTCCTTCAAGCAACACCAATGACAAAGTAGCTCGTAGTCATTGGTGTGAAAAAATAAAAACCCCTGGCGAAGTCTTTTGGGGATCTTGCAACCCTTTTGATGATGAATGTAACGGGGGAAGCAATATTGAGAGAGTTGGGGAAGATGAATTCTTATGGACCTCAACCAATGATGCGGAAAGAACAAAGTTACCTTAGCTAGAAAATTTAGGATTCGACAATTGGGTCAAAATCAAATATGGGAAGGTAGATGCGTTGACTAAGGAGAAGATCTGGAAAGTATGTATGAGTAAAGAAGACTTGAGCGAAGAAGTCCCAAATGACATAAATGAAACAACGGATGAAGATATAAAAGATTCAACGGGAAATGAGAAAGAAGAATGCAAACGGGTGCTTGTTGAAGATTTACTCGACTATAAATGGTTTAAAATTACTAGTCCGACGATGATGATATAGAGGGAATTTTGGATTACCTTGAACTACAAGGTGAAGATGGGTTCACTGACCCCGACGATGAAGCGTATGAGCAAAGAAGGTGCAAACTTCTTAGCATTCCATATAAGAGGCCGCCACCGATTGTAGCTGAAAAGTATGATTTTACTAGATACCACTTGGGGCCGGACGAGAAGTTTTGTAAAATTCGGAAGATCGAGACTAAGGAATATCTCTCCGCTGCTACAAATGTTGCTTGGGTCAGGCATAATTTGATGAAGGATATGGAGGAAGTTGGCCAAGTCCAAAGGCCACCATAAAGCCCCAAGGCTTTGAGTCTAACTTAAAGACTCGTAAATAAAGAAAAATGCTCTTTCGGGAGACAACCCGAATTATCCCTTTCATTTGTTTTATTTCCATTTTTGTTGGGTTTTGTGTTTTTAACCATTTTGCGGTGAATTAGGAGAAAGTTGTCAGAGTATGCCGAACGGGACCGATCATCTATAATTACAGCGTAACTCATTCTTATGGTTACGCCATAACATACTTTTTGCAGTCGTTCTTCTTAGAGCATTATCAATTACGGCGTAATCCCATTCAATGGTTACGCCGTAGCTATACTTCTGTAGCGTCTCGCAGGTTTTACATTAATTATGGCGTAACTATCCTCTATAACAATTCTTTCAATTTAAACACAATAATCTTGTATTAGTTTTTAAATGAACATTGTGGGTATGTTCCCTGTAAGCCCTCACGAGACTACATTCGTCCACTTTGGACACTAAGTGGTTTTAAAGACTTGTTGCATACGCTAAATGCAACCGTAATTCCTACGAAAGCGAGTTAGGTTTCTTTTCAGTTTTGTTTTTTCTTTTTTTAGAATTATGCTTGTTGGTAGTGTGATTTCAGGGATTGAAGTTTGCTCGTGGATGCTTAAGCGAAGGCACGACTCTTTTCGTGAGCCTTCTTTTTTTTTGGAGCGAATTTCAGGGAAGTTCTCGCTCTAATTCTACTTTACTCTTCACCTTTATTTAACGTTTAGTACAAAAGGGACTTTGTACATTTCAAGTGGGGGGACGGGAGTAGAATTATCTCTTGAACTTTATTTTGCCCTCGTTTTTCTAGTTTATTTTGAAAAATTATGCCATTTTTAAAATTTTGACATGTTTTTCTTAACCTAACTAGATTAGACCTTAGCCGAGCACATTATAACCCTTGATATTATATGGGAGATCAGCCTTATCCGTTTCCAAATTTTTACCCCAAATCCACCAAATTATGAGTGTGTTAGTAGCTTGTAAACTTTAGAACTTGGCCTTTACATCATTTTGAGACCATAGACGAGGTATGTTGAGTCAGCTCGATGTATTTAGACTTTTCAGTTTAAGAAGGAAATATTATAGGATTATCACCCAAATAGCCTATCATTGCGTGTCTATCGATTAGTCACCTCGACTTCTCGACCCCCGTGTTAAACCCTTTGTTGCACTCACCTTTAGTCCAAGATACCCCTAAACGCACCCATCTGAGCCATTCTTTTCATTTTGTTCACCCAACATATTGTTTCGTTACACCCATACACCTTAGCCTACCCTGTAGTCTTTATTTGTAATTGGGAAGTCATTGTTTGCCTAAGTTCAAGGTTCAAGTGGAAAGGTTCGAGAATCATGCTTATGTCGACGACATATTCTTAAAGATCATTGAAGACCCCCCAAATTCTCATTGTTCATCTCAAGTGAGGGGATGTTATGTTTAGTTATTATGTTTGAAAAAAAATAATAAAAAAAAAATAAAATTTGATGAAGTGATTCGGGAAAAAAATAGTTATAATTATTTGTTGATTGTAAAGTGCGAAGTTATAAGCACTATGAGCTCATTATAGATTTAGTATCGAGGAGGCCACATCGGTCAAATTTGAAGAATGGAGTTGGTAATTGCGCCAACAGTTGAAGAGAAAAGTAATGTGCCCATCATGACGTCCTCTGATGGCACATCTACCTGGTATTACATGATCCGTTTTCTTAACTTCGAAACTTGAACTTTGGATGAAAGGTAAGTGGTGATGACTTGGTTATAGAGTTAGACTATTTGCTTGATTTTATTTTACACCAATTTTATCCCATGTCTTATCCTACCCTTTAGTCATGAAGCGTGTCTAGGTGATGCAGCGAGCAATATTTGGTGTCTTGGCCATGGATTTGTTCATGTATCATTGATTTTGTCCACTTCGCCGTGACATGTTAGTAATGACGACTCACCCTTAACCTTTGTCATGTCTACCCATATTGCCTTCAAGAATTGTTTAGTCCTTAACTCTAGTGATGGAGATTTGTGTAACCGCCAAGCTTCTGATAGAATACATGCTATGACTATGCGTTGAGTAATCACCCCGAAATTAATACTTAGAATAGTTGAGAGATTTGAGTGTTTTGTTCCCATTTCGTGAGGTGTTCGGCTTTGTTTTATTCTAGCATAAGGGATTTGTAAACTTGTATTTTTCAGGTAATGAGAGATATCTTTTTAGGAATCTATCTAATAAGATCTGCTTGAGGGCAAGTAGAGTTCAAGTGGGGGATATTTGATAACATCAAATAGTCCTGAATATTAAGTGTCATTTTCCCCCGATAATGCTCGTATTTTATATCATTTATATGGATTTACGCTTGTTTTCCTCTATATTTCACTTTCAGCTAATGAGACGCAAATTTGGAGAGTTCATTGAAGATATATGATAGTATGCTTATTTTGAAGTAATTACGGCGTAACTCTTCTCTCACATTACGCCGTAACTGAAGCGTGGCTCAGAAGACCAACTAAACTGAAGATTACGGTGTAACCCCCTCCTAGGATTACACTGTAACTAAATAGGTCAAATGATGTTCCGCGCCGCTGCAAGCTACGCCGTAACTCATTCCACAAATACGGTGTAACCATGATTTATTGAAGATACGGCGTAACTCATTCCTGATGTTATGCCGTAACCAGCTTTTTCAGAGCAAAATACGAAGAAATGGATGTTACTACGTAACTCTCAACTTAAGTTACGCCGTAACGGATCTCGCCTATAAATACCGCCCAAAATTCTGCATTTCTCATCATTCACTCCACACGTAAAAAAGAGAACGGGTGGGAGGTCAAGGCGATCTCGAGGAGCATACAGAGCCATCTCCAAGGGAGAAATCACTCCCTAACGATAAGCATTAGCAATTTATCATTTCTTTTACATTCAATTCATGTATTTCAATATGTTAAACATTGACCGATTGTTTCAGTTAATATGAGCGGCTAAGCACCTCTGGTGCTAGCCTAGTTATGATTCCCTGATTGTTTTGTTTATGTTTTCATTTCTTCCGTATAATTGTTTCTAGTGTATGCATGCATAGTTTGTTGGTAGCTACCCTTGTTTCGGTAGTTTTGAATGGCGGTAGTGGCTAGTTACTTAGGAAATATGACCAACTGACCCTAAGTAGGTAGACTGAGTGGGAAAGGTAATAATTGACCATCTGACGACCCTTCTTCGCTTGTGCGATTTGACCAATTGATCACCTACCGTTTGGATGAACTTAAGAAGTTAGGGATGAGTCTTTAAGATGCTAGTGCCCGAGCACTCATTTTTATGAATCTTGCATGTAGCGGAACTTAATGACTTGGCTTAGGGGACTAAAAACAACTGGACTTTCAAGGGTAGTAGCTTGATCTCTAGTGGAAGCCTTTGTTGATAGGTTAGGACGAACTGACCAAATGTTGTCCTAGCGACTTTTACCCTCACCTGAAGTAATTGGAAGTAATTAAACGTGTACTTAATGTTAGGAATTGGAAATTCTATGTGAATGTGTCGGTCACCTCAATAATGGTCTAGCATATGTTAGCTCGTAGACTTGTCGTTTTTTACGTTATTTAGTAGTTAATTAGTTAGTCAGTAGCGTAGAATAGTTTAGAGTAGCACCGTGGAGGAAGGACGGGTCTTTTACCCACTGTATACCTGATCCACCGGCCGTCAGGAGGTCGTTTAGTTTGTAACTATAAATACCCTTCCCTCTAAGGGAAGGATGGTGCTTCTTTGAATCTAACCTTGCATTTTGTATTACAACTCTCTTTCAAGAACACCCTCTCATCTCTTCCTCTCTCTAAACCATGGCATATTTGATTCATCACCATCCAAGGCCACCCGAATCATCATCAACACAATATGTAAGATCCTAAAAATGGTACCAGAGCCAAGGTTATTGTGTTGTGTTGATTTTTTTGTGGTGTTCGAATCTTGTGTTAACTGTTTTGTGTACTTTTTCTTGGTCGGAAAATATTCTTTCTGTTTTACTTTGGGTAAACTGGTTTTAACATGTTTTTGTTGTATCCTCTTTATTGGTAAAAAAAATGTCATGTGAATTATTCTTTCATGTATACATCTTTTTTTCATATGTCCAAAACAGCACCTTTGAGACTGTTTTTTTTGTTCCAATCGTTATCCGTGAAATAGTCATGGTCAAATGGTCATATTTGCTTAGTCAAACTGTGGTCAAAACGGGTCAAAGAAGCCTATCTTATGCATTTTTCTGGGTTTGCTATGAAGAAAATGGTCGGAATAAATCGCCGGAGCAAAAAGTCAAAAAGTTAAAAGCGACTTATCTTGACAAGTTGTCCCGATTCATTGTATTCAAAGCGAGTTGACTATTGAGTCAACTGCAGTAGCGACTTGTCATAAGGCTGATAAAGCGATTTGTCATACTGGTATTTCCCCTTGAAGAAGCGACTTGACTCATGACCCTTGACTGAAGCGACTTGACAGAAAGGTAGAAGAAGAAATGACTGTTAAGACAAGACCACAAAACAAATACCAAATACTTCAAGACCTCAGTACCAATACCATCATCAGTCCACGAATTCAACTCAAATCACAACCGACTTCTACAACAAAAACTCCAACTCCTTCATCTATACAAGAATCAAAACTCTACTCCAAACTTCAATCAAATCAAAATCTTAAAATAAATGGACCTCAGATCGTTTCAATTGTTTTTATAAATAGTTTCAATCGTTGCAATTAAACGAATATCATCATAGATCCATGCTTGTGTTATTATCTGAATATAAAGACAAGATTATAACAAGTCTGTTATATCTTCTCTTAGCTTCATTCAAGACTAAAAAGATAACACAGTCAAACAATATACGGACATCAAAAAGAAAGATTATAACATGTATGTTATATATATATATATTTTAAAAATAAATTTTCGTTCACCATAAAAAACAGAAACGAAACCCTAATTAACCTCACCCGAGACCCCCTTCAAAGGATCTTGAAGCTCTTCAACTTTCTTGATTCGGACTAAAGGTGTAATAGAAAAAAACAAGGTAAGGGTATGGTTGAGATGTGGTCGTGAGATTTGATTTTAGATCGTTTTTTTATGATGATTCGAAGATGAGTTGATTGTTGGATATGGAGAGTTAAAAGGGTTTGATATGATACGTTTCTTTCTCTGATGTATTTGTGAGATAAAATATTGGTGAAGACGGGGGCGGATACTTTTAGTGTGTTTAGGGTTAATGGGAGTATTTTTAGGGTTATGAAGGGATAAGTCTCTCTTATATCCGAATATAATTTGCTATATGTGGTCGGGCTTTATTTTTGAGTTGGACGTGGGCTTCACTATTCTGCTTTGGGCTTCCATGATATAAAGAGTTCGATTATTGTGATGGATATTGGGCCGAAGTGTTTTATGCATCCGGATATTGGACGAAAGTTTCAAAGGCTTCACATTTAACAAATCTTGTTATCCAATTATTTTTTTAACAAAAATATTGGATACAATTTTTGATAAATTTTGATATCATTTGGAATTATGAGTGGTATTTTTGGTATGGTAAAATTTCACGGAGGATACAAAATTCACGGCTTGAGCGAAAAAGTGAAAAATGATTACGGGGTTTTTGTACGGTATTATTGACGCGAAATGCTCTCCCATATGTGGTCATTACTATTAGCCGATGAATCAATGGAGGTTCAATTTCAGCAATTCCCATTAGATATTCGACGCCACAGAATGTCAATGATACTTCACAGTTTAAGCAAAATAGTTCAAGAATCTTCAGTGTCACTCATGCTTTTTTGAGATGTTTGCTTATGACTAGAACTTTTCGTGCAGATGGTCGTACACGTTAATGATGCTTCCAAAAGTTCGAAACCATCATGGGGGAGAAACGTGTTCTTTGATGTTCTACGTTCAACCTTCAGGGGAAAGTAGTGTATACTACTCGACTTAGTATGGCTTGTGAAGTTATCTACTTATGGGTAAAGAATTGTTGATGATGGAGAATGAACCATTGTTAAAACCGCTGCATGTTCCCCTAAAACAGATATTCACCGAAAACAAAGTTGTCATAACACGTTCAAACTAACATTCTTTACGGTTTAGTCTTGATTTTGTAAAATCCCGCGAAAGAATCTATTTCTCGGTTTCAATCATAGACTTGTAAAATCCCGTGACAATGAAAACATCCCGGTTAAAGTAATGTGCATTTCCGGATATATCTTGCGGTTTATTCTTGGTTTTGTAAAATCCCGCGAAAGAAACTATTTCTCGGTTTAAACCATAGAATTGTAAAATCCCGTAATTATGGAACCATCCTGGAGAAAGGAAAGTATATTTCTGGATCTTATCTAATGCTGGTGCAACATTTTGAGCTTCAAAGAAGGGATAAAAGGGTGTACTTCATGGATTGGGTGTTTGTTTGGATTGTCCTCATGGCAGTTTGGTAATTACTTGGTTTTACGGGGTTATGTGCTTTTAACCATGGTCGGGAAGAAAACCATTATCATAGTTCACTAAAAACGTCAAAGAAGGCTAGATGTGAGCTTTTAACCAGAAGATGTGACAACGGGGTTAATTCACTATTATTTATTTGAGGTTGAAGTGAAATATCACGTGCAAGTGTACTTAGTATTGGAAGGTATCGGGGATGGTTGGATGAAGATTCTTCAAGATCCTTGTGTTAATACAAATAAACCGTAAAACCGTTTATTAATATTTTGCGATCTCTTTGTGTTTTGTTGATAACAAGTATAATGTTATCTTAAGTACAATTATAAAGGATACATGTTAGTTTTGTAAAGCATTTACATATAACCATTTAAATACAAAAATGTAGTAATTAAGCATTTGTTGTAATAGTTTATTAGGATGGGTAAATATCATAACCCATGGATCTTAACCCATACCCAAAGAGACTTGATACAATGTATACTTAGATACATTGAATCTAGATATAACCCATGGACCAACCCATGACCCATAACCAAAAACCTATGGGCAAAGAGGAGCTGCCCACGGATCCCTAGGATTACACTAGATGATCCTTGTGGAAGGGATCCGGATCCGTGGGGAACAGTGAAGAAACTTGCCTATAAATAGAGAGCCATTTCTTCATTCTAACTCACCCTCTTCTTACTAAATCTCTCATACACTCTCATTCTCTTCTAACATATAGATCACTTGATCTAGAGAGTTGTTCTTCTTTCTTTCTATTTGTGATCCTCATATAGGTCCTTCTAAGGCGAGATCACGAGCATTCTACAAGTCATCCAAGCAAGGGGTCCTTGATTGATTTGTCACCCGCAAGATTTCAGAGCTAAGATCTTGTATTTGATATTTCACATATTTGTTGTGTAATAGTTGTGTTGGTTTGGTCCACCGTGCTACGGACTCGGTATCTAGCTTTGTACCGAAAAAGTGTAAGCAACGTTGTGAAGGCTTCTCCGCCAAGTGAAGGAGTTTGTTGACATAGTGCTTGAACTCTCGAGTAGGTGACTCGGGAGTGAAGTAGGGCAAGGAAGGTGACCTTGTAGCCGAACCACTATAAATCGGTTGTGTCATTTCTATCCCTTAACTTTATTTATTTTCTTGCATTATCATTAGATCTACACGTTCTCAACATCCATATGATTTCACATAATATCGAATCTAAAGTTTTTGAAATCAACATTAAAATCGGTAAAACTATTCAACCCCCCCTTCTAGTTTTCCACAATTGGCATCAAGAGCTAAGTTTATAAAAGTTTTAAAATAAAATTGTATTTTAAAACTTTTCGATCACTATGGGTTCGAAAATTATAAGGAAGGGCAATCTATGCAACGACCACCACTACTTGAAACTAATGGTTTTATATATTGGAAAATAGATTCAAACATATGTGAAGTCTAAAGATATTGATCTTTGGTACATTATTGTTGAAGGTGATTTTGAGGCTACCTCAAATGATGATAAAAGAAATTTAGTTCACATACCTCATGATAAACTAAATGATGAAATGAAGAAAAGCTTTCTAAAATAGTGAAGCAAAAATGGTTTTATATAATGCTTTACCGAAAAGGAATTCGAAAGAATTTCTATGCTTAAAACCTCTAAAGAAATTTGGAATTCTTTAGTTGTAACTCATCAAGGCAACCAACAAGTTAAAAATAATAAAATTGATTTATTTGTTCAACAATATGAACAATTTTCAATATCGGATGAGGAAACTATAGATCATTCATTTGCTAACTTTAATACTATTATTACATCTTTACAAGCACTTGATGAATCCTTTTCTAGCCGTAACCATGTTAGGAGATATCTAAGGGCACTTCCATCGAAGTGGAGATCCAAGGTGACGGCAATCAAAGAGTCAAAAGGTTTGACAATCCTCATCCTCGATGAACTCATAGGCAACCTAAAAGTCTACGAGCTTGTCCTTGCTAAAGATTCCGAAGCCTCAAAGGTGAAAGAGAAACACAAATCTCTTGCCCTTAAAGCCAAAAAGGCTTCGAGCGATGAGGAGAACTCATCTTCGAGTAGTGACGACGAAGAATACGCTATGGTGGTAAGGGAGTTTAAAAAGTTCTTTAGAAGAAAGGGTAGATACGTCAAACAACCGTATGACGATAAGAAAGGCTTTCGGAAAAGCAAAGAGGACGAGAAGCCAAAGGATGATCGTACTTGCTTTAAATGTGGGGACCTAAACCACTTTATTAGTAAGTGTCCCAAACGGGATGATCAAAAGGCGTTCGTGAGCGGAACATGGGGAATGAGCGACGAGGAAGACGAAGAAATTTGCCTCATGGCAAACGACGAGGTATGTCACGAATACTATAGTAGCTCATCACTTGATGACGACTCATTGCATAATGAATATGATAAACTATGCAATATTAGCTTAAAACTAGTTAACAAAAATAAGCTTTTAAAGAGTCAAAATCAACGCTTAGATAAAGAAGTCATAGAATTAAAAGCAAAACTAAAACGCTTACAAAAGGTAAAATAGCAAGTGGTGAATGTGAACTTTATGCTCAACTTCAAACACTAGTGGATAACTTAGATTCTAAAATTGCTAGAATGAGTACGAACACTTTAGATACAATACTCAAGGTGTTAAAACCGTAATAATCTAAAAGGTCTAGGTAGTCAACAACTTGATCCAACAACTAGTGAAAATAAAGAAACAAAATTGTTAAGGAACTTGAAAACCAACCACTGCTGTGGCGGATCCCACGGATCCCTAAAAGGAACCGCTAGTGTACGTAAAGGGATCCGTGGATCTGTCAGTAGCAAACAAGAGCAATAACGTAGCTTCCTTACCTAGAACCGAGTTTGTTATAGTTAATAGGAAGAAACCAACTCATATCACCACTAGACAACCACCTCCAAAATATAATCCTACTTTTGCAAGAAACAAAGCTTCATCTTTTCAAAACCTAATTCATTTAGAGACCTAATAACGCTTACCCAAAAGTAACCATCAAATGGGATGGAATCCAAACATGCAAAACGGTTTTCCTTTTCAAAACTTTGCTCCATGGAATGCATACTCATCTTATCCATACATGTCTAACATGAATGGAATGTTTAACACTAATGGACCCATGAACAAATGGGGACCAAACTTTGAGTTTATTATTGTTTTAGGTGTGCTTAAAGGTCGACCTAGACCCCGATGAATGGGTCAAGGATAGCGGTGCACGAGGCACATGACCGCAATAGGATCTATTCTCCACGCACAAATCCTTCAATGGAGGTAACGTGGTGTTTGGAAATAGCAAAGTAGAATCATCGGTAAAGGTACGATCTCTAACAAATCTCTAACCATTAACGATGTGTGTCACGAGAAAACCTAAACTTTAATCTCTTAAGTATAGGTCAAATATGTGATAAAAAGTGCAATGTACTTTTACCAAACCGTAGTAAGATACTTAAAATGGCATAACCATAGGAAGAGGAATTAGGAAACATGGAGTCTATGTCATTAAAATCGGTAATGAACCTAAAGACAAACTATGTCTTACCTCTATGGATGATACTTGACCTTATGGCATCAAGATTGGGTCACGCCAACATGCGACTTCTTCAATCGCTATCATCCAAAGATCTAGTAAGAGATCTACCTAAGTTAAAATATGAACATCATTTTTGTGATGCTTGTAATATAGGAAAACAAGCTCATTCGAGTCATAAAGCTAAAAACATGGTGTCCACAACTAAGTGTCTAGAATTATTACACATGGATTTATTTGGTCCATCCGCTATCCAAAGTTATGGAGGCAACTACTATACTTTGGTAATAGTGGATGACTACTCTAGGTATACTTGGACAAAATTTTTAAAGAACAAAACGGAAACCTTTAACTATTTTGAAATATTAAGCAAAAGATCCAAAGACAACTAGGAAGACCCATAGTGTCTATTAGGATGGATCATGGTAGGAATTCGATAATGAAGTGCAATTCGAGCTTTTGTGACGCTAATGGTATTACTCACAACTTCTCGGCCCACGCACTCCACAATCGAATGGGGTAGTAGAAAGAAAGAATAGAACCCTTCAAGAAATGAGTAGAACCATGCTTAACGAACAATCCATACCTCAAAAATTTTGGTGTAATCTTGTTGATACTTCAACGTACATACTCAATCGAGTCTTAATTAGACCAATCTTAGGTAAAACTCCATATGAGTTACTCCGAGGCAAAAGCCTACTTTAAATCATTTTAGAGTCTTTGGAAGCAAATGCTTCATTCTTAACACTAAAGATTATCTTACAAAATTTGATCCTAAATCAACCAAGGTATCTTTCTAGGTTACTCGCCTAATAGCAAAGCTTACGTCATATTAAACAAAGAAACAATGAAGGTAGAAGAGTCATTAAACATAAAATTTGATGAAAGTCCACCCAAACCCTCTCCACCTCTTGTCGATGACGAGATCATAGAAAGTGAAGCTATTGTAATTAAGAAAAGATAAATGAAAAGAAGAACCTTCAATTAGTGAAATCACAAACATTAAAGAGTCCAAAGATCACCCCGTAGATAAGGTCATAGGAAAGCTAAATGAACGAACATTAAGATCTCAAGTTCAAAACCAAAGTAGCTTATTTTGTTTTGTTTCAACTATAGAACCTAAGAACACACAAGAAGCCATAAAAGATGAAAGTTGGGTAATGGCTATGCAAGAAGAATTAAATCAATTTGTTTCTAATGATGTTTGGACACTTGTCCTCCACCTAGTAATCAAACCGTAATAGGAACAAAATGGGTGTATAAAACAAATTAGATGCAAACGGAGTAGTATCTAGGAACAAGGCTAGACTCGTTGCCCAAGGGTATAACCAACAAGAAGGAATAGACTTTGATGAGACCTATGCCCCGTGGCTAGATTAGAGTCTATAAGAATACTTCTTGCGATGCTTGTGCTAATGATCTAAAGCTTTATCAAATGGATGTCAAAAGCGCTTTTCTAAATGGTCTTATTAATGAAGAAGTATATGTAGCTCAACCTCCGGCTTCATCGATTTTGAAAACCCAAACACGTTTATAAATTAAAGAAAGCCCTTTATGGTCTTAAACAAGCTCCAAAAGCTTGGTATGATAGACTCAAGTCCTTTTTAATTAAACATAACTATACCATGGGGTTAGTTGACAACACACTTTTTACTAAGAAAAAGGAGTCACACATAATCATAGTACAAATATACGTAGATGATATTATATTCGGATCCACTTGTCAAGACATGTGTGATGATTTCTCTAAAATCATGCATGACGAGTTCGAGATGAGTATGATGGGAGAACTTAGTTTCTTTCTTGGTCTACAAATTAAACAAGTAGAAGATGGTATCTTCTTCAATCAATCTAAATACATCAAGGAGATGTTAAAGAAATTTGGTCTAGAAGAGTCGAAACCAATTAGGACACCCATGTCATCCGACACCAAACTCACAAAAGATGAAGACGGCGAATCCGTAGATAATACTAAATATCGTGGCATGATAGGTAGTCTTCTCTACCTCACGGCAAGTAGGCCGGATATCATGTTTAGTGTCTGTTTATGTGCTAGGTTTCAAGAAAACCCCAAAACTTCACACCTAGAAGCCGTAAAAAGAATTTTTAGATACATTAAGGGTACAACACAATTAGGATTATGGTATCCTAAGGGCACGGTGTAGAAACAATTGTATATGCGATTCGACCATGCAGGGATTACGTTGATAGAAAAAGTACAAGTGGGTGTGTACTTTCATGGGATGTTGTTTAACATCATGGTTTTCTAAGAAACAAACGGCTCTAGCAATATCAACAACCGAAGCCGAGTACGTCTCCGCAAGAAAGCATGCCAACAAGCACTATGGATGAAACAAGCGTTAGTAGACTACGACATTCATCTAAGCGACATAGCCATTCTATGTGACAACAAAGGTGCCATCGACTTAAGCAAGAATCCGGTATTGCAATCTCGCACCAAGCATATAGAGATTCGTCATCACTTAAGAGACAATGTTCAAAAGGGAACATTTCTATTGAGAAGGTAGCATCCGAAGATAACATAGCCGACGCCCTCACCAAACCGCTGAAGCGGGAACAATTCAACCTACTTGCCTTGGTCTTGGTTTAATGGAACACACGTCGTAATTTATTTTGACTCTACAAGGTATGTAAACACTAGCCTTCTTCCTTCTGAGTCTAGGATCTCTATTTCACGCACAACTCACAAACAATACGGGAATTTTCAAAACCCAAAGATAAGTTTTTTTACTTATAGCTTTCATATTTTTTCTTATATACACATTTTCAAAGAAAACCTACTTTCACAATGTTTTCTAAAAGGATGATACCTTCCCGTATCAATTTCACAAAAGCAATTTCTCACGTCTAGGACAAATTGCTTTTTCATTATTAATACAAAGTAAAAACCCGTTTTCATTGCATCTCATGTCTTTTGAATGCTAAAGGGACACATAACTAATATGTGTTTTCGGCACATTCATTTAAGCAAAATGAATTAGGAGCATTGATAACACAATATTACGTACTTATGTACCAAATGTGTGTTTTCGGGTTATCTCAATTAGGATTTATTTTTCTCTAGTTATTTTCCTTTTCTTTTAGAGGTCGAGAAAACCGCAACTCCAAATAGTTTGCATATAGGCACAATAGGCAAAAATGTTTCAAAAGGAAAATTTTGTCTTTCGAATCACTAGACCCATGGATCCCCACCTTCATGCCGGACGGATCCTCAAGGGAAGGATCCGTGGGATCCGTGTATCTGTCGTTTTCAACTTCTATTTTTGTCATTTTGGATGAAAATCCACATTTGTTTTAATTTTGGGAGTATGCTCTTTAATGCTTGTGTTCTCATGATCACATGCCTTGAATTCATATCTAATCATTAGATTTTAATCCACATTTTGGGTCAAGCATTCATTACAATGTGTTGTTTTTATATATATAACTCCCAAAATGCTTGCATACTCCATCTCCTTCTCACAAACACACTTCATCATGTCATCCAAAAACCATTTAGGAGAATTATCTAGTACAAACAATCATGATATCCAAACCTTTGTACTTCCACCATCCAAAGTACCACAATCAAATGCTAGGATATCCGCACGGATTAGTATCCGACCTTGTTGTTTAGCAAAACCAACCACAAATGATTCATCCTCAACAAATAACTCACCACAAGATGCTTCCATTATAGCACCACCCTCATTACCAACAAGTATACCAACTTCATCACCACCTAAAATAACTCTTTTGGAACTCCTTAAGACTCCAACAAGATCTAACTGACCTAAAGAAAAAGAATTAGTCTTTTCAACACCCCCCACATCTCCGAATACTATATTTCAAGATCTTGAAACATCACCACCATTAGCTCCTATCACATCACAAGAACATCTAGGTTCTTTTCCACCACCAGTTACTAACATTCCGGATATTGATCCATATTTTCTTATTTTTCCACCACAACTTCCGCATAACTCAAATCAAAACAACTCGGAAAACTTCCGCACTCATCACCCACATCATTTACATTGTGAACATTGCCAATCCACTAGGAAATTGCAATAGAAGTTAGGCAAGAAATGCGTTTCATACTCAACCTCATCCTTGATCGCATCAATACCATTACTCATCAAAACCTCCATCCATAACCTTATGCAAGCATGGAAGGAATCACTACTACTACTTTTCTACTTTTAAGTATTATTTTTGAAGTCATTTTCAAGAACAAGTCCTCGTTTTATTTTTACATGCTTGTAAGTGGCATACATACCACTACAATTTGTTGTTTTATTACAAGGCCTTGTTTACATACCTTGGCTCCCAATCTTGATTCTCGCAACCACAAGATTATATAAGCATGTTACTAACCTTTCTTTTGTAGGATTTTTATTTTTCTTCACTTGACGCCCAAACAAGGGGAGCTACCGTCAAGGGGAGTTAGAAGTTTGTTTATTTCTTCCAAGGATAACTTTTGTTTCGACAAAAGGGGAGAAGAAGTAAACTTAGGGCTTTCAAAACTTACATCTATTCTTAAGTTTTACTCATCATAACATTATGTTTTGTCATCAACAAAAGGGGAGATTGTTAATACAAATAAACCAGAAACCGCTTATTAATATTTTGCGATCTCTTTGTGTTTTGTTGATAACAAGTATAATGTTATCTTAAGTACAATTATAAAGGATACATGTTAGTTTTGTAAAGCATTTACATATAACCATTTAAATATAAAAATGTAGTAATTAAGCATTTGTTGTAATAGTTTATTAGGATGGGTAAATATCATAACCCATGGATCTTAACCCATACCCAAAGAGACTTGATACAATGTATACTTAGATACATTGAATCTAGATATAACCCATGGACCAACCCATGACCCATAACCAAAAAACCCATGGGCAAAGAGGAGCGCCCACGGATCCCTAGGATTACACTAGAAGGATCCCTTGTGGAAGGGATCCGTGGGATCCGTGGGAACAGTGAAGAAACTTGCCTATAAATAGAGAGCCATTTCTTCATTCTAACTCACCCCTCTTCTTACTAAATCTCTCATACACTCTCATTCTCTTCTAACATATAGATCACTTGATCTAGAGAGTTGTTCTTCTTTCTTTCTATTTATGATCCTCATATAGGTCCTTCTCTAAGGCGAGATC
The DNA here is from genome assembly GCA_022545495.1 of Chrysanthemum lavandulifolium. Lineage (NCBI taxonomy): Eukaryota > Viridiplantae > Streptophyta > Magnoliopsida > Asterales > Asteraceae > Chrysanthemum > Chrysanthemum lavandulifolium. The sequence continues at coordinate 124,334,969 of CM040242.1, read as the reverse complement.
ACGAGCATTCTACAAGTCATCCAAGCAAGGGTCCTTGATTGATTTGTCACCCGCAAGATTTCAGAGCGAAGATCTTGTATTTGATATTTCACATATTTGTTGTGTAACAGCTTGTGTTGGTTTGGTCCACCGTGCTACGGACTCGGTATCTAGCTTTGTACCGAAAAAGTGTAAGCAACGTTGTGAAGGCTTCTCCGCCAAGTGAAGGAGTTTGTTGACATAGTTCTTGAACTCTCGAGTAGGTGACTCGGGAGTGGAGTAGGCAAGGAAGGTGACCTTGTAGCCGAACCACTATAAATCGGTTGTGTCATTTCTATCCCTTAACTTTATTTATTTGCTTGCATTATCATTAGATCTACACGTTCTCAACATCCATACGATTTCACATAATATCGAATCTAAAGTTTTTGAAATCAACATTAAAATCGGTAAAACTATTCAACCCCCCCTTCTAGTTTTCCACACCTTGTTCGAGCTTATTATAAAAAATGAAGACTTATAAATCTAGTTATTGTTGGGTGACTTTCTCCTTTCTTTTACTACTTGGGGGAATTGGGCTCTTACCACTACAAAATAACTATCACTTTAAGGAGTTACGTTGTAGTGCTCAATGTCACATTTAATTGTGGATTTTCAAGAGGTGATGTACGTGTTATACTTGATGGTTGGTTGGATGAAGAGTATAGAGTACTTAGAGATTCAATGGATGATGAACTCTCAGCACCGCTCTTTGTTACATATGTGCAAGTTTAAGTCACGAGTTCGGGTTAGTTTACTTTAGGGTCAAATTCATCATATTGGGTTTTCTCCATCAGATGTCACAACAAAGAGCCTACTGAATGATAATGGGGTTGATTACAAGTTTGCCAAGAGTAGATGAAAATAGAGAGATTAATGACGTTTGAACACAACAGTTCAAGCCTCGTACTCTAAAGAAAAGAAAAGTGTACGTTTCAGTGCGCTTTATCCTTTGAAAAAGAGAAATCTTCTTATGACGTTTGAACACAACAGTTCAAGCCTCGTACTCTAAAGAAAAGAAATGTGTACGCTTCAGTGCGCATTATGTTCAGAAGAAGATAAATCTTCTTATTTATGACCATTATCATCAACATGCTTCATGCTTTTTCCAAGCGCTTCAGTCATCAAGTGAACCGAACTACTGCTGATTGTTTTCTTATTCCACTTGCTCTATTAAAATGACGATGGCAACATCATGTGCTAATTTTACGGGGGAGAAGTGTGAATAGAATACATTTAGATGATAATCACTTGTTTAATTAAAATGGCATCTCCGTATGCAATTCTTGAGGGGGAGAAGAAGTGTGAAACTACTGCATGTTGATTGATATTAGAGAATAAATGGTCAAACGGCTCCAAACTCATGTAAGAACCGAGCCTCTTCTTATCGGGTCATTTCTACATGGAGTTTCTTCTAAGAGCCGTTGGTTGCATCTTCACACGGGCTGATTTGATTAATGACAAAGTGCTTCCAGCTATGGGTGATTTCAATGAACATCTTTCTGTTCTTGTTTGATTGGGAGGGATTTGAGTTAAGGGGATTTGCTATTTGTAAGTTAACCGGAATGCATTTGGTGAGTTGAAGATGTTGACTTTCTATTCCCCAATTGGACAATCTTGAAGAAGGTCGAGTCTACAGTCTGTTCTACATTTTATGTTGCATGTTAGAAGACTAAAGACGAGTTGCACTTAACGATCTAAAGACTTCTTCTTAATCCGGGTATTTATCAAACAGATTGTCGGTTTAGGGGAGAGCACTAATTGGGGGAGGGTGAAATGTCTGATTTAATCCCCAATTAGACTTGCTCACACTGTAATTCAGCAAGTTGATTCTCACAAAGACTTCAAGCGATCTTCTCAAAAGATTTCTAGTACATGAGCTTACAATGTGTTGCTGATTCTGAAGTGTCAAAACCAGCAAGGGGGAAGGAGACACACATCTAAAAGCTCAACAAGTACACTTGACGAACTTAATTTTTCTAAGTGATTGAAGATATCCCGGGAAGACAAATGTCATGACCGCAGAGAAACTTAGTGGTTAACTCGTGGCTTCTAGTGTTCTAATTCCATGTATGTGGGGGAAGAGATGGAAGAGTTAGTTTCTGGGGATAAAAGAGGTACACAAGTATGACATATTCAGGGGAGATAAATGTGTAACATGAGGGAGGTGTTATCAGTTATTCTCTCTTTGGGAATGTGTGTACCTCGTGTTCTTGAGCTTCATACACGATCATCGTGGAAGAAAATGTGAACATTGGGAGGTGTTTTCATTCCCTCATGATGTGTATTCGGAGAGTTCTTGAGCATTATACAAAGAGACTGATTGCATCAATTCAACTACTTGGGGGAATTGTTCTCTTGACACCTTTTTGGAATGGATCGCTTCAGACTTCAGTTGAAAAGAAATATAAGAAGATTGTTTTATGTGTGGGATGATACGTTGCTGTTCTATTGGATGATAGAACCTCGAACGTAGAATCACGATGATTATTCTTAAAAAGAGCAGCAAGATCGATGACAATGGTGTACTTCTTGGTGCACCTGGCTAATGGAAGCTTGAAAGAAAGCTTTGAATCTGCTCAGCAAAAGGATTTTCAGTTTGAGGGGAAGCTGCCAAAGTCTCACATTCTTAAAGGCTCAAATTCTTCTTTTCAAGAGCCTCGGAAGCTTTGGTGGTAGATGTTTAAGAGATGATGACTTCTATCTTCTACAACGGGGCTGCTCGATATCCTTATCTCGGTACTCGTATCATCATCTTCTTAAACTATATCATTTACTCCATCTTTGTAAACATTTATCAAAAACCAAATAGAAAAATATAAAACCAACAAAAACCTATAAAAATCAGAAATTTGAAAAATTCCAAAAAATATGTTTTCTCAAGACATGTCTTCTGATATCGATAACATCTACGGTCTTAGAAATGTCATTCAATAATGGCACGGGATCATAGATGAAGTTCGAGCGGGAGGTGTAAATATTCTTTTTCCAAAACATGTTTCAAACTATGGCTTGCAGTTACTTCAGACTGTAACCTGTACTTAAAGCATGGTTTGCTATTATTTCATATAGCAACCCGCTCTTCAAGGAAGGAAAGTGTTGCGCTAAACAAATTTTCAAAAATATCGTGCACTTATCCTAAATCAAAATGAGGAAAGTATGTCGAGGGACTGCTGTTCCCACACAAATGTTTTTCCGTCTAAAATTCTTCAGAAAAATATTTGTTGTTTTAAAAAATGGTGGTAAATGAGTTGCTTGTAAATCAATCAGATTCAGAGTTTTCGTAAAAATTTGCAAAACCCAATCAATGACTTCAGCTTGGTTAAAACTTTTTATGAAATGAGTCATTGATTGAGGGGGAGAATGTTTTCAAATTTAATCTATCGGGCTTATCTAATTATCCTACTTGCTTAACTAAAAATGATATTTGCCTATGTCGACGGACTAGGAATTTAGGATATGATTGTTAGAGTTAGATGATTGGAGTTTGATAAACACATAATTCTCATGCTTTACATGATCTGATTGATATGTTGGATTGACTTGTATTAGTCGATTGCTGTTTGGGTGATGTCGACCAACATATATTTGTATGTATGTTCACTAACGTATGCAGATAAGATGGTTATAAGAATGTTCCCGATACGGATCCCACAATAGAAGATGATTGGATGCCGAAAGGAAAGGGTAATTATATCTTGGGTTGACAAATGAAGAAACGGAGCTTAATTTGACCTCTATGGAAAGTTGGCATGAAAAATGCAACGTAAGAGGTCCCACTGCATCAGCAGATGGTTTTCTTCATCATCAAATGAAGAAACGAAGCTTAATTTGACCTCTATGGATAGTTGGCATGATAAAATGCAACGTAAGAGTTCTCACTGCATCAGCAGATGGTTTTCTTCCAAACCTCCAGCAACAACAACAAAAGCAGCTCAACCACCTAATGTATCTTTGTGCATGATTAATAGTGGATGATACCATTTTTCTTAAAACAATTTTGAAAATGTTGTTTTGAAAATGGAAAAATATTGTTTTGAAAATAAATTGGACTTAATTTTGGATTTCACCAGACTTCATTTTATCAAAACTTAAGTCACTCAATCAATGACCACGATCATCGATTGAGGGGGAGAGTGATTCAAAATAAAATATTTTCAAACGATATTTCATCTATCAAGTCCGGCTTGTACGAATTAAAGTGGTGATCTAAAGATTTAATGTTATGTCATGGTATGATTTTCTTTAAAACTCAAAGATCTTTCAAAATGAATTTTTTTCTGTTATTTTTTGATTGTGAAATTGTTTTATTTTACTTAAAGATCTCTTAAAACTATCATGCCTGACACTAACAATCTTTAATGTCGAAAAATTGTTCCTTATCTATCATTTTTCAAAATTAAATCTTGCCACGCCTTTCCTCAAAATTTTCCAAATGATTTAATCAATCGATCCAAAATCTCAATTGGTTTGAAATTTTGATCGGGGAGAGATCGTGATTTAAATCTCAAATCAGTTTTAAAAGGGTGATTGTTTCTAAAGCACCCCTTCCTTCATGTGCCAAACGATTTTGAAATACATAATGCACATGATTGTGGAGGAGCATTTAACCAAAAACCAAGAGAGTATTTAAACATGGCCACATATTCTCCCATATTTTTTAAACCTTATTAAATCACTTGGGATCAAAAATCTCAAAGGGTTTGATATTTTTGATTAGGGGAGAATTTGTGATTTAATATGAAATTTGATAAAAGGTGATCATGTTTATTCAAATGTGCATACTGCTCTCCCATATGTGCTAAACGCTTTCGAATCTCGAAGCACATATTGAGGGGGAGCATTTCAAAAAGAAAATAAACCTTCAAGGTACAAAGATTTCTATGTTTCAACATAAAGTACCTTGATTAATTTTCTAATGGTTTTTTAATGGCCTTTGTGATCGAGGATGTACTTCAAAAGAACTCTTTCCTCTATGTGATAAAATAATTTCAAAATCCTACGCACATATAGAGGGGGAGAATTTACCAAATAAAATCAAATGGCTTTTTCCATGGAAGTTGTGATCAAGAATATATTTCAAAGAACTCTTGCCTCCATATGCGAAACAATTTCAAATTCATATGCACATGTTGAGGGGGAGCATATCTAAAATGATCAAAACAATTAAGGTACAAAGTGCTTTGATTTTATATCACAAGTACCTTGATTGATTTTCCAAATGATTTTTAATTGGTTTCGAGAAGAAAAGAACAATACCAAAAGACCTACCAATTTACTTTATGCATGGAGTTATAAGGATGGTTAGGTTAGGTATTCGTTCCCACGATCCCGCCAGAGCCAGAGGGATCTACCCAGGAACAATCCACTAGATAGTGTAGAGTCCTTAGGTATGATGAAAAAAGGAGAAAATGAGAATATGGGAAGAGTGCGGATCGAGATAGAGCTAGATCTAGAATAAACCCAACAAGGTTCTAGTAATGAAGTCTCGGTAAGCAATCAAGGGTTGAAGAATGAAAAGATTTGAATGTGAAAAAGGTGAAAAGAAATAGCCTCCAATAATTCAACCTTAGGGCAGAAACCGGGTTTAATTCATATGCTACTATTGGTTACCAAGGTAACACTGGTATTGAAGAGAAGACGTCATGGACACGCACTGCACTACAACTTCCCAAGCTACTCAAGTTCCTCTTAAAAGGGCTTGTTTCATTCTCACGGGGAACCTACATAATCTATCGACATTCTCTTAGAGATTGTTGATATTTAAGAAGGAGACCCTCTCTCCAGTCTCCGGCATAGGAACCAAATGTGCACAATTGAGTCTAGAGGCAAGAGATCCTCCACAATATCTCATTAGGACACTAAATTAATGAAGACTTGCTGTTTCACACAATGTGGAAAGTAAGAATGTTTTAAAAGTCCTACGCATTATCCTTGTGGTATTTCCAGAACATGTAACACCCCCAAAATATATGTTTTGCAGCGGAATGGAATACCTCGGGCGTGACTGCCATAGCATCACAATTACAGTTATATTGAATGACCTAAAGTATCGTTTAAAAAATACATCGTTTGATTGAGTAAAATAATCAGAGTTTTCAAAGTATAGGTCCCAAAAGATTTCCAAAGTACCAAAATGAGTTTGTTACAATCAAACGATAGTTAAGTGCATAAAATATATGTGAGACGCGTCAACTCAGCGACTCCATGCAAGCCATGATGATATGCTAATACCTGAGATAAAACATGTTTAAATAGTCAACACAAAGGTTGAGTGACATCCATAGGTTTAATTAATTCGTTTAAACACAATATTCGTAGTGTGAGTTACATTGTTTCACACTCATTGTTGAAAACAAAACAACATTTATTTCACTAAGTTCATGATAGCCAAAGCGTAAACCTCGTACCAATAGAAATTGGTAAAATCGTTTCATCGCAGCCCTAGTAGGTAAACTTGCCAATTTACCTTATTGATTCGAATATAGTGCGCTCGATTTCCTAATCGGGTCAATAAGAACGAGTGTTAATTCCAATAGGCCTATTCACAATATTCGCCACCTGCAAGTGACTAATGGTGCATGATGTAGGGACTTCAAACATGGCAATAGAATACTTAGTGACAATAAAGCATTTGGATATAGCATACAGTTCAAAGCATTTGTGTTCGTTTAAAAATACAGCATGTATCTCCCCAGAGTTTGTAAAACAATTAAGAAATAGAAAGTGGGGCTTTGAACTCACCTGATGCAATGTTTATGATGACAAGAGTGGGTACACTGAAATGAGGTGCAATCTCTAACTGCATCCTATTATGAATGATATGATCTAATATGAGTTATGAAATAATGTTATGCATGAAATAATGTTATGCATCCTATTATGAATGATATCCATACCACTTGTGTATTTTTGAAAATAAAGTCTCTCATCGAAAAATAAGTTTATAACGTATTGTCAAGTTATAAATTACTTTACAAGTACTTATGTTGAAATGATATTCTACGATAGTCATTTAGTGATTTATTAAGAAATTATAGTTTTTCGTCGTAAAATAATAGACTTTGACAATTCATGAAAATGACTAACTTTGAGTGATCGTAAATTATTCGTTATACCTTCGTTTGACAAACGGTTAAACATTTTGGAAAATAGGCTAGGTGAACTCACTTTTACTTGAAGACATCGTTTTCTCAAAAATATTCTATCGATATGAAAAATGGCTCCAAACATGGTCACTTGCGATAACCATTTTGGTCTAGTAAAAATATGTAAGTGTTATTACTTATGAAAAATAGTTACGATAGCCATGTTTAAAATGCGTATAACTTAGTCGTTATAAGTCCGTTGCTACGTTTAATATATCATTGGTTTCGTGTTAATGTATACTAATATATTTTCGATAAATCGACTCATTTAGAAAATATTTAAAACTCATTTTTGCCCTTTAAATAACCCTTAACAACTTACTTATTTTCAGAAAATTAGTTTTCGTCGCAAAACTTGAAAATAGCGTAACTTCTTCATTATAAATCCGTTTTAACCGGTTCAAGTGACCATGGTTTCGTTTTAAAGTATATTTTCAGAAAATATAAACCAAAATAATCCATGACTTGTCGAAATTTCCAGATTTTGTAAAACGATCAGACCTTAATCTTAAGTTGTCGAAAATGATTTTTCTAGTGTAATACTTGTTCTAAACCCTTCCAATCAACACCAAATCTATTCTAAACCTACCATACAGCTTCTTAGAGTGTCATGGGTTCCTAAAATTTATCAACAATGATAAGTTTCATGGGAATAATTATAGGATAGATTAAACTCATAATAAGTACTAAAAACAAATAAAAGTGGTATAAATACATATGATACTTGCATGTTTTCTTACTAGAATGATAAAATAACTCAAGTATGAATATGAAAGAGTAATAAAAATTATAAGAAGCTTACTAGTTATTATGATGAGGTTTAAGTAACTAGGTTTCGTAAATACTTCTTGGTTTTTATTTCAAAACCTAAATAGAAGTATACTAGTGTTATGATTAATACTTGATCTTTGAAAACTTATGATTTCTTCCTTGTGTTCCTAGCTTGGCCGCACCTCAAGAGAAAAAGGAGAGGTTTTCTTTCTTTGTTTCACCTTTTGATTATGTGTAGCTATGTGTTTTTGGAAAGTAAATATCATGTATTTAGTAAATATCTATCAAGTAATGTATATGTGTACACTTGGGAGTAAATTTTAATTATTGAAATGGTGAGTAGGGGGGTGAAGTCGGCAAGGGTATAATGGGGTAAGGGTTTGATGAGTTTTGATGATTTAAAGGTATTTTTAGTTAAGTGTAGTATGTATTTGATACATTTAATTAATTATTAAGTGTAGCGTCAGCTAGAAATCGATTTTAACGGAACAAAATAAAATATATCGTAGTTATAAAAATTATAAAAATACATTTCTCGCAAAATTGAGTGAATAAATAATTATCGAGTTGAATTTATGAAACCGTCGTAAATATATATATATAACAATTTATATACAAAATAAATTCAAAACATCGGGTAAACTAATAATATAATTTTTATAGTCTTAAAATGTGTATAAAAATATATTAGGATGATTTTTGGAAGTGTCGGATCAAATATTCAAAATAAATGATTATACGATAGCGTTTATTTAATAGAAAAATATACTTTAATGAAATATGCAAACCCATGCATGAACTAATATGATGATGTTGTTACTGATGATATGCAGACCAACTATAGTCTATATGTAATGTCCTCAATGATCTTTCATGAATACGCAGCAAACCCTTACGGTTATGCGAATTTGATACTCGTAAACCTAGTTTACGAAAATGATGAATAGTGAATCATGAATAGTGATTTTTCTCCGGAAATGAATAGTGTTCCGTGAATAGTAAAATTTTGAAATAACCTCTCAAAGTCGTAAACTGACTTCAAAAAAGATGAATCGTAAAATGATGAATAGTAACCAGTGAATAGTAAATTCCCGAGATGAATAGTAATTTTTTAAAGTTTGTAAAATGACCTGAAATTACGAGTTGTCACATTTGCCCACCCAAAAAGGAATTCAGGCCCTGAATTCAGTTCGTGTTGGTCTCTCAGGTTTAGGGTTTGTGATGAATAATGAGGAGAGAAGACATGAGGAAGTATCGTTGTGGTTATCTATGATTAAGAGTGTATAAACATCGCGATAGAGAAAATATTGGAAGAATCTCCCATGAGTATCATTTTGACTTTTAGGAATATGTGAAAATTTTGCTTGCACTAAGATTTATAAATAACTGCTCCCAACATAACATGATCCCTCCAGAATTAGACATAGTTAGCTAGGCTATGTATAATTAAGGAACGATAATGTGACGTTCAGTTTAGTTGTTATAACTCTCAATGTTTAAATAGATTTAAACCATGTCATTCAATTGGCAGTTAAAGTAAAGGAAGCAAAATTTTGGTAAGTGATAACAAATCGGAAGGAAAATAAAGTACGATAGATGAGAATATTACACAACGAGTGGTTTATCAAACAGTACGTAGTCTTAAATCATAAAGATCCGAAAACTAGGGAAGACATAAACTTAGTACGACATAGTGCATAAGGAAATAAGACTGTGAGTTTCTAAACTTCTTCAGTCTGCCGCGTTGTTGATACCCTGGTGAGCTTCTCCTCCTTCTAACGTATATGCTTTCCCATGAGCACCTTCAACTTGTTGACCTTGGTTTTGGGGAAGTTGGTTCCGATAGTGTCCTTGCTCCCCACATCCGAAACATGTGACTATGGCTTTACCTCTACAATCCCTGGCGAGGTGTCCCGATTTTTGGCATTTGTGGCACTTGGCGGGGCAAGGGCCCGAGTGATGAAACTTACATCGATTACATAGTGGGTGGGTTCCAAGATAACCTCTCGCTCTATTGGTGCAAAGAACATAAACCATTGCAGCTTCTTTTCTTCTATTCTGTTGTTGATGATGGTTAGTGTTACGGTTTTGGTTATCATTATTATAACCTCCCTGGTCATTTTCCCATTTCCTTTTGTTGTGGTTAGTTTGGTTGTCATTGTTATTGTTGTTGCGGTTATTGTTGATAATGTTTTCCTTCTTCACAACTTGGGCCATGAGTTTTTGAGTTATATTGATAGATTCTTCAATTGTTTGTGGATCAAAAGAAATTACATCACCTTGAATAATCTGTGGAAGTCCTCCGATGAAACCTTCCAGTAGTTTCTCATTGTCCGAAACCATGGATGGACATAAAACAACCAACTCTTGAAACCTTCTGGTGTAGGTCTCGATGTCATATCCAACAGTCACTAACTCATAAAATTCCGTTTCCAACTTCTTCACCTCAGTGCGCGGATCAAAATGAATTCAAAACATCGGGTAAACTAATAATATAATTTTTATAGTCTTAAAATGAGTATACAAATATATTAGGATGATTTTTGGAAGTGTCGGATCAAATATTCAAAATAAATGATTATACGATAGCGTTTATTTAATAGAAAAATATACTTTAATGAAATATGCAAACCCATGCATGAACTAATATGATGATGATGTTACAGATGATATGCAGACCAACTCTAGTCTATATGTAATGTCCTCAATGATCTTTCATGAATACGCAGCTAAACCCTTACGGTTACGCGAATTTGATACTCCTAAACCTAGTTTACGAAAAATGATAAATAGTAAATAATGAATAGTGATTTTTCTCCGGGAATGAATAGTGTTTCGTGAATAGTAAAATTTTGAAATAACCTCTCAAATTCGTAAACTGACTTCATAAACGATGAATAGTAAAATGATGAATAGTAACCAGTGAATAGTAAATTCCCGAGATGAATAGTAAATTTCTAAAGTTTGTAAAATGACATGAAATTACGAGTTGTCACAGAACATACGAGTGATATGTAAAAATATTCACGATGAAGATGGAAATCCTTCTAGAGCCAACATCAAACAAGCTCTTGGTGGGTGACATGTAAGATCTTCTCGTAAGATCAAGCTTGTGACAATCGGATAGAAACGATGAGGCGATTCACTCGTGAATAAACCTTGGTCCAGGAAATGAATTGACGAACACTTTTGGAAAACCGTTCGATGTGCAAATCTCTTCTTTTCTCTAGCACATCGAATGTGTATTCATTTTCAAACACAAAAAGTACCTCTGATTGAAAAATACTTTTGGAAAACCGCTCGATGTAAATCTCTTCTTTTCTCTAGCACATCGAATGTGTACTCATTTTCTAATACAAAAGTATTTTGATTGAAAATTGATCTTTCTCATAAAACCTTCGTCAGATTGCAAAACTCTTTCTTCAAGAAATACACGATTGTTTTCAAATCAATTTTTCATCTATCGCTGAATCTCAATTATTGGTTCACTCACTCCGTGTTATCTTCTTTGAGACGTTCCGGTTTGAAAACGGCAGAGCAATTGCGAAACCCCGTCAAGGAGATTCTTGAATTCTACCGATCACAGCAAGATTGTATCGATCAACGGGAACCGTGGGCGTGTACCTCAATTCAACGAAGTGATCAAAGACACTTTCGTGTGTTTTATTGCTAACGTTGTTTGCGGTACATTTGGACGGTTGCGGTGATCGATATTGAGAAGTCAATTCACAACCGCATGCTCACAACATCCACACTTAATTTGAAGTAATCATGACAAGTGCCTATCTACATAATCCGCTCGATATTTTTATACTATGCTTCGCTATCACGCAATTATCTTGAACCAATAAAAGCTTCGCTACTCGATGAAAAGATTTCATGATCCAAAAGTGTGAGCATGTCGGTCCGAAAGTCACAACATCACATGAAGGCAAGACTACAAAGGGTGATCCGAGATTTCTCGTGGTCGATGATCTCAATAAAGCTCAAGATCATCAAAGATGTGGATCGCTTAAAGGCCTCCACTAAAAGTACAAAACTATATGGACTTTGAAGAATCGCTACTAAAGCATAAAGATTGCAGAACTTGAAGAATTAAAGTCTACGAGCTCAGAACTAAAGACAAAGATAGAATGCTAGGATGCAAAATGTATTTCATGGGGTGACCTCCCTTAGGGGAAGATTGTTAGGAATTGGAAATTCCATGTGAAAGTGTCGGTCACCTCAATAATGGTCTAGCATATGTTAGCTCGTAGACTTGTCGTTGTTTACGTTATTTAGTAGTTAATTAGTTAGTCAGTAGCGTTGAATAGTTTAGAGTAACACCGTGGAGGAAGGACGAGTCTTTACCCACTATATACCTGATCCACAGGCCGTCAGGAGGTCGTTTAGTTTGTAACTATAAATACCCTTCCCTCTAAGGGAAGGGTGGTGCTTCTTTGAATCTAACCTTGCATTTTGTATTACAACTCTCTTTCAATAACACCCTCTCATCTCTTTCTCTTTCTAAACTATGGCATACTTGATTCATCACCATTCAAGCCCACCCGAATCATCATCAACACAATATGTAAGATCCTACACTTAATATGATAGGATGAGTAACTAGGTTAGCACACTTCTCCTCTATTGATCCCAACCTTTGCCTTTACTTGCTTTTCTTATTTTCTTTTCTTTAGTAGTTAATTAATCATTTCAACCTTACAACGAATTAAAATATGTGACACCTAGACTTAATTAGAATCCGCTCACATAGCTCTTGGGACGACATCGGTTTTACCGAATACCACACTACACACGATCGGGTACACTGCCCGTTAGTGCATTAAGGTAGACCATAGGTATAACGAGACATTATAAATATTAAAACCTAGTCAGTAAAACCTGCATCACCTAGACTTAATTAGAATCCGCTCACATAGCTCTTGGGACGACCTCGGTTTACTGACATTTACTACACACGACCTGCACGCCCGTGAGTGCATAAGGTGGACCATAGGTAAACGAGACTTTATAAATATTAAAACCTGGTTAGAAAACCTGCATCAAGTTTTTGGAGCCGCTGCCAAGGAGTTATATTAGGATTTTTATTAAGTCTTTTATTTTTTATTTTATTTTTAATTCTTTTTTTCTTACGATTTCTTTTTAAGTTTCAGGTACCATGGAAGTTGTGAATATTGATGACCTCACTCTGGAGGAATATCTTGCCTTGACCAGAGATGAACAAGGGTCGGGGCTTGTTAGACCGGCTATTGGAGCTGAAGTCCGTTTTGAGATCAAAGAGCAGTTTATGAGGGAGCTATGTGCTAACCCTTTCTCGGGAAACATAGATGAAGATGCTTTTGACCATGTTGAAAATGTCTTGTACATAGCAAGCCTTTTCAACATACTTGGTGTTTCTCATGACGCGATTATGCTCTGAGTTTTCCCCATAACTCTTACTAGGGCAGCAAGAAGATGGATCGATAGATTGCCCGTCGGGGCAGTTGATACATGGGCTCTCCTAAAGAAACATTTCATTCAAAGATATTGTCCTCCTTCGAAGATATCTAATCAACTCATGGAGATCCAAAATTTTACGCACGAAGATGATGAAACATTGTATCAAGCTTGGGATAGATACAACGATCTACTTTACAAGTGTCCTACTCATGATCTAAACAGCCAGCAAAAGGTCAATATCTTCTACAAAGGTATCAATTTTGCTACAAGACAAATGCTGGACTATCAGGGACCTATTCCAGGGATGACCCCTACTCTCGCCATTGAAGCCATTCAAAAAATTGCAGATCATTCTCAAAAATGGCACGATGGAGGAAGCCAAAGAAGCCTGGGCGGAAATCTTGAGGGTATTGCCGCCATTACAAACAAGCTTGAAAATCTTGGTCGTGACATGCTTAAGCTCAAGGAATGTGTTCATGCCATTCAAGTAGGATGTGAAAGCTGCGGTGGAGGACATCTCACCAAAAATTGTCCTCTTATTGACGATGATGGAAAAGTCGAAAAAGTGAAATATGTTGAAAATAGACCGTTTCAAGGGGCTAATGGAAACGGAAATGGTTATCGTGGAGGACCTCTCGCATATTACAACCATGGGCCTTTCAGGTAAAGAAGATATAATTTGGAGGATATGATGAGCAAGTACCTTGAAGACTCAAATAAAAGACAAAAAACAGGAGGAATGGCTAAATAATTTCTAAGAAAAACAAACAAGAGCCTTTTTAGTCATGACGAATCGCTAAAAAACTTGGAAACCATGATTGGTAAACTTAGCGATGAGGTACAGAGAAGGAATTAAGAACAAAAGAGCAAACCAATAGCATGCAAAGCCGTTTTTTCTGATAAAGACAAATCCGACGATATCTCTAGCATGGTGCAGGAAAACGAAACTGGAATTGCTGACAGAAGCCAGTTACGCCGTAACCACACATCTGAATTACGGCGTAACTGGGATACTTGGTCTGACATATTTCTCGAATTGGATAAATCAGGAACACATGTCATTAATGGATGGTCCAGTGATACAAACACGATCCCCAAATCCCCATCCAAGAGGAAGAATCACTAGTGCAAGGCGATACCAGTGGATAATGATAAGTGGTACGATCTTCGGGCCTCGTGCAACCCCCATAATGACATTTACGACGGAGGAGACGACAAAAAGAGGGTTAAAAATAACAAGTATATGTAGTCTACAACTAACGATGATGAAAGGTTAGAAAAATTCCCGATCGAAGACATTGAGGAACCCCCTATTAAGCACTGCTGTAAACCAATAATGATCATGGAAGATGAATGTACACGAGCATGGCCTGCATGCAATCCATTCTGCGAGTATTGTAGCGAGGGTGGTGAAATGAAGGGTGAAGAATGGACATGCCCCCATGAGCTAGAAAGACACGACTTCATGTTCGGAGATCAATCATTTCATGATTAGTATTTGGTAAGATTCGGGGATGCTGTTATTAATGCGGGTCTACTAAGGAAGCTCAAGCTCGACTACGAAGAACATTGTCTCCAACAAAGAAAGTCCATGGATGAAAAGCCAATCAAAGATGATACCTCCTGCAAGGATGATCCCTCAAGCAACACCAATGACAAGATAGCTCGAAAGCATTGGTGTGAGAAGATAAAGACCTTTGGTGAAGTCTTTTGGGCTTCTTACAACCCGTTTGACGATGACTGTAACAGGGGGAGTAGCATAGCTAGAGTTGGGGATGACGAATTTTTGTGGACCTCAACCAATGATGATGACAGAACGGAGTTACCTTGGTTGGATAATTTAGGATTTGATTATTAGGTTAAAATCAAGTATGGTAAAGTAAATGCTTCGACTAAGGAGAAAATTTGGAAGGGATGCATGAGTGAAGAAGACCCAAGTGAAGAAATTCCCAACGATAATAGTGAAGTGATGAATGAGGATAGCAAAGATACATCGGGTAATGAGAAAGAAGAATGCAAGCGTGTGATTATTGAAGATTACTAGATGATAAGTAGTTTAAGGGAACTGAGTCCGATGATGATGACATTGAGGGAATTATGGAATACTTTGAACTAAAAGGTGAAGATGGGTTCACTTAATCAGTTGATGAGGCATACGAACAACGGAGGTGCAAACTTCTTGGTATTCCGTACAAAAGGCCACCACTAGTTATAGCTGAAAAATATGAGTTTACTAATACCACTTGGGGCTGGACGAAAAGTTTTGCAAGATTCGGAAGATTGAGAAAAATGAATATCTCCGCACCGCTACTAATGTTGCTTGGGTCAGACACAAATTGATGAAAGATATGGAAGAAGTTGGCCAAGTTCGAAGGCCACCATAAAAGCCCCACGGCTTTGAGTCTAACTTAAAGACTTGATAATAAAGAAAAGTGCTCTTTCGGGAGACAACCCGAATTATCCTTTTTATTTCTTTTATTTCAATTTTTGTTCGGTTTTGTGTTTTTAACAATTTTTGCAGGAATTGGAGAAGAATTCACAAGTGACTAAAGTAGGGACCGATTCATCTTCTTAATATCGCCTTTTCACTTTTCATGAAAATGGCCAAAGTCACAACACGAATGTAGAAGGCGACGGCGTCAGTTCTATGTACGACGCCCGGAGAATTCTTGCGTACGGTCGAACTCTTCCTCATGGTTACCCCGTAACATATCATCGATTATTTGTGTGTATGCTTGATTCTATCTAAGGCATAAACCATTAAGGTGTAATCCAATTCCATGGTTACCAAGACGTAGCTATTCTCCAAGACAAGCGATTTCAAAGAGTTGTTTTACGCAACTAGAATGACACTCAACCATCAATAGAGATAATTAAGAGTAATACAAACTAAGTCATTTTTAAACTATCATACGAGCACACATTAATTAGACATAGACTCCCACAACCTTAGTTTAGATAATTAGATAATAGTAGAGTAATCGGTAGAAATACCAACCCCCAAATCCAATACCGAGATTTACTTTCCATTTTCATAAAATATAAAAGATAAAAATAATCTTCTCAACCTTAACCTTAGCGTAGTAACTCCCTACTAGCATTCCTATTCCCCTAGAGAACGATATCAATACCGTGGCTTACCCTAATTACTACACTACAACGATTAGGTTCACCGCCTCTGTCGGGAATAGAATAGCTAGTTAGTAGTCCACCTCGCTTAGGTTTCTTTGCTTGATTCCTATCAAGTAAATTTTTCTTATTTTTAGATTTCTCTTAGTCTATCCCCTTCTTCGTAACCTTTGTTCGTAACCCCATCACTCTTCATTAGAGAACTCCTTTGTTGAGTTACGAGGTAATTACAATATTAGGAGAGACCCTAAGTATCCGGGAGGAGTTTGCAACTTTGTGGGAAGAGTCAAGGACGTGCATGTCTTTATAGGAGCTCTTATCTTTCCTATATTAATACAATAACCTTGTATTTGTTTTTAAATGAACTTTGTGGGTATGTTCCTGTAAGCCCTCACTTACAAATTAATCAAGAAAGCACATTTGCCGAGGACAAGCAACAACAAGTGTAGGGATATTTGATAAGGTTTTAAAAGGTACCATTTTGAGGGTCGCTTAAGTCCTTATTTGATCACTTTTGTATCCGTTATTGCTTAATATCGCTCCTTTTCACTTTTTAGGTCTCGTGAAGGCAAAATGCCGGAATGGCACTTATTTGGACGAAAGGCGCGAATATATGAAGAAAATGGCCAAAGTCGAAATCGACACTCACAATCGCCGAATGTAGAAGGCGACGGGCCAGTTCTATGTACGACGCCGCCGGAGAATTGTTGTGACGGGTCGAACTCAAAACTCGTGGTTTTCAAGAGACGGCGTCTAGTGTGAAAGAGAGGCCGTCGCTACTCGCACGCCCAGATGCGATCCGCACGACGCCGTGGTCAAGAGGACGGGCCACGGACATAAGGTGACGCCGTCGCAAGGTTAACGCAAGCAAGACGAAACCCTAATGAGCGGCGACACCACGCGCCACTAAACATAAGTGCGCCGCCGCAATTGTAATCTTATATATAGAATCCGAATTTTTCGCCTTTGTGTGAGAGTCTTTGGAGTAAAACCTAAACCGAACCTAAGGTGTCTTGTACAAGATTTTAGGTTTTAACCCTATCTTACACCAAGATAATTCCCCAGAGAGACTACACTCATCCACTGGGACACCAAGTGGTTTAAAAAACTTCTTCCATATGCTAAATACAACCGTGATTCAATAACGAACTTTGCGGTAAAGTGAGTTAGATTTACAACCGTGATTCCTTGATTTCTTTTTTTCTTTTTAAGAATTATGCTTCTTGGTTAGTGTGATTCTAGGGAATGAAGTTTGCTCGTTGATGCTTAAGCGATGGCACGATTCTCTTCGTGGTCTTCTTTCTTTTTAAGGAGCAAATTTCAGGGAAGTTCTCGCTCTAATTCTACTTTCTCTTTACCTTTATTTAAAGTTTAGTACAAAAGGGACTTTGTACATTTCAAGTGGGTGGACGGGAGTAGAATTGTTTCTTGAAATTTATTGCCCTCGTTTTTCTAGTTTATTTTGAAAAATTATGCTATTTTTAAAATTTTGACATGTTTTTGTTAACCTAACTAGATTAGACCTTAGCCGAGCACATTATAACCCTTGATATTTTATGGTGAGATTAGCCTTATCCGTTTCCAATTATTTACCCAAATCCACCAAATTATGAGTGTGCCGGTAGCTTGTAAACTTTAGAACTTGATCTTTGCATCATTTCGAGACCATAGACGAGGTATGTGGAGTTCGCTTAATGTATATGGAATAATCAGTTTAAAAAGGCAATATTTTAGGATTATCACCCAAATAGCCTATCCTTGTGTGTCTATCGATTAGTCACCTCGACTTTTCGACCCCTATGTTAAACCCTTTTGTTGCACTCACCTTTACTGCAAGATACCCCTAGATTCACTCGTCTGAGCCACTCCTTTCTTTTTGTTCACCCAATATATATTGTTTCATTACACCCGTTCGCCTTAGCCTAGAGTGTAGTCTTAATTTGTGATCGGGAAGTCATTGTTTGCCTAAGTTCAAGGTTCAAGTAGAGAGGTTCGGAAATTACGTTTTCGTCAAAGACTTATATTTGAAGATCATTGAAGACCCGCCAGATTCTCATATTATGTTCATCTTAAGTGGAAGGATGTTATATTATGTTATGTTATGATGTAAAAAAAAAAAAAAGATTCGAAAAAAGTATTAGTTTATTATTTATTGTAAAGTGCAATGTTATAAGTACTATGATTAGAGCTCATCAAAGATTTAGCATCGAGAAGGACACCTCGGTCACATTTGAAGAATTGAGTTGGTGATTATTGTGCCAACCGTTGAAGAACAAGTAATGTGCCCATCATGACGTCCGCTAATGGCACATCTACTTGAATTGATCATGATCCCGTTTCTTCACCTTAAAACTTGAACTTTGGATGAACGGTAGGAGGTGACAACTTGTTTATAGGTTAAGACTATTTGCTTTGTTATTTTTATTTTACACCAATTATTTGCTATGTCTTATCCTACCCTTTAGTCATGAGGCGTGTCTAGGTGATGAAGCGAGCAATCTTTGGTGTCTTGGCCATGGATTTGGTCATGTATCATTGATTTTTTCCACTTTGCCGTGACATGTTAGTAATGACATTACACCCTTAAACCATGTTGTGTCTACGCATATTGCCTTCAAGAATTGTTTACTCCTTAACACTAGTGGTGGAGATTTGTGTAACCGCCAAGCTTATGATATAATACATGCTATGACTGTGCTTTGAGTGATCACCCCGAAATTGACACTTAGACTAGTTGAGAGAATTTGAGTGTTTCGTTCCCATTTCATGATGTGTTCGGCTTTGATTTATTCTAGCATAATAGATTTTTAAACTCATATTTTCCAGGTTATGGGAGATATCTTTTTAGAAAATTTTCTAATAAGGTCTACTTGAGGGCAAGTAGAGTTCAAGTGGGGGGATATTTGATAACATCAAATAGTCGTGAATTTTAAGTGTCAATTTCTCCCGATAATGCTCGTATTTTATACCATTTATATGTATTTACGCTTGTATTCCTTTATATTTCACTTTCAGGTAAATTACGAGCATTGGAGCGTACGAGACGCGGATTTGGAGATTTTATTAAAGATTTAAGATAGTATGCAAACTGTGAAGAAGCTACGGCGTAACTCCATATCTCTCATTACGCAGTAACTAGTGCGTTGACTCAGAAGGCCAACTCAAAGGCGATTACGACGTAACTACCAACTAAGGTTACGCCTTAATCAATTAGGTCAAGAAATGTTTTGCACCTCCATCAGCTACGCCGTAATTAACTACAAAGATTAGAGCGAAATTTTAGCAAAAGTAACCTGTGTTGAAGATACGGGGTAACCTATCCCAAGTGTTACGCCGTAACCTGCTTAACAAAAGCATCATTTGAAGATTTATTGAAGTTACGGCGTAACTCTCAACTCAAGTTATGCCATAACTAGATCGTGCCTATAAATACCTGCCCTAATTTCTGCATTTCACATCATCCACTCACAACCAAAAAGCAGAGAACGTGAAGAGGGTTCCAAAGGCAGATCTTTCGGAGCATACGGAGCCATCTCCAAGAGAGAAATCACTCCCTAACGAAGATGTTGAGGTTTGTTATGAGGGAGGGGGGATTTGTTGTGGTCAGTTGTGGAGGTTTGCTATGCTGATGTGACGCTGAGGTGGCGATGATGAAGAGCCATGGCTAACCTACCACACCCACCGCTCTAAGTGTGTGTGTATTTTTTATCGATCCTTCGTGCCAAATGAAGAAGAGTTGAAACACAGGGAACTTTATATAATAACCAGATGTGAAGCATATTTAAATGCTTAGAGATGTGAAATAGCACGATTATCAAAATAAAACAAAAAAGTAAATTAGTAGATGGGGCAGTTGCCCAATTCAAAATGCACATTCTCTGCAGAAACCTCGTAATATTCTAATAACAATATTATTAGTAAGTTATATGACAAATCTAGGAAACATGAGCATATGGTATCTGTCACATGTACAATATACTATTGTTGTTTGAAATTGAATCTAAATTTAGTGTTTAGGTAGAAGCACAACTAGTACAGTTGCAGGTCTTGGGGACGAAAGCGCAGACACCAAATGGCTTGTTTGGAAGCTGGCAATCTATGCCAAAGCAGCATGGCATGTTTGAGCATGTGGTTGGATCCGTAGCCACGACACAGCATCTGCACGCCAAGCACACCTGAAACGGGTTAAGCTTTCTCCTACTCCCCACATCTGTCATCTCGAGTATCCTGTATTCGATCCTCCCAACATCTGGCACTACTATTGCATCTCTAGTCGCATTTTCTTTGACGACAACTACATGTTTATACAAACAAAAACCAGCCCACATATGACATGTTATAAATTATGATATAATCATATACTTAATGAGTAAACAAGAAGGATAAATAGCAAGAATTGGTTAAGTGACTTGCCTGAATGAGTATAGCCGATGAAAAGCAGAAGCAAGAAGAGAGTGTAGGATCCCATGTAAACACACAAAGAAAGGTAGAGATTGTTTAAATGAATGAATGAATATATGTGGCGTAGAAAGGTCTAAGAAAGTGAAGGAATCTTAATGTGCACAGCCTCTCTGTCAATTTCCTTGTTGTTTGTATCTTATGACACTGATATTTGAGGGACTGCGTATAGTACTAGCAAAGGTGAAATTGTACAACGCTTCAAAATTTTCAGGGGTTAGTATATTTACCATAAATACTTCTACTATATGTATATGTTAGTATGCATATGACTTAATTAGAATAAGAAAAGTAAATTACTTTGAACTTGAGTGATTAAATTGATCATGATTGTACCAAAACAAATATAGCTGAGTTAAAATAGTACGTGGTATCGATACCCTTGTAAACAAATAGAAAACATAAAGGTGTTCGATTATATAAGATTGATAATATTCGATAGTTATCGTATATTTTTATACCTTTTAAAGGAGAATATTTGGCTATTTGCATATATAATTCTAGTGACTATTCTTGTGATTGTTGATTTAACATAGTGAACACGTGTTGCACGGTGAGTGCCTTGTGACGATTAACTAGAAAATTAAATTTTGATTAGTCATGATTTATCAGTTTGTATCGGTTTTAACGGGTTCGTTTTCGGATGGTTTTTATTGGCCAATGAACCAAGAAGAACACCCGTTCTGGTTGAATCCGTTGTCTGTCCGATTTTCAAACTATATATACCACAACTCATAACATATGAAGTTTTGTGCGTTTTATTAGTTTGAACAGCATGTATAATAACATATACTTTTCATTTTAGAGGTGTTTTAAAAATAACATTAATTAGTGTATTTAACTATTTTATATTTTTGATTATTTTGTAGCTTATTTAGATTGTACATTACTGAAATTTTTACTGTACTTTTTAGTAAGATGGTGTTTTAATTGTTTATATTTTAATTCATATAATATGAATAAATTATTGTACTTTTAATTAATAGGCGTGTTTTAATAGGAGTATTAATTATATGTTAATTTAATGTCTTAGTGCATTAAAAATTTATACAATATGTTTCTTTGTTTGTATGTTTTAATTTTCAAGTTTGTAATGTCTTAGTGTATTAAAAGTTGTACACTATATATATATATATATATATATATATATATATATATATATATATAGTGTGAGGTTATTGTAGAACCAAATAAATCATGGTAAATGAGAACCAATCTACACCCTTAATTATTTGATCAACGGTGAAAGTGATGAGTGGCACAAATGTAATAAACTTAAATATCAAGTAGTATTCTATAAAAGCTGGAGGGGTACTATGGGTATTTTGTATTTGATTTATTTAAAACCGTCAATCTGTATCTTATCTCAGAAACTGAATCACATTGTTATTTATCTCTCTAATAAAAAACCCTAGCCGCCTGGGGATCTTGATATCTTCTCGATATTGTCCAAAATTATTCATCCAGTAACATTAGAGGTTCTTCAGATGTAGCCAAAGGTATGATCGATGGTGGATTAATTCCATGTCTATCAAGTATTCTTCGAGTGCTGGATCTAAACCATTTTAAAAACGTTTTCGATTTGTAATAAAGTTTTAATTGATCAAGTTTTATTCTTATATGAGTACGTGATGTTGTTTTCTAAGACTTTAATTGATCAGAGTTTTAATCTTTTTGTGTTTTTGCAGCTATTTTTGTAATAAAGCTTGTTAATTTAAGGTTTAAGGTTAGGGTTTGTGGTTTGTCAGTGATCAAGATTAAAACTTTATATGTTTTTTGATATGGGTTTTGTTTTACAGTAAAAAACTGATTCGGATTATGATATGGGTTTTTTTTTTGATATGGGTTTTTGATAGTGGTTGAATACATAGTTCAGGAGTTGCGTAAAAAACTGATTATCTGATTATTGGGGCTTGTTTTATATGTAAATCGTTAGATACTAAAAAGTTGCTAAACACTGATGTTGTAGTACAATCGATTATCTGATTCTTCAATATCACAGTCATTTCAAAACGCAAGACAAACACCCTTTTAATGGGAATTTATTTTCATTTGTGCTACTGAAAAGAGCTTGTAGACTTAAGGTTTTGTTTTAAATGAGTTGGGTTGTATATGTAGGTTTAATGCAACGAACATGCTGGAATTGATAAGAGGCAAAAGGCTAGTGTTTGTAGGTGATTCAATTAATAGGAACCAATGGTAATCCATGCTATGCTTGTTAATGAGTGCTGTTAAAGATCCAAGGAGGGTATATGAGACACATGGCCGACGTATCACCAAAGACAAGGGAAACTACTCTTTCAAATTTCTGGTAAAATTTTATAATAGTTTGATAATGATCTGTGTCAATGTTGCTGATTTTATTATGTGATTTTGATCTGTGGTTTTGGGAACTGGTTTACTCGATTAGCACTTTGAATATAAAATACATGTGAATAACGGTGGGCTTTAAAGTATTGTGTATTAAAGTATTGTGATAAAATGTCATCTCGTATGTTGGACTTTAGGATTCATTTTCTTTTTATTTAATGGTTTAGTATTATGATAAAATGGTGCATTAATTGTTCTTTTAACATGGTGAAATAAATAGAAACGACGGTAAACCACTCGTTCTTTTGAAAAATTTGAGTGGTTTACCTGTGGTTTAAATTTGTTGGTACGAAACTGGATCTAATATATTTACCTCAATTCAAACTACTTTTAGTCGAGCTTTAGCATGAGGTATTCGCTTGAATTGAAATGCGATTTGACCCTCGTGTTTTTACCATTTCGGTGAATTTGATGCTTTCTGTTATGATGTCATTAGATTATACATGTGCAACAGTACTAACTTTTTTGTGTGTGCTTGTTTCAGGTTATTGAAGATGATAATATCATTGAAGACTAACAAGTGGATGCACATATAGATGCATGAAGATAATTTGCTGTATAAGGATTAAATACACATGTGTAGATTAAAAACACATGTGCACAAGGATTAAATACACATGTGTAGATTAAAAACACATGTGAACAAGGATTAAATACACATGTCATTGAAGACTAACACATGTGTACAAGGATTAAATACACATGTGTAGATTAAAAACACATGTGCAATAGGATTAAAAACACATGTGTAGATTTCATGGGTTCTTGCACGCTTCATATATTTGTAATAAAACATATTTATGTAATATTTTTAATAAAGTTTTGTTGTTTGTATAAAATTGTATCAATCTATTAATAAATGTTTGTTGTTTGTATATATTTATTTATGTAATATTTTTTAAAGATACGTGTGCAAATACAAAACACCTATGCATAAACAAAAAATACAATTTTTATGTAATGCAAAACACATGTGCACATATTGATTTTTAAACAGGTAAAAAAAAAAAAAAAAAAAAAAAAATCTAGAATTTCGGAAGAAAAACGCTTTTTAAATAAAAATAAAAGATAAAATTAAAAAGTAATTTTACCAAAATACCCTTTTGAATTAAATATTAAAATAAATATCCAAAAAATCGATTGGTTGATGGTGGTTTCCATGATTCTAATTTATTTGGTTACGAAAATAACCCTTCCTATATATATATATATATATATATATATATATATATATATATATATATATATATATATATATATATATACTTGTAATGCTGAATTTTAAGGCATTAAATGCTCAAAAATGTGTTTATGCTTTATAAGATACTAGCAGGGTACTCGCGCGATTCGGCGCCCGATACCCTGTAACTATATTTGCGGCGAGCAAATATTGTTCATTTACACGTTTTTTTTTAACAATAATCTTATAATTGAATGATAAATTAAATTAAAATAACTTTAAATAGTAACAATGATGTTTCATTTCTTGACATTTTCTGGTAAGATAAGCTCTAATATGTTATACAATAATTTTTTTTCTTAGTGTTACAAACATATAACATCTTTTCAATGTAAATGACCTAAAAAGCTAGGATTAAGTTTTATTTGACCAAAGTGTTTACGTTTCAACTCAAGAAATGACCACATATTAAAAAGGATTTGTATAACAAAAGTGTATTAACTTATTACGTTTAAACCGAAAGAGAAAAATAATGAAAGAAATTAGTTTTTGTTCTTTCTTAAACATTTTTGGAGTCGAACCTTTGTCCAAATAAAAGCAAAATTTCAGCCCGTTCAGCCATAGATCCTTTAAAAAATTTGGCCACACACAAACCTTCAAATAAATTTCGGCTAGCAAATTGCAGCCCAATTTTATAACACCAAAAAAAAAAAAATTGGATGACCCAAGTTAAATAACATCTCTTAAGCAAAAAACCCGGCCCAGATTCTCACATATCAATAACATTCACCCTAAACCTAATGAATCATCACACAAACCGTACGCCACCCATCCCTCTTACACCTCTCAAATGCATTCACCAAAAGAGACTTTTGCCTTTTCTCTCCAATCGAATAGCAGCAACATCTCCCTTATTACTCCTAAAAACGCAGGTTTGAAGCAAATCACAAACGAACACTTTACTCTTTGCAGGTACAACGACATATGGAGTTATTTTGGATTTAGATTTGATGGGTGTGTTTTAGCTACGTGCTTGACGATAGTGTGGCTCAGATTTATTCATTTGACGAAGGTAAGATGGTGTTGTGGTTGTGTTTGTGTTGGTATTAGTATCTCTTAGGATTAGTTTTCTATCAGATATTTGTGCTTCTATTTTGATATAGTGGTTTTGTCATATCGGTGTCGGTGGGGAAATCATGAGATTTTTGAAATCATGATGGTCGTGTTTTTGAAGATTAACAAAAGTGGTTGTTTTCATTTTACCACTTTTACGAAAACGAAAAAAATATTTTTTATAGGACAGAATGCTGGAACTTTGAGTTAGTGGGCTTGAACTATAAGTGGAAGCCGCTTAGATATGCTGGAAGCAGCAATGCAAACAACTTAGATGATTCGTGATTTGAATTTATTATTTTATACATTTGTATGTACATTGTACTTAGTAATTTGTATATTTTGGTGAAGGGTTGTATTAATTGTAAGTAAAAAATAGTGATTTAAGATGAGAATGTGTTGTGCTTTACATACTTGTAATTCATGTTTGATGAGTAATATAGATTTGTACATTATGCTTAAGTAGTTGTATATATTGGTGATTGGGTGTTTTAAATTATGTATTAATTGTATGTAAGAAATAGTGGTTTTTTAGTTTGATGTATGTTTTACATACTTGTAAATTATGTTTTGTTACTTGTATTTGCTTAAAATCTATTTTATAAAATCTTAAAAATTAAATAGGAGGGAAGTACTTAAATGCATTATAAGTAGTATAGATTAAAATATGAATTTTTATAGTTACGGACTGATGTTTCAAAAACTTCACATTTTGTTTTACAAAAGGTCCCTTTTTTCTTGCACACTTTAGGATACAACTATTTAAAGCATGTTATATATAAAGTACAACTGTCAAATATGTTTAATGGAGTGTGTCAATAAAGAAAGATAGTTTGTACGGACCCCCCCCCCCCAATAAGGAAGGAGGGGAGAGTTTCAATTATTGCACGCATCGGAGATTTGTACTGTGTGTGTCACGATATTGTACTATGTGTTTCACGGTTTGTACGGTTGACCCATAATGAGGTTCCTATAATATATCCTAAATAAAAAATCTGAGTGTGCAAATTAATGTTCTTTACATAAAGGGCGGAGCTATCTGAAGACTAAAGAGAGTGATGGCCCTCCACAATCTAAAATACTATGAAAAAAATTACTTTTTTTTTCTTTTTAGTATTTGTAATTTAGTCGACTAGTTTGGCTCCCTCGAAAAAAATATATATATGTACATTTTAACCCTCCCAAACTAACAATGAAGTTGTGTCACTGATTTTACAATATTCCAGAAAACTCAAATGGTTATAAAATGATACCAATTGAAAAGTGTTTTGAAGAAGAAAAATGATTTGTATGTCTAAAACATGAACCTAAATTTATATTTAAAGATTTGATTAATGCATTAAAAAAAGTAGTTGATGTAAAGTTATAAGAAAGAATAAAATAAATGGATTAAGTCTAAATGGTTTACTTGTTAGGTATATATATCAACACTCAAAAAAAAAAAATACTAGTAAGTGCAACTATTTAATTGGAGAATCTTGATCAATTTTCAAGTAATAATATCATTGTATTTTCTAGTCTTTTATACAAAAAGAGAAACATAAAATTGAAGTATTTCGGAAAAATTAATCTTTGAGGAAGCCAATTTGTAGCATTGCAATAAGAGAACTAATTTCGCTACGTTAACAAATTAAGTCAGCTGATTGTCCAATAAAGTTGAATTTGATTTATGAATTGGTCAAAATTGGTTCGATTTTTTAATCAACAACAATAACAATAACAACGATACCTAATCTCGTCTGAGCAGGATATGATGAGGTAGAATGTAAATATACCACACCTTACCTTTGAGTAAGCCCAAAAGTAGGGAGACTGCTTCCAGGTAAACCTCCGGCAAAGTATATGTATGAGTGTGATAGTGCTCAAATATAGTATGCAAGATTATGCAAGGTTACATGGAAAAGGAAGATATGAAAGCATATGACATTGACAAGAGAAACTATCTAAGCATAAAACATAAAAAGATAAAAAACAAGGCAAGAGAGAAAATCATCATAAAGAGTTAAACAAAAAGGGACATATAAGCATACAACACATGGCAACATATGAAACAAATATGCAAAAGACCAAGTCTTGTGAAAACCTACAACAAGAACAAAGATATGGCTAGAAACATATATGAAAATGACATACATAAGCATACAAGCAAAGGAAGCATGGAAAACATACGAACATAAGCACAAGCATGAAAGTTGGGCAATGGGAAAAGTAAGATTAATCGTAAATCCTAAAACTCCATGTATGCACAAGATTATAAGTATCAAGATTAAAGCACATATTGTAGCATGCAAATGAATACATGAGACTTATATAGATATACTATTTAGTAATTTACTATTTAAAATTTTCACATATGATTCTAAATACTCTTTTCGCACCACTTTGATTGTCTACAAACAAACAAAAAATAGAAATGATGACAAGCGTAATTAATTAGGTATTGAACAAATAAAATGTTTCTTTTGTCCTTGTAAAAGTTAAAGCTAGGTTTGACTTTTCAAACATGACATTCAAAAGTTTAAAAAATTATTCACTTAATTGCATAACTGGTCTTTATCGTATGTTGGGTTTAACAAAAAATTGTCCCTAATCTTTTTTTCCCGGATCCTCTCCTTATTTTTCTGACCCGTATCGGGTTTTGTCCCTTGACCAATCTTAGTGCAAATATTACGATATTTAAACTAAACGGTTTCTTCGGTTTTAATAATGACAAACATGTAACTTGTAATGCATAACGTAAAATGTGCAAGTTACTTGTAACACAAATCATCAATGCATACTTACATCAACATCTCTCGAAGTCTCAATTATGCTTTAACTCAGTCGCAGATTTCTATTCCAACGTAAATCACTCAAGGTATGAACAAACAAATTTGAAACTTGACAAATGATCAAAGGATTAAATATTTGTTTAAAGACTTCACATTTTTAATGTGACAAAACAATTTTTCAAAAATACATTTGACAAATTATTTTTGAATTAAAACGATATTTTTTATTTTGAAAAATTAGTTTAAAAATCCCAACAACTATTTTCCCCCCAAATCCCCAAATAAACCTTCACCACAAAAAACAAAAAGGGGAACGTCTTTGGTAGGGACGGTACCACTAATTGTACGACGGCACTGTTAAATTTAGTGGCACCGTTAATTTAGTGGTGTCGTCTGAACTTTAGTGGTGTCGTCGCTCTGTAACGGCTAGTTTTTCCTTTGCCTATAAATAGTGGACCATTTTTGGAAAGGTTTTTCACATAGAACTTTTTGTTCTTTATCCACCCACTACAATCCACTTTCTTTGATCATGTAGTTAGTTTATCTCTGTTTAAGAGTGATCCAATCATCCATTCAAGTGATGACCTTCATTCCTCTACTAGTCCAAGAGAAGAACACACCGTATCAAGAAGATACAAAGTGTTGTAGTATTAGTGTAGTGTGTCCGTAACACTTGTTACGTACTTCTTGTATCAAGATATACATCAAGTTTACCATAATCTTGTTCAGTTAGATTGAGTAGATCATTGTGATCTTGTTGAGATCAAGAAGGTCTCGTGTAGCTTGTGTTGTTATTGTGTAGATCAGGTAGATCGTGTTGATCGTGAAGATCAGGTAGATCGGGTAGATCGTGAAGATCGGTGATAAGGATTTAAAAGGTACCTTTTTAGGGGTCATTTAAGCCCTTAATTGATCACTTTTGTATCCGTTATTACTTAATTTCGTTCCTTTTCACTTTTTAGGTCTCTTGAAGGCAAATTGCTGGAATGACACTTATTCGGACGAAAAGGCGCGAATATACGAAGAAAATGGCCAAAGTCAAGAATAAAGGCACTCAATCTGCTGAATTGAAAGGGGACGGCGTCAGGTCTTATTTGTGACGCCGTCGCGACACATCTTGTGACGACTCAGAGAGCAAATTGATATTTTTCAAGTGACGACATCAGGTTTAAAAGAGTAGGGCGTTGATGAGTGTGTAAATACTCATCATTTTTGGTCAAATCTGAACTGCAAAACATTTAAAAACACTCAGAAATGCATCAAAATACTGAAAATATCCCAAAATTGCGTTTTATATGTTTCAGATGCAAAATTATTGAAAACAAATGAAAAACGAACAAAGTTTGCATAATTGGCAGTTTCAGTCCCCCGACTTTCAAAAATTGGCAGAAATAGTCCCTGAGCACTTATTTTAAAAGAAAAGTCACCAAAGGTCCTTTTGAAATCATAAGTTGTCATAATTAGTCCTTTGGTGAAAAATTTCAAAAGTTTTGAGAAATTACAAGTTTAGTCTCCGGAGTTTCAGATATTGGCAAAAATAGTCCTTGGAAATGAAAAAAAAAATGGAAAATACTTAATTCGGTCCTTGTACTATTAAAGATTGGCAAGAAAGTCCCTTATGATAATTTTGGAAGTTGGCAAGATCACACCTTGAAGAATTGGAAAATTACACATTTGGTCCTTGTGATTAATACCAACCAAA
Organism: Chrysanthemum lavandulifolium; assembly: GCA_022545495.1. Classification (NCBI taxonomy): domain Eukaryota; kingdom Viridiplantae; phylum Streptophyta; class Magnoliopsida; order Asterales; family Asteraceae; genus Chrysanthemum; species Chrysanthemum lavandulifolium. The sequence continues at coordinate 124,304,867 of CM040242.1, read as the reverse complement.
CCTGCCTTTTGCTTTTAATAAACCCAAAACAAAAACAAACCCAATCCAATCCCAAAACTACAGACCGCCAACCTTTTTCCCTCCTCCCTTTCTCCTTTCTCCCACCAACTCTGCAAAACAACCTTCCACACTCAACCCCCATTTTCCCTCCTCACCAGTCACCCTCACCCACTGATTCCCAACCCACATGGGTCTCATGCCAACTTGGCTGGTTTTCCACTCACACAAGAAACACAGCCAAAGGAAGAGAAAGACACCAAGAAGAGAGATGAAGACCCTTTTAGTTGTAGTATATAAATAGTCATGTATGCCATTGATATGGGAGTCTTAGTTTTTTTTTTTATTTTCCAGTCTAGAATTGAGAGTTCTAGTCCCAGCTTATCCTTTCTGCACTTTTAATGTAATGTCTTTAACTAAAATTTAATTTCAGTTAATTGCTACTTGTGTTTTCAGTTTCAGTTTTTTTTATGAAAGTTACTTGTTACTTGATTTATCTCTTCTTGGTTCAAAGTTGTTGAAATAGTTTTCTGCAAGAGTTTATTTAATGATTTAAAGTTGCTAACAGATTTCAGTGGGTAAAAAAAAATATATATCTTGGGTAGTTTTTCCAGGTTTTTATGTTTTGAGGATTCCAGCAACTAGGATGGCTTAGGAGTAGGATAATGTGCCTTAAAATACCCAAAAAGAGTGTTTGGATTTATAGTGTTTTTGGGTCACAGTTTACGTTTTGACCCATTTGATTTTAAGTTTAGTGGTAAAGTTGCTTTGCAAGTCAATTGATGAAAGTTTTATTCAGATGGTTAGATGTTAAAAAACTTTGGTTGTTTTTATTTATGTCAAATTGTCTACTGTCCCAACAACAGCATTAGGTACTTTCTTTTAGCTTAGATTTAGGAGTCTTAAGGATAGATTTAGGACTAATTTTTGTTGCAATTAGTGAGTTAGCTGTGAGATTAATAACTATCCTTGCTTATTTCGTGTTTTGGAAGCTCTTTAGTTGCCTTTCAATAAGCTCAAAAGCCCCTCGTTGGGCTGTTTTTGCCTGCATCAGCAGCCCCCATGGAGCCTTTTCACAAGCTTCTTGCAAGCTTGTGAAAGCTCCTCTGAAGCTAGATATAGGGGCAATTGATAGGTGGCTTGGTGGACTTCATGATCCAATAAGCTCCGGGGCTTAATTTTTCTGTAGCTTACTCAAAATAAGCTAGAAAGTGCCCACCTTAGACTGTTTTATAACAACAAATCAGCAGCCTTTAGAGGCTTGTGTTGGGCTTATCAGTCTTAATTTATTGCTTAGTATTGATTCTTTAGGTAGTCTAGATGAGGAATTTTAGGTTTTAGTTTAATTCAAGCCCTTTCCTTAGCTTGTTGCAAGCTTTTTGAAGCTTTTTGTCCCTTCGGCAGCCAAGAACCAAACACCCCTTTAGTAGTATTTTCGACACGATTTTCCTTCATGGTTTCTCTCAGCCTAATTTTAGTTTAGTGGTTTTAGTGTTTGTATAAAAGTGTAATTTTGCTATCATTTTCAAATTGCAAGAGAAAAAATAAGTTTGACAAAAAAGGGAAGGAAGTGGGATTCGAACTTAGGACCTGATGCACAGCCTTCCCACGACCACACTCCCTACCATCTGCTCTATCTGTGCTTCTTGTTATTTCCTTTCACTGTTATTGTTTTAACTACGTTTTTAGTAAATAAGCTTAAAAGATCTTTTCCAATATTAACTGATTATAGGATGAAGCTAGCATTTGGTTTTTAATTTTCTCTTATTTATTGTTTAACAAAGTAGTTTTCTGATTTTTTTGGTAATTTTTAAATTCATTAGTTATTTTTAATAATTAGTTTTTATAAATTTAGTATTTAATTCATAAAAAAATAAAATAAAAGTCGAAAAAATACCCAGCTTTTTCCTAAAATCATTTTTAGTCATGTAGAATGTAGGAAAATTAGTTTTGTACCCGTAGACTTAAATTGCATATTTTTCATGTACGTTTTTAAATATAGAATTAAAATGACTTCAAAGTCTTTATTAGATTTAAATTCCTTAGTGTAAAATCAATCATAACCCCTTTCCTGTTCAATATCACCCGATCACAGATTCGTTGTATTACAGTTTACACACCTCGTTGGGACTTAACGACCCGGGGAAACACTAAACTCCTCTGGACTTAATTGCATTGCGTTCTCAAGCTGTTTGGCTTTTATTACGGTTGACCATTCACAAGTGGTTGACTTGTGTAATAAACCTGACCGTTTGGGACCCAACCAAATTTTAGGCGCCACGGGAGGTGTCTTTGCGTACTACAATTTGAAGCATCGGTGTTGTTGAATATACATCCATTGTATATTTACCATCCTTGTTCATATTTTCTTATTATTATTATATAAAAACAAAAGCGGTTCTCGAAAACATTTTAAATCGGTTTTCAACAAACACAAAAAACCCAAAAGATTTTCTTTCTTATATTTACAACATGTTTTCAAAATACAAAAATATTCCTCTTTACCCTCTTACTCTTTTGATTCTTCATTTCTTACCCTCTGGAACCCTTTGATTCTTTCTATGTCTTATCCTCACCTTCTTGGTTGTCAATGGTGTGGTGGCCTCATAATGATGATAATTGTCTCGGTTTAGCATGGTAGAGTCGGGGAAGCGGGTGCATTTATAACCAAGATCCCTATTCTTACCATGACACGACTAATTTATTTCATCACTACCACATCATGAGATTCGACATACTTGTGTGAATTTTGTGGAGGTCCTCACCAAGGATTTGAGTGTCGGACCGAGACACGTTTTCTATGAACAAATCTCTAATAACACTCGAACTTTGGAAATGATCAATATCCATGTTATTCACCAAATCGATCCACAACAATCATTTTGTTGTGAGCTGTGGAGGTCCCATTTCATTTCCGATTGTCAAACAGGAATCCATTTCCTTGTAACAATTACGACTATCCATATCACGACCAACCTCCACGGTGCCAAATAACTCAAACTCCTCAAACAAACCCAACAAGACACTTATCTAGAGCTTCGGACTTAGTGAAAAGAAGCGAGGAGTTAAGTAAAACAAACATTTAAATGCTCCCGTTTTCTTGTGTATATTGTGGGGTCCTCATGATGATTATCAATGTCAACCTTCCGGTTTGACAAATCTCCACTCCCACAATGTCCCGTCATTCAAAATTCACATGAGAAATCCATGGAAGAATTGCTAGTGAAGAGCGGTTGCTAAAATAAATTCCCAAATTGCGTTTGAAAAATCTATTAGGGAATCAATTGCAAAAGAAAAGCGCCAGATCTAGCTCTCAATTTCGTTTATTCACGATGACGGTGATGATGAGGATACACTTGATATCCTTCAATTCTATAAAGATTCATCAAGTTCATCATTGATATCCCAGCGGTTGAGATTCATTCTCAAACAAGCGCTATCACACCCGATATTCCCACTCACTCTCTAAACATGGGGACGAGCATCTTGACCTTGTTCACGAAAAGGAATCGGACGAATTCATAAAGTCTAGTGTTGAGAACCTTGTCCCAATCCTGAGAGAGTCACAGGGAACTTCTGAGCATATGTGTGATTCTCTTTCCCCTCTTGAGTATTCTCTAGATCATTTTGAAACTTTCTTCGATTTAAGCGACGATTGTGCTTCCTATGGAAACATCGAGTATGTTGAGGCATCACTCCCACAGTCTGATCCTCTTCTTGAGGAGTTCACCGATGAACTCGCTCACATCAATCCACTTTCATCGGAAAGTGATGATGATCTCTTTGATTTCGAAGCCGACCTAGGAGAAATTGAAAGTCTCCTTTATAATGATCGTTCACTCACTTCTCACCCTAACAGTCCAATAGAGAATGTTGATCACTTTGTTCCCGAAACATTCAAAGCTACTTTCACCAATCCTCTATTTGAATTGAATCGAATTCACTTGGATTTCTAACAATCCAATCTTTGGCGAGGATAGTGATGAGCCCACAATGGAACAAGAGTTCCCAAATTCACTTCATGTGAATGATTCTCTTCATGAAGAGTTCTCCGTGAACTCTCTCATGACATATCTCCTCGGAATATGATCATTTCTATTTTGATCTTGAGGATGATATTGGCTCGGAGGAAGGTGTACTCTATCATAAGAGTTTGCTTATTGATGATACTACCTCACCCTTCCTCCCGATATGTCTACATTTGAGGATGAAGAATGGATCTTGATTGTTATCAAAATCTTTCTTCCTTTCCTCAAATATCTTGTGATTCTCTTCATCTTCACTCCTTCGGAATGAAGACACTATCTTTGACCCGGCATTTTCATTTATTATTTGTGAGCGGATCTCTCTATATCTCATCGGTGTGGAACTTTCACGCACTTCAATGTTTATACAAACATCTTGAATGAAAGTCCGATGGAGATTGTCTCTTCCACTTACTTCCCCATGAACAAATTAATTTGGGTCGAGTCAAGCTAGCGACTCGGTAATCAAAAACGATAGTTAAACATGGGTTTTCACCGTGTGTACCACCTAGTGTGGGGAGTTGCCCCATTGTTGTATATAAGTTTTCAAAAAAAAAAAAAAAAATCACAAAATAATGGCCGTAATATTTCCCTTTACGTTCTATGTTTCGCATAACGGTAGGTACTTTGAATATTGAGGAAATATTCATTTCTAGTGTGGGGAATTCTCACGAATTTTATCATGTAATTATACCACCCAATTCCCCATTTTGGCCAATTTTTTTGGAGTAAGTGTTTTGCACTTACTCGACTTCTGATTATCGATCCGCCATGTCTAATAAACAAAAGGGTTGGCTAATCCAGAGCAAACGGCTCTTGGTAAAGATATCTCAAATCCGTTGACGACTTGCAATTTGCCCAAAATTGTATGGTGTTCAATTCACCATATCTTTAATTAGTGAAGAGTTGGCTAGCCCGCAAGTTTATGGCTTGTGGTAAAGCGGTTGGAAAACCATAATTGGTAATCACTCACCAAAGATATTTTATCTAAGAGTTGGCTAGTCCGTAGCAAACGGCTTCGGTAAAGACAAATCAAATCCGTTGGAAGTCGGTGGTTTGCTCAAAATCATATGGTTATCATGTACCATAGTTCTTACTTGAACTGAAACATTTGGCTACTCCATAAGTAATGGCTTTTGGTAAAGAGATTCAAATCAATTAAGTTTTCTCAAAGGATTGCTAGGGACTAGCAATGTTTTAGTATGGGGATTTATGAGTGTGTAAATACTCATCATTTTTGGTCAATCTGAAGCGCAAAACATTTAAAACACTCGAAATGCATCAAAAATCGAAAATATCCCAAAATTGCGTTTTATATGTTTCGGATGCAAAATTATTGAAAACAAATGAAAACGAACAAAGTTTGCATAATTGGCGATTTAGGTCCCCGACTTTCAAAAATTGGCGAAATAGTCTTTGAGCACTTATTTTAAAGAAAAGTCACCAAAGGTCCTTTTGAAATCATAAGTTGTCATAATTAGTCCTTTGGTGAAAATTTCAAAAGTTTTGAGAAATGACAAGTTTAGTCTCCTGAGTTTGAGATATTGGCAAAATAGTCCTTGGAAATGAAAAAAAATGGAAAATACTTAATTGGTCCTTGTACTATTAAAGAATGGCAAGAAAGTCCCTTATGATAATTTTGGAAGTTGGCAAGATCACACCTTGAAGAATTGGAAAATTACACATTTGGTCCTTGTGATTAATACCAACCAAACTCGCCTTTTGCTTTTAATAAACCCAAAATAAAACAAACCCAATCCAATCCCAAAACTATGGACCGCCAACCTTTTTCCTCCTCCTTTCTCCTTTCTCCCACCAACTCGCAAAACAACCTTCCACACTCAACCCCATTTTCCCTCCTCACCACCACCCTCACCCACTGATTCCCAACCCACATGGGTCTCATACCAACAGGTGGTTTCCACTCACACAAGAAACACAAACCAAAGGAAGAGAAAGACACCAAGAAAGAGATTAAGACCCTTTTAGTTGTAGTATATAAATAGTCATGTATGCCATTGATATGGGAGTCTTAGTTTTTTTATTATTTTCCAGTCTAGAATTGAGAGTTCTAGTCCCAGCTTATCCTTTCTGCACTTTTAATGTAATGTCTTTAACTAAAATTTAATTTCAGTTAATTGCTACTTGTGTTTTCAGTTTCAGTTTTTTTTATGAAAGTTACTTGTTACTTGATTTATCTCTTCTTGGTTCAAAGTTGTTGAAATAGTTTTCTGCAAGAGTTCATTTAATGATTTAAAGTTGCTAACAGATTTCAGTGGGTAAAAAAAAAATATATATCTTGGGTAGTTTTTCCAGGTTTTTCTGTTTTGTGGATTCCAGCAACTAGGATGGCTTAGGAGTAGGATAATGTGCCTTAAAATAGCCAAAAAGAGTGTTTGGATTTGTAGTGTTTTTGGGTCACAGTTTACGTTTTGACCCATTTGATTTTAAGTTTAGTGGTAAAGTTGCTTTGCAAGTCAATTGATGAAAGTTTTATTCAGATGGTTAGATGTTAAAAACTCGGTTGTTTTTATTTATGTCAAATTGTCTCTTGTCCCAACAACAAAGATTAGGTACTTTCTTTTAGCTTAGATTTAGGAGTCTTAAGGATAGATTTAGGACTAATTTTGTTGCAATTAGTGAGTTAATTTGTGAGATTCATAACTATCCTTGCTTATTTCGTGTTTTGGAAGCTCTTTAGTTGCCTTTCAATAAGCTCAAAAGCCCCTCGTCATTGTTGTTTTTGCATCAAGAAATGACCCCATGGAGCCTTTTCACAAGCTTCTTGTATAAAAGTGTAATTTTGCTATCATTTTCAAATTGCAAGAGAAAAAATAAGTTTGACAAAAAAGGGAAGGAAGTGGGATTCGAACTTAGGACCTGATGCACAGCCTTCCCACGACCACACTCCCTACCATCTGCTCTATCTGTGCTTCTTGTTATTTCCTTTCACTGTTATTGTTTTAACTACGTTTTTAGTAAATAAGCTTAAAAGATCTTTTCCAATATTAACTGATTATAGGATGAAGCTAGCATTTGGTTTTTAATTTTCTCTTATTTATTGTTTAACAAAGTAGTTTTCTGATTTTTTTGGTAATTTTTAAATTCATTAGTTATTTTTAATAATTAGTTTTTATAAATTTAGTATTTAATTCATAAAAAAATAAAATAAAAGTCGAAAAAATACTCAGCTTTTTCCTAAAATCATTTTTAGTCATGTAGAATGTAGGAAAATTAGTTTTGTACCGTAGACTTAAATTGCATATTTTTCATGTAACGTTTTAAATATAGAATTAAAATGACTTCAAAGTCTTTATTAGATTTAAATTCCTTAGTGTAAAATCAATCATAACCCTTTCCTGCTCAATATCACCCGATCACGATTCGTTGTATTACGGTTTACACACCTCGTTGGGACTTAACGACCGGAAACACTAAACTCCTCCGGACTTAATTGCATTGCGTTCTCAAGTCGTATCGGCTTTTATTACGGTTGACCATTCACAAGTGGTTGACTTGTGTAATAAACCGACCGTTTGGGACCCAACCAGCGTCGCGGCTCGGACGCCTAGATTTGGATCGACGGCGTCGAGATCGGGCGGCGGTGTCACGGGCATAAGGTGGCGCCGCCGCGAGTTGACGTGGCCAAGACGAAACCCTAATGGCGGCGACCGACGGCGTCACAATTAAAGAGTGGCGCCGTCGCATTTTGTAACACTATATATAGAATCCGAATTTTTCGGTTTAAGGAGGTAGTTTTGTGGAGTAAAACCTAAACCGAACCAAGGTCGTCTTATACAAGATTTTAGGGTTCCATACCTATTTTACATCAAGATAAGTGTTTTACTTCATTGATTCAATTATGTCTTCAATTGGTTCTGTGTATGCTTGCATGTTCTCCATGTCCGGCTAATTTACTTGTGTGTTTGCTTAGGTAATATGAAACCTAGTTATTGAATATTGATTAGTTTTCTCTAATCTTAATTGTGATTGACCTAGTATTGCGATAGGTCATTCGTTGTGCTATTAATGCTTGATTAATCTTTGTTGAACCTTAGCATATAGTTACTAGTGGAATTATAGGCTAAACATCCAAAGAATACCTTAGTGTTAAGTTTATGAATCCTAGAGATTTCGTAGTCATTAACCTTTGGTAGCTTCAAAGAGTTAGGGATATACGCATACCCTACGACCTTAGAAACACAACGCGTTAAAAAAGGACGTGACAATTTAACCATCAATAGGAGATAACTAGGGAGTAATAAAATCTAAGTAAACACATTTTTAAACATCATACGAGCACACAACAATAGAAATAGGCTACCCTTAGCTTAGTTAATTAGAATAGATAAGTAGAGTAATCGGTAGAAATACCGACCCCCAAATCCAAACCCCGAGATTCGTACCTTTCCATTTTATAAAAAATATAAAAAAGATAAAAAATAATCTTCCTCCACCCCAACCTTAGCGTAGTAACTTCTTTCTAGCATTCCTATTCCCCTAGAGAACGATATCAATACCCGTGGCTTACCCTAATACTACACTACAACGATCAGGTTCACTGCCTAGGGTGTTGAAAAACTTTCTCGACGAAAAGGAAGTTCCTTTGACCCCGAATGTCACACCCCAAAATACATTTTGCGTGAATGGAATTCACGGGGTGATCGCCATAACATCACGATTCTGATTATATTGAGCGACCTAAAGTGTCGTTTGGAAAACACATCATTTGATATAATAAAACATTCGAGTTTACAAAAGATAGGTCCCAAAAGTTGTCAACATTTGCGGAAATAAGTTTGTTACAATCCAAACGATGTTTTAAAGTGCATAAAATCCATGTGAGACGCGTTGTCACCGCGACTATATGATAAGTCCTTATGCATGCCATGAAGTATATGCCTTAGATACCTAAAAATACATTGCTAAAAGTGTCAACACAAAGGTTGAGTGAGTTCATAGAGTTTATGTAAATGTTTTATCGACTACCACAAGTATAGGCCATGTATGACAAATATGTCACATAAAATGTTACAATTGCTATAAGCACATGACACAAGCTAGATCGATCATGATGTTCGCCAACAGAGTGTTTTGCCAAACAACTCAAATAATGATATTAAATGAAATGCATCCGTTTGACGATTGGGACCACCAACCCGGATGGAGGAGTCACCTCAATAGATCTATTCACTCACCTCGCTTGTTCCGGAATTAATGGTTCATGATTATGAAATGGGGACATTCAATTGGCAATGAGGTAACTTAAGCAATGTAAATGAATTTGATATACTTGGTATCGTAATAAAAATGATGTGCAATGTATTCTCCCCCGTAGGTTTGAAATAATGTATAAACTTGAATAAAACGGGGTTATGAAAACTCACTTGATACAATGATATGATGGCAAAAGTGGATACACTGAAATGAGGCGCAATCTCTAACCGCGACCTATTAATGATGATATGATTCTAATATAAGTAATGATGTCATGTTATGCATGCAAACTCATATGATATCCATACCACTTGTGCATTTTTGAAAATAAATTTATCGTCGAAAATAAGTTTATAACGTCTTGTCAAGTTATAAATTACTTTATAAGTACTTACGTTGAAATGATATCCTACGATAGTTATTTAGTGATTTATTAAGAAATTATAGTTTTTCGTCGTAAAACAATATAATTTGACAATTCATGAAAGTGACTAAATGGCCTCGAAAAGCTAGTCGTAAAATAGTAAATATCGAGTGTTAGGAAACAAACTCAACGGTTTTGGAAAGCTTGCCACGTTATCTCGAAGTCTTAGCTTTTAAATTTTTATCATAGAGGTCTCGATCATAAAGAAAAATATAGGTGAAGTAGGGTACTTGGACTAAAAATATTGTTTAAGGTTAGTTTTCGGCAAAGTTTGAGTGACCATATTTTATTCGTTAAAACTCCGTTTGACGAACGGTTGATTATTTTGGAAAATAGAATAGGCGAACTCACTTTTACTTTAAGACATCATTTTCTCAAAAATATTCCATCGATATGAAAAATGGCTCCAAACATGGTTACTTGCGATAACCATTTTGGTCTAGTAAAATATGTAAGTGTTATACTTGTGAAAAATAGTTACGATACCCTTATTTAAAATGTGTATAACTTAGTCGTTATAAGTCCGTTTTCTACGTTTTATATATCCTTGGTTTCGGGTTAATATATACTAATATATTTTTGATAAATCGACTCATTTAGATAACGCTTAAAACTCATTTTTGCCTCTTAAAAATACCTTAACAGCTTTGAATTTTTCAGAAAATAAGTTTTCGTCGTTAAACTTGAAAATATCATAACTTCTTCGTTATAAATCCTTTTTAACCTGTTCAAGCGACCACGGTTTCGTTTTAAAGTATATTTTCTGAATATCTAGCCCAAAATAATCCTTGACCTGACGAAATTTCCAGATTCTACAAAAACGATCAGACCTCATATTTAAGTTGTTGAAAAGGGTTTTTCTAGCGTAATACTTGTTTCAATCACTTCAAATCAACACCAAATCTATTCTAAACCTACCATACACCTTCTTAGGGTGTCATGGGTTCCTAAACATCATCAACAATGATATGTTTCAAGGGATTAATTATAGGATGAATAAAACTTATTATAAGTAATAAAACACTTAAAAGTGATATAGATACACATGAAACTTGCATGTTTTCTTTCAAGCATGATGAAAATAACTTAAGTATGAATATGAAAGATTAATAATGATCATGAAATGCTTACTAGTATGATGATGAGGTTTATGGAACAAGGTTTTCCTAAATACTCTAGGTTTTTATTGCAAAACCTTAAAAGAGAGTATACTAGTGTTATGATTGTTCTTGAAAAACTTCTGCTTCTTCCTTGGTTTTTCCTTCTTGGCGAATATAGAGTAAAATGGGAGTGAGTTTTATTTTTCACCTTTGCAAATGAGTAGTGTGTGTGTATTAGTTGGTTATATCAAGTATAATAATTTGTATATACATGTGTCAAGGCTATAAATGCATCGTGTACTTAGCTAGCCAAGATTTTACAAAATTGGATGACATAGGAGGGGTGTCGGCAATGGTTAAAAGGGTGGAAGAATTTTGTATTTTTGATAATTTAAAATGTATATAATGTTATGTATAATGTGTAGTTGGTAAGTAAAATTAATTATTTAGTGTAGCGTTAGCTAGAAATCGATTTTAACGGAACAAAATAAAATATATCGAGTCATAAAATTATAAAATTCATTTCTTGCAAGAATTGAGTGAATAAATAATTATCGAGTTGAATTTCTTAAAACCGTCAGTAATATAATATATATATATATATATATATATATATATATATATATATATATATATATATATATATATATAACAATTTATATCTGAAATAAATTCAAAACATCGGGTAAACTAATAATATAATTTTATAGTCTTAAAATGAGTATAAAAATATATCAGGATAATTTTTGGAATTGTCGGATCAATTATTCAAAATAAATGATTATGCGATAGCGTTTATTTAATAGGAAAATATACTTTAATGAAATATGCAAACCCATGCATGAACTAATATGATGATAATGTTACTGATAATATGTAGACTAACTCTAGTCTATATGAAGTGTCCTCAATGATTTTTCATGAATTCCCAGCTAAACCATTACGGTTACGCGAATTTGATACTCGTAAACCTAGTTTACGAAAAATGATGAATAGTGAATCATGAATAGTGATTTTTCTCCTGGAATGAATAGTGTTTCGTGAATAGTAAAATTGTGAAATAACCTTTCAAAGTCTCAAACCGACTTCAAAAATGATGAATAGTAAAATGATGAATAGTAACCAGTGAAAAGTAATTTCCCGAGATGAATAGTAAAATTTTCAAAGTTTGCAAAATGACCTGAAATTATGAGTTGTCACACGAGAAGCGTTGTAAGCGTATCAAGTTTTAGGCGCACTGCGGGAATAGAATAGCTAGTTAGATTTCCACCTCGTTTAGGTTTCCTTGCTTGATTCCTATCAAGTAAGCTTTTTTCTCAATTTTAGCTTCCTCGTAGTCTATCCCCCTTCTTCATGAATTTGTTCGTAATCCCATCACTTTTCATCATGGAAGGTGATAATCAACCACCACTCATCAACCCACGACCAAATGACCCGCCAAGAGGCCGTACTCTTGATGAATACTCAAGACCAAGCCACCCAGGCTATAGGAACATCATTGAGCTTCCGACCAAGTCCAAACTACGGCCTGCGATCCGACACCATCCGGTTGGTGCAAAACGGATGTGCATTCCATGGACTTCGATTACGAAGATCCTAATTAGCATCTTAAGGATTTCCTTAAAATTGTCGATTCCATCGACCTCGATGCTACTACTTAGGAGACCAGCGTTTGCGTCTCTTCCATTCTCTACGGGACCAAGCTAGTAATTGGCTTGAGCGACTTCCCGCCGGCTCCATCTCAAGTTGGGATGATCTCACCTCTCGTTTCCTTGCTCAATTTTTCCCACCGGGGAGAACAACTAAACTTAGACGAGACATCTTGACGTTCCAACAACTTCAAGGCGAGTCTCTCTATGAGGCATGGACTAGATTCAAGGACTTACTCCATAGAGTCACTCATCATCGCATTGATCTTTGGCTTCAAATCCAAATCTTCTATGACCATACCGATTTCATCACAAAGCGATCCATTGATCGAGCCGCCGGTGGAAGGCTTAGCGACTTCAACGCAGAGGAATCTTGGGATATTAGAGAAGAGCTTGTCGATCAAGCTACGAAATTGGAATGAATCCCAAAGCCCGTTAAAGTGGTTAATGCCATATCAATTCCTCTTGAGTCTTCCAGCATCACTGAAGAGCAAATGAGTGCTCTTGAGAGAAGGATTGATTATTTGATTGAAAGGCAAATGAGAGCCCTCGAACGAATCCCTCAGGAAATGGTTAATTCCGCCAACCACCCAACACCTTTCTCCGAATCCCCAAGTCGTGAGCAAAATCTTAATTCTGAACGGCGTTTTCGTTCTACTTCCCTAATACCACTCTCACCGAGCTTTAAGGAACAAATGAAGGAGTACATGGCAGCTCATACTGAGAGATTAGCAAAATTTGAAGAGGAGGTTTATAGGCAAAAGGAGGAGATGCAGGCAAAAATGACGGAGATGATGAACTTGGTAAAAGAGTATACCAAAACAAAAGTTCCCGAAAAGGTACTAGTAAGAAGCAATGCTTACCCTCCCACTTCGTTTGTTAACGCCATTTCCATTATGCCCGATGAAGATGGAAAGGTTGAGGAGAAGGAAATTGAGAAAAGGGAAGGAGGAGGTGAGACTAATGATGAGCCCGAGACCATTGAGTACTACCTTAAGCACGAGATTAATAAAAACCATTGTCATCCAAGTGAACAACTTTAGGTACAATGAGGTTCTTAGGAGAGCCCTTGAAGGAAAACTAACAGAAAAAGAGTATGACACCATGCCTATGGGACCTATGTATGAGCTGGTTCTAATAAAACCAGTAACTAAAAAACGAGAAACCACGGGGAACTTCGTGATACCATGTAGCATAGGTGACATTGATAATATAAATGCCTTAGCTGATCAAGGATCTGATGTGAACATAATGCCATTATCAATCTATAATAAGTTGACTAGGGAAAAACCGGTCAAGACCAATCTTAAACTTTCCTTAGCAAATCACACATATGTTGTCACACCCCAAATTACATGCTTTGCGTGGAATGGAATTCACGAGATTGATTGTCATAGCATCACAATCACAGTTATATTGAACGACCTAAAATGTCGTTTGGAAAATACATCGCTTGAATTAATAAAAACATTCAGAGTTACAAAGATAGGTCCCAAATGAAAGTTAATATGTGCGGAAAATAAGTTTGTTATAAGTCAAACGATGTTTTTAAAGTTCATAAAACCCAAGTGAGATGCGTCATCACCGCGACTCTATGATATGTCCACATGCATGCCATGAAGTGAATGCCTTATATACCTGAGATAAAACATGCTAAAAGTGTCAACACAAAGGTTGAGTGAGTTCATAAAGTTTGAATTGAAATGTAAAGCCTTTCAAAATCGTTTATGCAGCAAAGGCATTGTAAATCCACTCAGTTCCAAGTTCCGCCCATACAAAACTTGCAACCTGTGTGTTCACAACCCACTGCCGAAATGTGTATAGTTTATGATAAAGCGCATGATGTCAAATGAATTCACAAAATAGTGAATAACTTAATGTATCCATAGTTACTTAATATAACACATAATTAAATACGGTTTCAAATTGTTCCATGACCATTAGTTCGGGATTGTACCAAGACCATTAGACCATGATTGTACCAAGTCCGTTAGTACATGACTATACCTCCTAAGTCCGTTAGTTCATGACTATACCAAGTCCGTTAGTTCAAAATTATCCAAGTCCGTTAGATCGTGATCATACCAAGTCGATTAGCTCAATGATTCATGATATAGAAATTCTAAGTATGGCGACATGTTATTTCGTATGACTAACATTGATTCGAGATAAACATATAGTTTGCAAATAATCATGTTTGCCATAAAAGTTGTTGAGCATGTATCTCCCCAAAGAGTTTAATAAAAGCATTAAAACAAGAAAAGTGGGGCTATGACTCACTTGGTACAATGATGCGATGGCAAAAGTGAGTACACCGAAATGTAGCGTGAATCTCTAAACTGACCTATTATGAATGATATGATATGTAATAAGTCATGATGTAATGTTATGCATGCAATTCGGATGATATTTATACCACTTATGAATTTTTGGAAACAATACTTCTCGTCAAAAATATAATCTTTTAACATCTTGACTATTTTTAAATTACTTCACATGTATTTACGTTGAAATGATATCCGAAGATAATCATTTGGTGATTTATTAAGAGAATATAACTTTTCGTCGTAAAATAATGTCGTTGAAATTTCCATGAGAGTGACTAAAACGGCCTCTAAAAGCTAGTCGTAAAATGGTGCACGTCGAGCGCTAGGAAACAAACTCAACGGTTTTGGAAAGCTCGTATGATAATCTCAAAGTTTTAGTACATGAGTTTTCATCCTAGATGTCTCGAACATAAAGAAAATAGAGGTTAAATATGGTACTTTTAGTCCAAAATATAGTTTAAGGATGGTTTTTCGGCAAAGTTTGAGCGACCGTAATTAATTCATTACAACTCCGCTAATCAAACAATTGGACATTTTGGAAAGTATACTTGGCGATTTCACTTTTACTACAAGACTTTACTTCATAAAAAGCTCTAATTCAATGTAAAAAAAACAACCTTTTACTTGGTACTAGTTTTTGCCGCAAAACTTGTTTATTAGAAATGTTTTATAGTTTTTCTTATATGATAATAGTTACGGCAACTTTTATAAACATGTGTAATTTAGTCGTTACAAATCCGTTTTCTACGTTTTAAAGATCCTTAACTTCGTATCAAGTATACTAACATATTTTTAACAAATCGACATAATTTACAACGTCCAAGCTTCATTTTGACTCGTACAAAATAAATATAGTTTGCTGAAATTTTCGAGGATTTTGTATTTTTCGTCGCCAAATTGAAAAATTCATAACTTCTTCGTTATAGCTCCGTTTTAATCCGTTCAAGCGCCACGGTTTCGTTTTAAAGTATATTTTCTAAATATCTAGGCCAAATATTTTTGTTCACTGTCGGATTTTCCGAATTAAATTTTAAGGACAGACCCTTTTCAAAGCGTGTCGAAATGAGTTTTTCGCGCCAAACCTATTCTAACCCATTCAAAACAACTCGAAGCTATTCTAATCCTACCATACACCTTCTTAGGGTGTCATGGGTTCCTAGACATCACCAAAACTAATATATAACAAGGAGTAATTATAGGATGGATTATATATATTTAGCACATAAAACCTTAAAACCTTTAAAATGGTATAAACATCATGAGACTTGCATGTTTCTCAAATAAAATGATATGACCATATAAATGAATGTAAAATAAAAATATGAATATGAATGCTTACTAGTGATATGATGAGGTTTATGGACAAAATGGTTTTCCTAATCACTTGAGGTTTGTATTACAAAACCTTGCAACAAATGATACTAGTGTTTAATTTAACTTGACTTAAAATCTTGGAATGATCCTTTCTTTTTTCTTGGTCCCTTGGCTGCCGATATTGTAGAGAGAAAGAGAATGGTTTTGGTTTACAATGAAGTGAAATGATAAAATGAGATATGAATGTGTATAATACAATATTGTTATAAGATATTATGTAGATTTTAAGAGTGAGTCATCAAGATGTCGACAACCTTATTACTTGTTGTGTTTATGTTCTTTTTTTTTTTTTTTTTTTTTTTTTTTTTTAAATGAGTAAGTATAATGTAGATATAATTTAATTAAGATAGTTAGTAACTTGTAAGCATATTTAAGCATTTAGGATAGCGTTAGCAAATAATAAATTTTAACGGGTATAAAATATATTGAGGTCATAAAAATTATAAATATACATTTCTTGCAAAGTTTGAGTGAATTAATAATAATCGTGTAATATTTAAGAAAACCGTCATAATTATGTAAATATAACAATTTATATACCAAATAACTTTAAAACACTGGTAAACTCATAATATTATTTTTATAACTTAATATGAGTATAAAAATATATCGGGATAATTTTTGAAAGTAACGGATCAATTGCTCAAAATAATTAATTACGCGATAACGTTTATTTAATAAAAGTTATACGTTTAATGTAAAAATGCAAAATCATGCATGAGCTAATATGATGACAATCATGTTAATGAAATGTAGACTAAACTTAGTCTATATGAAATGTCCTCGATGATATGATCATGAATTCACAGCTAAACCATTATGGTTACGTGAATTTGATACTCGTAAACCTAGTTTACGATAAATGATGAAATAGTGAAACTTGAGAAATGACCTAAAATTGCGAGTTGTCACATTCGCCCAACCAAAAAGGAATTCATCCACGAATTCGGTTGTGTTAGTCTATCAAATTTTGAGTTTGTGATAAATAACGAGGAAAGAAGACATGAAGAGATGTCGTTATGGTTATCGATGATTTAAAGCGTACAAAACATCATAGTAAAGAAAATGTTGGATGAATCTCCCATGAGTAACATTTTGACTTTGGAATATGTGAAAACCCTGCTTGCACTAAGACTTATAAATAACTGCTCCCAACATAACATGATCCCTCCAGAATTAGACATAGTTAGCTAGGCTATGTATAATTAAGGAACGATAATGTGACGTTCGGTTTAGTTGTTATAACTCTCAATGTTTACATAGATTTAAACCATGTCGATAAACTGGTCGTTAAAGAAAAAGGAAGTAAAATTCTCGTAAGTTATAACAAATCGAAAAGAAAATAAAGTACAATAGATGAGAATATTTTACAACGAGTGGTTTATCAAAAGTAATACATCTTAAGTTATAAAGATCCGGATACGATGGAAGACATAAACTTAGTACGACATAATACATAAGGAAAAATAAGATTGTTAGTTTCGAACTTCTTGGTCTTCGCGTTGTTGAAATCTGTTGAGCTTCACCTCCTTCTAACATGTATGCATTCCATGAGCACCTTCAACTTGTTGACCTCCGTTTTGGGGACATTGGTTCCGATAGTGTCCTTGTTCCACATCCAAAGCATGTGACTACGGCTTTACCTCTACAATCCCTGGCTAGGTGTCCTAATTTTTGGCACTTGTGGCACTTGGCAGGGCAAGGACCCGAGTGATGAAACTTACATCGATTACATAGTGGGTGTGTTCCAGCATAACCTCTGCCTTCTATTGGTGCAGCGACATAAACCATTCCAGCTTCTTGCCTTCTATTTTGTTGTTGATGATGGTTAGTGTTACGGTTTTGGTTGTTGCTGTTATAACCTCCTTGGTCGTTTTCCCATTTTCTTTTGTTGTTGTTGATTTGGTTATCGTTATTGTTGTTGTTGTTTTGGTTATTGTTGTAGTTGGTGCGGTTGTTGGTATTGTTGTTACGGTTGATGTGGGTAATGTTTCCTCTCTTTACTACTTGTGCCATGAGTTTTTGGGATACTCGAACAGATTCTTCAATTGTTTGCGGATCAGAGGAAATCACATCACCTTGAATAATCTCGGGAAGTCCTCCAATGAAAGCCTCAAGTAGCTTCTCATTATCCGAAACCATAGATGGGCATAACACGGCCAATTCTTGAAACCTTCAAACGTAAGCATCAATATCATACCCAATAGTTACCAACTCATAGAATTCGGTCTCCAACTTTTTCTCCTCGGTACGTGGACAATACTTCCTTGTCAGCAAACTCTTGAATTGCACCCATGTGGTCCTGTACGCATTCTCCATTCCCATCGGCTGAGCATACGAATTCCACCACGACATTGCTCCGTCGGTGGTGTACTCGTAGCAAACTTAACCTTGCTATCCTCGGGCAATTACATAACAAAACACGGATTCCATTTTCTCAAACCATCTAACCATGGCGGTTGCCCCTTGGTAGCCCTTGAACTTAGTAGGATCCCCACTTTTGAAATCCTTATCGCACAACTCTTAACTCCGACCTCTGCATTACTGCTGAACATCAAGTCTAGCGGCCTCGGCGGTTGCGCTGACCTCGGACCGCCACCGATGCTCTCTCGATCCTTAGTGCTTGACTATGCTATCATTCACATACTTACGCATAGCGACTTGAGTCAACTCGGTGTGGCTTTCTTGACGCCATAACTTCTTCAAAATAAGAAGAAAGGTGAGGCGTAGCAAAGTCGATGTTAATAATAAACGCTCAAAGAGATATGATATGAGATAATAAATTTGAGGTTATTTTTCAAAATGATCGACGGTTTCCTAAGAAATGGGTTATGAGATGTTGTAAGTGCTTCAAATGTATGATGGTTTAATGACTTAATGTGTGAATAACGTGTAACTCGACATGTTAGTGGTGAAACAAGGGAGTGAAAGTGACTTCGCCCTACTTAAAGGTTTATCTCGGCATTCGACGTTATCGGTGATGAATCAGCTGATATTAAAATTGCGATAGAGAATGACAAAGCATTCTCCACATTGGAGTATGAAGAAAGGATAATGGGATAGGTATTTAAAGGCATCCATGTGACAATCGATTTGGAATGAAAGTAAATAACTCGAAAAATGTACGTATAAACCGCATGTAAAATGAACATGCACTTATGATGAAATGATGAGATGCTATGATGATGTAGTTATAGTCTAGGGTCAATGATGCAACCTAGTTCTCTATAACGAAGCTCGATACCAATCTGTCACACCCCAAATTACATTTTGCGGTGAATGGAATTCACGGGATTGATTGTCATAGCATCACAATCACGGTTATATTGAGCGACCTAAAATGTCGTTTGGAAAATACATCGCTTGAATTAATAAAACATTCGAGTTACAAAGATAGGTCCCAAATGAAAGTTAATATGTGCGGAAAATAAGTTTGTTATAAGTCAAACGATGTTTTAAAGTTCATAAAACCCAAGAGAGGCGCGTCGTCACCGCGACTCTATGATATGTCCACATGCATGCCATGAAGTGAATGCCTTATATACCTGAGATAAAACATGCTAAAAGTGTCAACACAAAGGTTGAGTGAGTTCATAAAGTTTGAATTGAAATGTAAAGCCTTTCAAAATCGTTTATGCAAGAAAGGCATTGTAAATCCACTCGGTTCAAGTTCCGCCCATACAAAACTTGCAACTGTGTGTTCACAACCATTGCCGAAATGTGTATAGTTTATGATAAAGCGCATGATGTCAAATGAATTCATAAAATAGTGAATAACTTAATGTATCCATAGTTACTTAATATAACACATAATTAAATACGGTTTCAAATTGTTCCATGACCATTAGTTCGAGATTGTACCAAGACCATTAGACCATGATTGTACCAAGT
This sequence comes from Chrysanthemum lavandulifolium, assembly GCA_022545495.1. Classification (NCBI taxonomy): domain Eukaryota; kingdom Viridiplantae; phylum Streptophyta; class Magnoliopsida; order Asterales; family Asteraceae; genus Chrysanthemum; species Chrysanthemum lavandulifolium. Next base: position 124,284,863 of record CM040242.1, on the reverse strand, counting down.
CCGTTAGTACATGACTATACCAAGTCCGTTAGTTCATGACTATACCAAGTCCGTTAGTTCAAAATTATCCAAGTCCGTTAGATCGTGATCATACCAAGTCGATTAGCTCAATGATTCATGATATAGAAATTCTAAGTATGGCGTCATTACTTTGTATGACTAACATTCGATTCGGATAAACATATAGTTTGCAAATAATCATGTTTGCCATAAAAGTTGTTGAGCATGTATCTCCCCCAAAGAGTTTAATAAAAGCATTAAAACAAGAAAAGTGGGGCTATAACTCACTTGGTACAATGATGCGATGGCAAAAGTGAGTACACCGAAATGTAGCGTGAATCTCTAAACTGACCTATTATGAATGATATGATATGTAATAAGTCATGATGTAATGTTATGCATGCAATTCGGATGATATTTATACCACTTATGAATTTTTGGAAACAATACTTCTCGTCAAAAATATAATCTTTTAACATCTTGACTATTTTTAAATTACTTCACATGTATTTACGTTGAAATGATATCCGAAGATAATCATTTGGTGATTTATTAAGAGAATATAACTTTTAAATAAGTAAAATAATGTCGTTGAAATTTCCATGAGAGTGACTAAAGCGGCCTCTAAAAGCTAGTCATAAAATGATGCACGTCGAGCGCTAGGAAACAAACTCAACGGTTTTGGAAAGCTCGTATGATAATCTCAAAGTTTTAGTACATGAGTTTTCATCCTAGATGTCTCGAACATAAAGAAAATAGAGGTTAAATATGGTACTTTTAGTCCAAAATATAGTTTAAGGATGGTTTTTCGGCAAAGTTTGAGCGACCGTAATTAATTCATTACAACTCCGCTAATCAAACAATTGGACATTTTGGAAAGTATACTTGGCGATTTCACTTTTACTACAAGACTTTACTTCATAAAAAGCTCTAATTCAATGTAAAAAAACAACCTTTACTTGGTACTAGTTTTTGCCGCAAAACTTGTTTATTAGAAATGTTTTATAGTTTTCTTATATGATAATAGTTACGGCAACTTTTATAAACATGTGTAATTTAGTCGTTACAAATCCGTTTTCTCGTTTTAAAGATCCTTAACCCGTATCGAAGTATACTAACATATTTTTAATAAATCGACATAATTTACAACGTCCAAGCTTCATTTTGACTCGTACAAAATAAATATAGTTTCTTTGAAATTTTCGAGATTTTGTATTTTAAATCGCCAAATTGAAAAATTCATAACTTCTTCGTTATAGCTCCGTTTTAATCCGTTCAAGCAGCCACGGTTTCGTTTTAAATTATATTTTCTAAATATCTAGGCCAAATATTTTTGTTCACTGTCGGATTTTCCGAATTAAATTTTAAGGACAGACCCTTTTCAAAAGCGTGTCGAAATGAGTTTTTTCGCGCCAAACCTATTCTAACCCATTCAAAACAACTCCGAAGCTATTCTAATCCTACCATACACCTTCTTAGGGTGTCATGGGTTCCTAGACATCACCAAAACTAATATATAACAAGGAGTAATTATAGGATGGATTATATATATTTAGCACATAAAAACCTTAAAAACCTTTAAAAATGGTATAAACATCATGAGACTTGCATGTTTCTCAAATAAAATGATATGACCATATAAATGAATGTAAAATAAAAATATGAATATGAATGCTTACTAGTGATATGATGAGGTTTATGGACAAAATGGTTTTCCTAATCACTTGAGGTTTGTATTACAAAACCTTGCAACAAATGATACTAGTGTTTAATTTAACTTGACTTAAAATCTTGGAATGATCCTTTCTTTTTCTTGGTCCCTTGGCTGCCGTATATTGTAGAGAGAAAGAGAATGGTTTTGGTTTACAATGAAGTGAAATGATAAAATGAGATATGAATGTGTATAATACAATATTGTTATAAGATATTATGTAGATTTTAAGAGTGAGTCATCAAGATGTCGACAACCTTATTACTTGTTGTGTTTATGTTCTCTCTTTTTTTTTTTTTTTTTTTTTTTAAATGAGTAAGTATAATGTAGATATAATTTAATTAAGATAGTTAGTAACTTGTAAGCATATTTAAGCATTTAGGATAGCGTTAGCAAATAATAAATTTTAACGGTATAAAATATATTGAGGTCATAAAAATTGTAAATATACATTTCTTGCAAAGTTTGAGTGAAATAATAATAATCGTGTAATATTTAAGAAGACCGTCATAATTATGTAAATATAACAATTTATATACCAAATAACTTTAAAACACGGGTAAACTCATAATATTATTTTTATAACTTAATATGAGTATAAAAATATATCGGGATAATTTTGAAAGTAACGGATCAATTGCTCAAAATAATTAATTACGCGATAACGTTTATTTAATAAAAGTTATCGTTTAATGTAAAATGCAAAATCATGCATGAGCTAATATGATGACAATCATGTTAATGAAATGTAGACTAAACTTAGTCTATATGAAATGTCCTCGATGATATGATCATGAATTCACAGCTAAACCATTATGGTTACGTGAATTTGATACTCGTAAACCTAGTTTACGATAAATGATGAAATAGTGAAACTTGAGAAATGACCTAAAATTGCGAGTTGTCACATATGTCTACCCCATAGGAGTAGCAGTGGATGTTTTAGTAGAGGTGGCTAATATTGTCTATCCGGTGGACTTCGTGATTATATACATTGAGGAAGATAGAAACATGCCACTCATTCTTGGAACACCTTTTCTGGCCACCGCCAAAGCAACCATCAAATGCGGTGAGGGCATCATGGTACTCAAAAGCGGCAAGGGATACGCGAGGATACCTATTGTTCCAAGGTATCCTCTTAAGATTATGGATGAGAATCCTCAAGTCCCTAACAATGTGGTTAGGAAGAAAATTAACGATTGGGAAAAAGAGCTTAGAGATTTTATGGTTCAAGGACTCCATGCAACATTGTAGAAGCGCGATAAAAAGTTAGGAGATAATCCTACCTCAATACCACAAACACAAAGGAACCCTAAGGAATTTTTAAAGGGAGAGAAAGTACTTTTGTACAAATCACGAATAAGAGCATTAAGAGGTAGAAACAAGCCGAGTTGGTTTGGGCCTTATACGGTGAAGGAAACTAATCTGAAAGATAAAACCGTTATCATAATAGACGACGTTGGGAAGGAATCCAAGGTAAGCATACAACGTCTACCCCCTTTTGATGAAGGACTAGTTAAAGTAGAAGGTGACGGTAATGAAGTCACGTAGGGGCACGACTTCGAGTCTAGCTACAAGACTCATGAATAAAGAAAAGCGCTTTGTGGGAGGCAACCCATGCTTAATTGTTTGCTTGTTTGTGTGTCGTGTATCTTGTATTGATTGTTTATTCTCATGTTTAAATTTGTAAAAATGCTTTATTTTGTCTTTAACCTCGTCTTAATTACATATAAAGGTATTTTACATAAGGAATAAGTGTAGGGAGGATTATACACATTTTCATAAGAAACGTGAACATGAGAATTACAATTATTTAAAAGATATACATGTGTGTTTGTTCGAGTCAAATGCTTGTATCGAGTCATAATGGATGTTTTGCGGAAATTTTTCCAGTTTTAAAGAGAAAATTTTCCGAATTTTTCCGAAAATCGCAGACCGGTTCGTCGGGATAACCTAATGGCGTCAAGATCGCAACTGACGGCGTCGGGAGGAATAGAAACGACTTACTACTTTTCTCGTTTTTCGAGCTACTTATAAATTTTGGAATTTTCGGTCTTAATTTTCCGAAAATCTATAAACATCCATTCCACAAGCATTATATCCTAGTTTAGTAGAGTCGTATATATATATATATATATATATATATATATATATATATATATATATATATATTATTACCGCCAGATTTCTGTGAAGGTTTCGTTTGTTTTCTTCAAGTGTGCAGGTTTAATTTATCAAGAAGAAGATACATAAGATGGGAAGGAGCTTTTCACGCAAACATTCTTCTTGAAGAAAGATGTAACCACCATTTCACACGGATCCTACCGAGCTAATCGGGGAGTACTAGTTTCTTTCGTTTTAATTACCTTCCATTATCATAACTTTGATACTTTCGGGAACATTGGGGACAATGTTCGGTTTAAGTGTAGGAGGGACAATAAAGCGGAACTTTGAAACTATGTTTATCCTTGACTATTTGCTTTTCCAATTTTATTTGTGTAATAAACCATGAGAAATATCGGTTAGGGTAACTTTGGCACCAAATTTAAATTTTTCATAACATATAGGAGTGGGCCATTAGTCTTAATAAAGCGTCTCATGGATAGGAAGTTATATGACTAGCACAAAATCCCTTTACCACTTAAATTCCACCCAAATGTGAGGATTGCCCTTAGATTATTAGGAATTAAAGCATTCATCTTTAATGCTTAGAGTGTGAACCGGCAAGATAATATATTCTAGAACTTGTTTTATGATGCATTCCGAGATCGCTAGCAAGACTACACTTGTGTAGTTAGGAATAACTAAATGATAAGAGGCATTAGGATAACCCTTGTTTGATACCCATAATATAATTACTTCTTCCACATCGGTTGAGTAATTCCCCCAAACCCTTGCGTTGTACTCATCTTTAATACACGATACACCTAGTTAACCCCTCAGAGCCTATCCTTTTCGCGGTTCTTGTGATGTTTCGGTTTTCCGGAATATCTATGAAGAGCATTGTATACAATCCACCCCCAAATGTACACCCAAATCACCTTAGCCTACCTTTTATGCACTCACTTTTAGTGCATTATTGTTATTATACTAAACCCTTAGTTTAATTATCTAGTTGCTTGCATAAGTTGCTAAGTCGAGTCATATCCTTTGTACACAGTTTTGGGAAGATTGGGACTCATGGGAAAAATTAAATTTTATGAAATGATGGGAAGGGAACGTTAAATTCAAATTCCCTTTATTTGCATAATAATGTACTCCAAGTGTTTTGATCTTTTCAAGTCTGGTCAAATTAGTGTTAGAGTAATGAAAACTCAAGTGTAGGGATGTGCCTATAAATCCCTATCATTTTGATATTATCGTAGAGGATGGTAGAGTAAAAGTGTATGAAAAAAAATAATAAAAAATAAAATAAAATAGACGTACGGGCTACCATCCTACATCTATCTTTAAATTTATGTTTGTTTATTTCAATTTATCTAGAGTTTAAAGTGTCGAGTCTTGGCTTAGCAACACCATTCTTCGCATGCTTGTAACATAAAGATTTTTGACTTGCCACCACTAAATCGCCTATCCCACCAAACCATTTGTTTCCCTACCGTAAGCCTAATGTTACAACCCTTTAAAAGACCTCTTGGATAGTTTTTCCTAGGTGCTTACGCCAAAGCGATGGAGGTTTGATCTAGTCTCAAGCGTATGGTAATCTATGTACTAGGACCGGTTAATGAGTGTTTATCTTCCATTTCCAACTTTTTATATTTCATATACTCCCGAGAGATGTGAGTATCCAAACACCCCATGTGAGGTGCTAGTATGTAATTTTCATGCTTGTTATGACTTTTGCGAGGCTTATATGTGTTGTGAATCATTCTAAACTAATGCTTCATGACCTCTAACTTATAAATCAATTGGCTAAAAGCACATTTGCTTGAGGACAAGCAAATACCAAGTGTAGGGATATTTGATAAGGATTTAAAAGGTACCTTTTTGAGGGGTCATTTATGCCCTTAATTGATCACTTTTGTATCCGTTATTACTTAATTTCGTTCCTTTTCACTTTTAAGGTCTCTTGAAGGCAAATTGATGGAATGACACTTATTCGGACGAAAAGTGACGATATCTGAAGAAAATGGTCAAAGTCAAGAATCGAGACACTCAATCTGCTTTGAATTGAAAGGGACGGCGTCGGGTCTTATTTGTGGCGCCGTCGCGACACATCTTGTGACGACTCGAGAGCAAATTGATATTTTCAAGTGACGGTATCACGTTTAAAAGAGTAGGGCATCGCACTCGGATGGCCTAGATTTGGATCGAGGCGTCGAGGCCGAAGGCGGCGGCGTCACGGGCATAAGGTGACGCCGTCACGCGAGTTGGCGTGGCCAAGACGAAACCCTAATGGCGGCGACATGGCGTCACAATTAAAGATTGACGCCATCGCGGTTTGTAACACTATATATAGAATCCGAATTTTTCGGTTTAAGGAGGTAGTTTTGTGGAGTAAAACCTAAACCGAACCAAGGTGTCTTGTACAATATTTTAGGGTTCCATACCTATTTTACATCAAGATAAGTGTTTTACTTCATTGATTCAATTATGTCTTCAATTGATTGTGTGTATGCTTGCATGTTCTCCATGTCAAGCTAATTTACTTGTATGTTTGCTTAGGTAATATGAAACCTAGTTATTGAATATTGATTGGTTGTCTCTTATCTTAATTGTGATTGACCTAGTATTGTGATAGGTCATTCGTTGTGTTATTAATGCTTGATTAATCTTTGTTGAACCTTAGCATATAGTTACTAGTGGAATTGTAGGCTAAACATCCAAATAATACCTTAGTGTTAAGTTTATGAATCCTAGAGATTTCGTAGTCATTAACCTTTGGTAGCTTCAAAGAGTTAGGGATAAACGCATACCCTACGATCTTAGAAACACAACGCGTTAAGAATAAGGACATGACAATTCAACCATCAATAGGAGATAACTAGGGAGTAATAAAATATAAGTAAATACATTTTTAAACATCATACGAGCACACAACAATAGACATAGGCTACCCTTAGCTTAGTTAATTAGATAAAAAATAATCTTCCTCCACCCCAACCTTAGCGTAGTAACTTCTTCCTAGTATTCCTATTACCCTAGAGAACTATATCAATACAGGTGGCTTACCCTAATACTACACTACAACGATTATGTTCACTGCCTAGGGTGTTGAAAAACTTGCTCAACGAAAAGGAAGTTCCTTTAACCCCGAACGCGCGTTGTAAGCATATGAATCGGGTAGATCGGGTTGATCGTGTAGATCGGGTATATCGTGTATAGATCGTGGGGATCTTGTAGCTTGTGTGATTTGCAAGGATTGGGTAGATCGTGTGTGAGATTGGTACTAGCTAGATTAGTACCCGACATTTAGCTTAGTGTCGGAACATAATATAAGCGACGTTGAATGGTTTTCTCCGCCGAGAAGGTAGCTTGTTGATTAGTGAAGTAACTCTCGAATTGGGTACTCGAGGAGTGGAGTAGGACGAAGAGGAGCTTCGTGACCGAACCACTATAAATCATCGTGTCCGGTTTGCGCTTTCTTTATTATCTCTTTACGTTCATATTTGCATTTACCGTTTTACATTTATATTTTGCTTTGCATTTATATTTGTGTGGCTTGTGCTTATATTGCATTAGTTGTGTTTGTGTCATGGCATGTTATATGTCATTGGTTGTGTTATTGCGATTTGTCTCAATTGTTGCTTAATATTCTCTAGCTTTTGTAAGACTAGTAAGATTATTGTTGACACTTTTCATATTACATCACACTTGATTTGGTGTTTGATACACAAGGTTTTAAGTTTTAAACAAAGCGTATTCATTCCCCTCGTTTTCACAATTGGTATCGAGCAGGTTGCTCAAATTTTAAAACAAATTGTTTTCAAAATTGAGTACGATCCATGTATCAAATTACTCATAAAGGGGATAAAATATGAAAAGTATTTAGTAGCTTAATACTTGCAAGTTTTGTTGATTAAGTATGCTTTGTCATATTAGCTTCAAGGTTTTATTAAACCAAAAAGAATAGAGTTTGTAAGTTTCGGTCATGTTTATAGAACGAGTCATAAAGTGATGCGCTTTTAAAGGAGCATTTGGGATAACTCCTTGTTTTATAGTAAATATATTTTTGTAAATTGTTTTAGTAGTCATAAGCGTGAACTGTTACTTAATATATATTTTATATGTTTGGTATTTAGTTTATTAAGTTTTACATCTTTTCGTTCGTCAAATACTTTTTGCGATGAAAAATTGTTTTGTTCAAAATGTAATAACAAGTCACGGTACCGTTAAATATATAGGACGGTGCCACTAAACACGGATGGTAACGCTAAATTTAACGGTACCTTTGTTTGTTTTTCAGAATTGGGAAATTTTCAAAAATTCATATAAACTCAAGCGTAAGTCCGTAGGAGTCGCACCACCTATCGTTTTAAACATAATTGAGTATACTTTCATTTAAAAATAATTTTAGGAATTTATTGTAAAGTGAAATCTATCAAAGACTTTGATTTGTAATAGAAATTCTAGTTCGGTCATGCCGATTGCGCAAATGTTTGGTCAAATTGCAAAGAGAACATCTCAAGTTGATGGAGTTGTATTTTCAAAGTGTTGAATTTGATAAAATTTTGAAATGAGGAGTAAAAAAATTCATTTTCAAAAAAAATTAAGCTAAGTTTACATTGTTATACTTAATAGACAAAATGACGATAAATATTTTTGTGTGTTATGCTAAATGACTATTTGTTTTTCTTTGTGTCTTAGCATTGTTAGTTAATATTTTTAGTGCTTATAGTTATCTTTAGTTGAGCTAACTATATCTATAATCACAAAAGTTTTATATGCCTTGTTGCTATGTGTTGATTATTAGTTTTCCAGTTTATGCGTCCATAGGACTTAGACTAGACTTCTTGCACTAAGTTGCGTAATTGGTTTTGCATTGCATATAGGCATAAACCACTTTTATTGCATATGTGTTTTCGACATCTTGCAAGTTTTAAAATGCTTTAGTAACCTTCTTGGGAATGGAAACTAAGTTGGTTGATCATGTGTGTCGAAAGATATTGTCTTACATAATTATTTTTCCAAAGGTTTAAGTGCAAAAATATGTCACCTCAAAATATTTAACACTTTCATTAAATCTATAACATGACCTCTAAAACATTACATCCTCTTGTCTTGCTTGACCATGACTTGTCTAAACAAGATAAAATATCATATTAATACACTAGTATGTAAGTAAAAGAAAATATATTAAACTTGCATTGATTTAACACACACAAAATGTTTTAAACATTTACTATTTTACGTATGTTGTATAAAAATGGTTAAGATAAGTATTTTATACTTATGATATGTCAAAAACTAAGAATATTATACTTAATAATAAATAGTTTTTCGCACATAAAATTAAATGACAATCTCAAAGTAGTAAGTTAATATGTCATTAACCTTACACATACAAATAGTATTAGAATAAATAGAACACATTCCTTAAATTTTTATTTACTTTTTAAAAGGAGTGATCATGAGGGTCAAGAAAGATCTCGAGTACATATCAATTCATTATTCAAATTATGATTGATATCATCATCGAATCTAATTGACAAGTTTTCGAGTATGGACATGAAATTGGAGTCATTATTTGTCTAGCTTGATGATAACATCAAAATATAATGGAATATATTATATTGAATCTACATACTCAATCACACTCGGTTGTTATGTAAATAATGAGGTCCTCTCAAGATGAAAATAATATGGATCGGATCATAACTCACACTTGTGTTGAAGATGTCATATTGAGTCTTCTTGTCCAATGGTTGTGTTCCAAACATTAAATGTTTAAAAGATGCATAAAACACACAACTAAGTAGGATTGACAACTTGGATGTTTCATCCAAAATATTCAAGTAATTTACTTTGCATTGTAATTAGTAAATGTGTCATTTCCGAAAAACCAAATACGAGCAAACAAACAACATATGTAAACTTTGCTCATGAATGAATCAACACTCAATATCACATGACTAGTAAAAGTGTCACACATAAATGGTTATGTTATAAGAGAATACATTGCATGTATTTCTCTTATCAAAAGATTGACAAAGGATAACTTATATCCTATGCATCTTATTTTCTTTCTAACATGAATGGTTATGTTATAAGAGAATACATTGCATATTGTTTAACAATATGTTAATACAAATAAGCCGTAAAAACGTTTATTTATATTTTATGATCTTCTAATGTTTTGTCGATAACAAACGTAAAATCATTTTAACGAAACAAATAAAATACGTAAATGGTTTGAACTAATAGTTTCTAACATATTCACATTTTCACATAAAACACTAAACCAAGTATAAGTGATTTTATGATTTAATATTACATATGTACAACAACTAGTGTTTACATATTTGGGTGAAATATACACATAACTAGTATGTAGTATATTGGGTAATATAAATGGGTAGAAACTTAAGTATCATAACCCATTGGGCAAATACATTGAATGTAGTTGGGTACAACCCAAAGCCCATGACCCATGGAGCTTGACCCATAACCCATTGCATGACATCATGCTTATATCATATATGGATAATATTCATAACCCATGGTTTTGACCCATACCCATGTGACTAGGTGCATTGCACTCAAGAGATACATTGTATCTAGCTAAAGACCCATGGATCAACCCATGACCCATGACCCATAACCAAAATACCCATGGGTAAAAAAGAGCGTCCCACGGATCCCTAGCTTTACGCTAGACGGATCCCTTGTGGAAGAGATCCGTGGGATCCGGGGAACAGTAGAATTTTTACTCTATAAATAGTGAGCCATTTCTTCATTGTTGCTCACCCCTTTCTAACATACTTTCCCCTAGAGTTAAAAACTCTCTAACCTCATATCCAAGAGATCTATGTTTGTAGTTTTGTTTTTATGTGATCTTCTAGGTTCCTCTTAAATGCAAGATCACCACCTTTGAAGTCGATCAAGCTCAAGTCCATAAGTTGCCATGCTTCCTCATCATCAAGACTACTGAAGTCTTCTTGTTGGTGATTGTTTTTCTTTTCCTAAGAAGTGTTGAAGACATTTGTGAAAGGTGTCTCAAGTGTCAAGACGAAGATATTAGTGAAGGGTATCTATCGTCCATATCATAAGCACTTGTGGTAGGTGCTTAGAAGTCAAGACTAGAAGCATTATTGAAGGGTGCTTAGAAGTCAAGACACAAGACATTAGTGAAGGGTGTCTTCAAGATCTAGTTAAAGGCATTAGTGAAAGGTGCCTTAGATGTACATTTGATATGGTGTGTTTCGATGTACAAGATAGATTAGTACTAGATCCAAGGATATTGATATCCTTGATGATGTTGTAAAAAGGAGTTGATCTCCTTTGGGATTAGTCGTTGGTGTAGTGTTGGGTAGTAGTTTCTCCATTGCAATGGAACTAGGTGCTTAGCCTAGTACCTAATAAAGGGTAGGCGACGTTGTGTAGGTGCGGTTCACCTTGGTGTGAAAGAACTAGGTACTTAGCCTAGTACCTGATAAAGGGTAGGCGACGTTGTGAAGGTGTGGTTCACCTTGGAGTGAAAGAACCCGGTGGTTAGCCTAGCACCGAAAAAAGGGTAGGCGACGTTGTGAAGGCTTCTCCGCCATAAGGAGATTGGTGTAGTGATTACGAACTCTTGAGTAGGTGACTCTTGTAGTGTAGTAGGGCAAGGAAGGTGTCCTTGTAGCCAAACCACTATAAATACTCGCGTTGTGGTTTTGTGCTTCTTACTCTTATCTTTTCATTACATACCTTTATATGCTTGTTTATCAGCATCCAACACACACATCCAAATAGATTGACATAAGTCGATCTAAATAGTTTAAAAGCAAGTTTTAATTGGCAAAACTATTCCCTTCTAGTTTTCCACAATTGGCATCAGAGCTTCGTCACCAAGTTTCTTGAAGTATATTGCACTTTAAAAACTTGATACGATCCATAGTTAATTGAAAACTACAAAGAAGGTTTTTCATTAAAACAGACACCATGTCTTTTAAAACTTTTTGTTTCGATGTTGATTAGATGACAACATTTCTTATTATTTATTTCCTATTTAAAATGCACTAATCTTCTTTGTCATGTTGATTAGTCAAAGCTCATACCCACCAAGCTATAGGAATCACTTGGTAACAAGAATACCTTCCTTAAAAAGGTATCTTAAACACAAAGGAGCAGGAACCGTCTAAGTGACATTTGTTGTGTCATTTGTAAAGACATTCCTAAGTCTTACTGGAGGTATGATTTTCTTCTTATCTCTAAAAGACATTTGCTTGATAATTAAGTATGCCTATTTAGGTATTTATATGATTATCTTTTGTGCATATACATGTATTACATGAAGCTTCATTAGAAGTCTTTTTCTCACATACGTGTTATTTTTCTCGTCTAAAGTCGTGGTATATAAAACTTGTGTTTTATTTCTTTTAATCCAATAATAAAACAAAAACAAATTTCAAAATAAAAACAAGTTTTATATACCACTTATCTTGGTATAAAACTATGAGATCTAAAATCCTATGTTTTCATCATAAAATATGTTTACAGAACTACACAGATCCACGGATCCCAGCAAATGTACTAGCCGGATCCCTTTTCAAAGGAACTGTTCTCTTTGAGAGCGATTTTTCATGCAAATTAAAACCACTCTTCTTCTAAAAGTAATACTTCACTAGAATGTCAAAACCATAAATGAGTTAAGTGTCATTGTTGTTAAAAAACCATTGTTAATAAAAATCTAGTAAAAACGTTAGATAATCATTGGTTGACCACAAACATCACTTTCTATTAACTCATCACTTCTATAGGTTCAACTATGATGTATGAATATGAGTTTGATTTTTCACTCACTAGCATCTACACGCCGAACATCTCCCTTGAGCCGAACACACCTGGAAATCATGTCTGTGGGTTCAATAATCTCGTAAACCGTCACTTCCACGAAGGACGTATTGTAGACACCTCTCTAGAATTCGAAGAAGGTATCAATACCTCCTTCCGAGCCATAGGACTAGAATGTCTTCTTGAAATCAACGAGAAGATATGTCCAAGGTTCATAATGGAATTCTTCCGTCAAGTTGAACTCGTTTGTAACGAGGATCGCTCTCTATCTCTTTGGTTTTATATCAAAAACCAAAAGTTTACTTTAACCCTTGGGCATTTTGCTCACATCCTCCGAATTCCAAATCATGGACAATGTGCCTTCACCGAAGATTGGTCTCTTGATTCTCTCTTCAACTTTCGTGAAGAAAATAGTACATATTGTTCACACATACCCTCCCCGAAAGATTTACATCGCATAATATGCAAACCTCGACCATATTACTCCGATCCAAACATTATCTTCACACGGGATATCCAAGAAGAGTACAAGCCCTTGCACTCATCCTACATGAAAATGTTTGAGTCTTAGGGAAATCGAAATCCTTCCCGCTTGTTGTGCTCACATAATGTATTGTTTGCTAACACAACAACCATACAATCTCGCCTACTTCTTCGCAAAACGAATTGTAAATCTTCAAAGCTCCAAGAATAAACTAATCCCTTATGGAATGTTCTTGACGCGCCTCTATCATAACGTTATGCACTTTCATACTTAATTTCAAAGTCTGTTGTACGTACTTGTGAACAAGATGATGGAACCGCTAAACATATCTCTCATGAAGACTTTCTTCATTCTTGATTCCACCAACACTCATCAATCACGTGATGGTCCTTCTAGCGAAAACGCTCAAGGAACTTAGTAGTCTTTCAAATAGGATCAATCCTTTTGTACTCGTTCTTTATCAATGTAATCCAATTTCACTCATGAAATAAAACAACTTACATTTGATATCTTAGTGTTAGAACCCCTTTAAACTAACCTTGGAATATAATGCATTGTCAAGATCATTGCATACCTTTAGTAAAGGTTACGCTTAGCGAGATGGATGATTCAAAGTTTGTGCTAGACAGATTCCTATGTTTAGGGAACCGTGGGATCCGGCAAACAGAAAATGCAATTGCAAGCATTGTATTTCAAACATACCCTTAGAACACCTCACACTAAGCTTGACATAGTGTCTTAAGGCAAATTAAGTCCTTATTAAGTTAAGTAGATCCTTCCTAATCACACATAACTCACCTAGGTCACACTCAAAGATGCTTGTAGATCTATCGTTTCACTTTAATCCATACTCTTCCGCTCTTAAGCTCACACATCATTTTTCACATGATCCCTCATATCTAAACGTTGGAAACCTCTTATAGCAAAATTGATCATAATCATCCTTACGACAAATTGGTCAAAGTTGATCAAATCCTAGTTTTTCCATCTTAAGCCTTTAGGATATTTTCCAAAGGATTAATCTAAGTTACTATCTGATCTCTAGGATCATTTAGCTTCACTTGACACTCTCAAAATCTTTAGTGTCATCCTTGTTCATTCATTGGTACTCATGAAAGTTCCAATTTCTTCCATAAAAGGCAATCATTAGCTACATCACTCATTACCTTCAAGTAATCAAGCACCCTTCATTTAAAACACTTAGGGAACTGAAACACTCAAGATGGTATAGATCTTAGACATTAGAAACATCATTTTATTATTTCATAGCTGTGAGCCGAATCCCTAGGATTAGCCTAGACGGATCCTCTCGAGGAGGAACCGTGGGATCCGATGATGATTATGTCAAATCTTGCTAAAACAATCATTTCAAGCTCATCTTTCTAACTCAAACACTCCATCTCATCTTAAATGAGTTCCTAGATCAGTACAAACTCTGAAGTTGACTCTTGTGCATGTTAATCATCATATTACAATGAATTTTAGTGGTTTAAGGCTTGAATGCACTTGCCAAATCTCTTGCCTTATAAACTACATTGTTAGGACTTCCATATTCATCACCTTCATCCTAATTTTCAACACTTAAGAAAACCTTACAAACTTCTTGAAATCATCTCATCATGAGGAAAACTCCAAGTAGTAACTGAACCACCCAAGAAAATTGCTCGTGTTGTACACGAAATTTCTTCAACCGAATCATCTCCCGTCAAGAAAACAAATGCAAGAATCTCTTCTCAACCAATCAAACCTATTCCTAAAAGGATAGTACCCACAAAACTACCTATGCCAAAGACCACCATACCTCCTAGGCCAAACAATATCATCTCCACTAAACCATCACCATTGGTTCCTAGAGCTATCTCTTTTACATCTCCACTATCATCACCACACCTCTATAACTTAGAGGATTCGCCTCCTAGGCCGTCTCATCCTCATCCGCCGACAACATTCTCCTCATTAGGAGGAATAATGGTACAAAATCAAGGTGTTGAGTCAACACTAGCTTCGGCTTCCTTTTTGCCGTTTCCATCATATAATCCCATTTGGATTATGAGAAATCATCAAAGTCAACCACCCAACCATATGGAAGTTGACACTTCTCTACCACCACCATCATTCTTGGTCGAGCCATTCTCAAATGCGCCTCCACCAATCCCTCCGTCGTTTGAAGCTCTACAAGCCGCTTCACTTGATCCTTCGCATCAAGCCATTTCATTTCTTCCACCGCCACTACCTAGCCATGACAAAGATTGTTATCATTGTCAACATGTTGAAAGTTTGATACATGAAGTACGAGAAGACCAACGTTTCATGTTCTATCATCTCTTTGAACGTTTCAACGAGATTAAACCTAAACAATACTTGAGCTAGAAGATTTTAGTGGTGTCCTAGCATCAAGCGATAGTTGGTCTAGAAATTCCTAGTCATGTATTTTTTATTTTCTTAGTTTTTAGAGTCATGTATATCATAACTCTAGTTTTATTAAATGAAATTACATGCTACTTGCTATATTTCTGAGTATATGATTACGTTGTATTCATATCTCACTTTTGTGATAACATTATTTGTTATACCACCATTTGCTGAATTTATTCATCAGACAGACGGATCCCTCTAATTTGCCTTGAAGGATCCCTACTAGGAGGGAACCGTGGGATCCGTGATACAATAAACTATTTTTTCTACTAACGTGGACCACATTTGCAGGAAATTGTGAATTATACTTGCTTTCTAACCTTTGTTTTGTAGTTATTCAATCTACACTTGAAGACTTTGACACCCTAAAGCTAGGGAGCTTTGTGTCAAAGCAATACATTGCAAATTACTTGCAATATTAGGATTACATTTCTTGACATCCCTTTGCAAAATTGCAATCATCAAATGGGGAGCACATTCGTCACTTAGGCGAAATCTTTGCAAACTTAGTTGCAAACAAAGTAGCTTAGTATTACTTTCTTGACGCCTTACATAGGGATGGACTCGTCAAGGGGAGTAAAGACGAGATCCTTTCCGTTACTTGCTCTCTATTTCTTTTATTTCGCTCACATGTTTTCCTAAAACAATGTGTTAGTTTCCTTCAAGCTCTTTTGTTTCGACAAAAGGGGAGAAGAAAGTAAAACTACAAATTCAAACTTTTACAATTTTAGCTTTTTCTTAAAATAATTTTATGTTTTGTCATCAACAAAAGGGGAGATTGTCAATACAAATAAGCCGTAAAAACGTTTATTTATATTTTACGATCTTCATTGTTTTGTCGATAACAAACGTAAAATCATTTTAACGAAACAAATAAAATACGTAAATGGTTTGAACTAATAATTTCTAACATATTCACATTTTCACATAAAACACTAAAACAAGTATAAGTGATTTTATGATTTAATATTACATATGTACAACAACTAGTGTTTACATATTTGGGTAAAATATACACATAACTAGTATGTAGTATATTGGGTAATATAAATGGGTAGAAACTTAAGTATCATAACCCATTGGGCAAAGACATTGAATGTAGTTGGGTAAAACCCAAAGCCCATGACCCATGGAGCTTGACCCATAACCCATTGCATGACATCATGCTTATATCATATATGGATAATATCCATAACCCATGGTTTTGACCCATACCCATGTGACTAGGTGCATTGCACTCAAGAGATACATTGTACCTAGCTAAAGACCCATGGATCAACCCATGACCCATGACCCATAACCAAAATACCCATGGGTAAAGAGGAGCGTCCCACGGATCCCTAGCTTTACTCTAGATGGATCCCTTGTGGAAGGGATCCGTGGGATCCGGGGAACAGTAGAAATTTTCCTCTATAAATAGTGAGCCATTTATTCATTGTTGCTCACCCCTTTCTAACATACTTTCCCATAGAGTTAAAAACTCTCTAACCTCGGATCCAAGAGATCTATGTTTGTAGTTTTGTTTTTGTGTTATCTTCTAGGTTCCTCTTAAAGGCAAGATCACCACCTTTGAAGTCGAGCAAGCTCAAGTCCATGAGTTGTCATGCTTCCCATCATCAAGACTCATCAAGTCTTCTTGTTGGTGATTGTTTTTCTTTTCCTAAGAAGTGTTGAAGACATTTGTGAAAGGTGTCTCAAGTGTCAAGACGAAGATATTAGTGAAGGGTATCTATCGTCTATATCGTAAGCACTTTCGGTAGGTGCTTAGAAGTCAAGACTAGAAGCATTATTGAAGGGTGCTTAGAAGTCAAGACACAAGACATTAGTGAAAGGTGTCTTGAAGATCTAGTTAAAGGCATTAGTGAAAGGTGCCTGAGATGTACATTCGATATGGTGTGTTTTGATGTACAAGATAGATTAGTACTAGATCCAAGGATATTGATATCCTTGATGATGTTGTAAAACGGAGTTGATCTCCTTTGGGATTAGTCGTTGGTGTAGTGTTGGGTAGTAGTTCCTCAATTGCAATGGAACTAGGTGCTTAGCCTAGTACCTAATAAAGGGTAGGCGACATTGTGTAGGTGTGGTTCACCTTGGTGTGAAAGAACTAGGTACTCAGGCTAGTACCTGATAAAGGGTAGGCGACGTTGTGAAGGTGTGGTTCACCTTGGAGTGAAAGAACCCGGTGGTTAGCCTAGCACTGGAAAAAGGGTAGGCGACGTTGTGAAGGCTTCTCCACCATAAGGAGATTGGTGTAGTGATTATGAACTCTCGAGTAGGTGACTCGGGGAGTGGAGTAGGGCAAGGAAGGTGTCCTTGTAGCCGAACCACTATAAATACTCGCGTTGTGGTTTTGTGCTTCTTACTCTTATCTTTTCATTACATACCTTTATATGCTTGTTTATCAACATCCAACACACACATCCAAATAGATTGACATAAGTCAATCTAAATAGTTTAAAAGCAAGTTTTAATTGGCAAAACTATTCAACCCCCCCTTTCTAGTTTTCCACACAATATATGATATAAGATTTGAATAATAACCCAATACAACATGTGTCTGTTAGATATAACTTTTCACATACACATCAAACCATAACACAAAGTAGCATATAGATGGAATTCTAGAGAGAAAGTTAGAGGTTTAGGGAACTTAGTGAGAGAAAGTGAAAGATATTATTATGAGCTCCAACTCTACCTTGGAAGGTAGAGAGTATTTATAGTCTTACATAACTCGCCACACTTTGGGTGTGGATCGAGGCATACAGGTGGGTAAAGACCCGTCCGTCCTCCACGGTGTTACTTAACTAAATTACTACTTAACTTAAAAGAACTACGACTACGAGCTTTCTAACGATTACATATACTTGAGGTGACCGACTCTTTAATACCGGAATTTCTAATTCCTAACAATCTCCCCTAAGGGAGGTCACCTCAATAATGTACCAAAATTACATAGAATACGATGGATATTACATTTAACGATGATCTTGCATTCTTGATGTAGTCCTTTGCTCCCGAGCTCGTAGTCATTGATTCTTCACATTGCATGTTTGGTTGTTCCAAGTGGAGGTCTTTCTTGATCCACGTGATGAAAATTTTTGAGCCATCATTTGAGATCATCACTATCAACAATCTCGAGACATCCATTGTGGTGTTGTGACTTTGGGACCGACATGCTCACATTACGGATCATGATATCTTCTCATCGAGTAGCGGAAGCTTTAGTTGATTCATGATATTGGCGGCGTAGCGAAGCATGGAGTGAAAATATCGAGTCATTGATGCAGCGATCATGATTTCTTTGAGTTGAATGTGTTAAGTGAGCATGCGGCTATGGATTGACCGCTTCATTTCGATCACCGCAAGCGTCGGGTGTACCGCATACAACAGTTAGCAAGAAATCGCGAAAGTGTCTTTGATCACTTCGATGAATTGAGGTACACGCCCACGGTTCCCGTTGATCGAAGACAAGTCTCGCTGTGATCGGTAGGATTCCTAAGAATCTCCTTGACGGGGTTTCGCAATTGTTCTAATTGTTCTCAAACCGAACATCTCAAAGAAGACAACACGGAGTGAGTGAACCAATGAATTTTTAAGTCCATTCGATTGATGAAAAGAGATTTGAAAAACAATCATGTATTGCTCAATAGAAATTGTTTTGCAATACAACGAAGGTTTTATTGAAAATCAATTATCAATCATAAAAATACCTTTTGGTTTGAAAAATGAGTACACGTCGATGTGCTAAATAAAGAGTTTTTAAGCACAAAGACCGGTTTTCAAAGGTATCCGTCAATCCATAACTTTGAACGAGATTGATTCAAGAAATTGAATCGCCCCATTGTTTCTGTTCGGTTGTCACATGGTTGATCTATATAATAGATCTCACATGCCACCTACCGAGAGCTTGTTTGATGTTGGCTCGAAGGCTTTCCATCTTCATTGTGAATATGTAAACACATCACTCGGATGTTACGGCAATACCACAAGGATAATGCGTGGGACTCAAGATGTAATCTCTTTCCACATTGTGTGAAACAGAGAGTCTTCATTGAAAGTGTCCTAATGAGATTTATTGATGATCTCGTGGCTCTAGACTCAATTTGTGCATATTTGGATCCTGTGGGAGACTGGGAGAGGGTCTCCTACTTCAATATCAACCATCTCTAAGAGACAATCGATAGATTATGTCGGTTCCCGTGAGAATGAAACAAGCCCTTTAAGAGGAACTTGAGTGGTTTGGAAAGGTGAAGTGCGATGCGTCCTTTGGGTCCATGACGTCTTGTCTTCAATACCGATGTTACCATCGGTAGCATATGAAGTGAACCCGGTTTACGCCTAAGGTTGAATAAATGGAGGCTATTTGTTTTCACCCTTTTCTCATTCAATTCTTTTAATTCTTCAACCCTTGATTGCTTACGAGACTTCATAGCTAGAACCTTGTTGGGTTTATTCGATACTAGCTCGGTCTTAGTCGACTCTTCCCTTATCTCATTTTTCTCCTTTTATCATCATACCTAAGGACTTCTACACTAACTAGTGGATTGTCCTCGGTAGATCCCTCCGATTACGGCGGATCATGGGAAACAATACCTAACCTTATCATCCTTATATCACCGTACATTAAAGTAAAGTTGGTCGGTCTATTTGGTATTGTTCATACGCCATAGGATCCAATAGAAACCATTTGAAAATCAATTCGAGATACTTGTGATGTATTATCAAAGCATTTTGTACTGAATTGTTTTGATATTTTAGAACGAGAACTCCCCTCAACATGTGCATCAAGTATTTGAAAATGTTTTGCACACGGAGGCAAGAGAAAGAATTAACTTCTTTTGATTACCATTTTCTAAAGATATCAACATCACTTCCTCAACGGATCAAGTGGGTATAGCATTTCGGGAAGGATGAGGTTTCCATAAATTTGCTCCCCTCAATATGTGCCTCGAGGTTTGAAAAGAGTTTTGCACATACTAGAGGAACTCGCACATAGGATGAATGATCACGTTTCAAATCAAAGGTTTAAGATAGATGCTCCCCTCAACATGTGCATTGAAAATTGAAATCGTTTGTCACATGTGAGAAGGACAGCATGTACATTCTTATGAAACCATTTACCGAATTATCAGTCTAAATCCAATTTAAATCACACATTCTCCCCCGATCACAATTGTCAAAACATTTGAGATTTGTGATCTCGTATAGATTTAAATTGATTTGAAAGCTTTTAAGGAGAATTGTGACTTGATTGTGAAAGCGTTTGAACTGATAAGGATCGGATTTTAAGACTTTACACTCCATTTATAAAACATGCATGTACATCTTTTGAAAACAATTTTAATGCTAAATAACTTTTTAATTTAATTGACATCATTCTCCCCTCAATCAATGGCATAGGTTGTTGATTGAGAGATAGAGATTTTGACAAATAAGTCCAGATGATTATCAAAATAGAGATCGAGTTATTTTTCAAAGCATTTGGTTTCAAAGATAAATGTTCATAGAATCGAGCATGGAATTTGAAAACATGGTGAAACATGGCTCGTTCTTTCTTTTAAAACCGGGTTATTGCACGAAGATGACAATAAACCATTTCTCTTTCTCCCAAAATATTTTTGATTTTTGAATATTTTTATTATTTTTTTTTTTATTTTTTTTTTAAGAATTGAACAACATCTAAAGTCCGTGTCATTCTTTGAATGACAAGACAAAGACCGTAGATATTATCGAACCGAGAGAAAAAACATGACAAATTGACAATATTTTTTGAAAATTTTTGAATTTTTGATTTTATGGATTTTGAAGGATTTATATATATATATATATATATATATATATATATTTTTTTTTTTTTTTTTTTTTTTGGAAAAATATTTACAAGAGATAGATGAAGATAGACCTTTACTCCTCGTCTTCCTCACGAAGGCGTTTGAGTGTTTCGGTTGAAGGCTTTTCAAGCCAAGTCGTGGAAGAATGAACTCAAAACGTTCTCTTGGAAGAGCTTTGGTGAAGATGTCGCTAACCGGTATTCGAGACCTCACAAAATAGAGTTCCACCACACCTTTTTCCACTTGTTCCCCGATGAAATGATGTCGAATGTCGATATGCTTTGCTCTTGAGTGTTGAACGTTGTTGCATGAGAGCAATAACACTTTTATTATCACGAAGACAGAGGATTTTGTTGAATTCAAAGCCATAGTCGATAATTGAGATCTCATCCATAAGATTTGAGCACAACAAGATGACATGGCTATGTATTCACCTCAGAGGAAATAGAAGTACTCATTTGCTTCTTTGAAGACCACTCACATGCTTATCACCCAAAACCGAGCACCTCCGGCGTGCTTGACGTGTATCTTGACAACTGCATGATCGGCATCGCATAGGTCGTTAGTGACATACCGGTGTCCTTGGTGCAAAGACCCATATTGATGGTTCCTTGGAGATACCGAAAGACCCGTTTAAGCGCTTCAAGGTGCTTTTAGTAGGCTTAGCACGGTATCTAGCACACATGCAAACAGCGAACAAGATGTCGGTCTACTAGCGGTGAGGTACATCGGGATCCAATCATACTACGATATTTCGTTTGGTCAATCATGATCCCGAGAGGTCCTCATCTAGTTTGGTTCGATCGATCATGGGGGTGTCAGCAGGTCACTTGAATCAAATCCAAATTTCTTTAAAATCTCATTGCATATTTAGATTGATTTATGAAAATGCCTCCGGGACTTTGTGAAATTTGTAATCCCAAGAAAATGACATTTGTCCCATCATTGACATTTGAAACTTTGAACTCATTTCATTAGAAAACGATCACATTCCATTGGGTCGGTCGAGGCAAAAATAATATCATCAACATAAATTTGAACATGAGTTAAATGTTTGCACGACTTCTGGTGAACAATGTAGGATCAAGCTGCTCCTTTCTTGAATCCGGTTGATAGAAGAAACTTTGTGATGTATCATACCATGCCCTTGGAGCTTGCTTTAAACCGTAAAGAGCCTTCTTCAAACGATAAGCGTGAGTAGGATGCTCTTGATTCACAAATCCTTCAAGTTGGGCGGCGTGAGCGACTTCTTTAAGATCTCCGTTCGAAATGCCGTCTTTACATCCATTTGATACACCACCATGTTCTTACTTGCAAGATTCGCCGAAAGATTTCGATTGCCTCGATTCGAGCAAGCTGGAGCAAACGATTCTTCAAAGTCTATACCTCCTCTTGATGATATCCTTTAGCAACCAATCGAGCCTTGTTTTTCAACACATCACCATGCTCATCAAGTTTTACTTTGAAGATCCATTTTAGAGCTATAATCATAGCACGATCTGGGCGGTACTAACTCCCATACATCAAGGCGATCAAACTCATGAATTTCATCCGCATGGCATTGAACCGACTATCTTCATTCATAGCGCTTTTAACATCTTTTGGTTCGATCTTAGATAGTGCGGAGTTGAAGAAGCACCATAAGGCATCGGTTGCGAGTTGCTTCCGGGTTGATATAGGACGAGAGGATTTCCAATGATGTTGTCTAAGGGTGATCGTGAGTCCATTTTACGAGGTGTTCATGTGGCGGTTGTTGAGGAACCGAGGTAGTGAGTCGATGTCTCCCAAGAAGATGGTTCGATGTTGATTCGGGAGTAGCAAATATGTTTTCAAATGGAGCATCTTGAGGAGTAGCAAAGGGATTAACTTCATCATTGATGCGAAACATTTCCATGATGTACATTTGAAGAATGATGATTTGTTGATGAGATCAAGGATCGTGAGCGGTGCTTCTTGACTTACGAGATATTGAGGCGATGGATTGACTTCATTCACGGAATATGAGCATCCTCTGTTGTAGGGATTAGCACCTCATTAGTAGTAGACTCATACAGTTCATCAAACATGGGATCAAACAATTTCTTTACATCATCTTCGGATGGAGGTACATATGGAGTTTCTTGAGAGGAGTTTGGAACAAGGGATGAACCAATAGGATTGTTTTGAAGTGCGGGTCTGAGTGGAGTGTCCGGGAGCCATTTGACCGTCAACTCATCAAGCGTAACATGAATTGTTTCCATGATATTTCGGGTTCTTTTGTTGTAGATTCGGTATCCCTTTTGTTTGATGCATATCCTACAAATACTCCAATGTCGACTTTGGCCCTAAGTTTGCCTAAGTCTTGACCCTTATTAGTTGGATAGCACAATGCACCAACACACGAAGGGAAGATAGATTAGGTTTTCTGTTGTGGACAAGTTCATATGGAGTTTTCCATGAATAGTGTGAATCGGGGAGCGATTTTGTGTGTAGCATGCGGTGGCAATAGCTTGACCCGGAGAAACATTGGAACCTTTGAGTAGATCGGCATTGTTCTAGCGGCTTCAACAAGAGTACGATTTCGTCTTTCAACTACACCGTTCATTGAGGGGTTCGTGGAACACTTCTTTGATGGTGATTCCAATGCTTTCATAGAATTCACTAAGTTGTTTGTTGACAAACTCGGTTCCATTATGCATTACGATAATTACGACGGTTTTGTTGAGTCGAACTGCAATTTGTTTGATGAGTTTGATGATGATATCGGTGTTTCATCCTTTGTCCTTAAGAACTTGACCGGGTGAATCTAGAGTAATCATCAACTACAACTAACACATATTTCTTCCCAAAGATATTCTCGCACCCTCATTGGTCCACATAGATCCATATGAATCATATGAAGAACTTACGTGACGAGTTAGTAGGTTTGGATTTATGGGCAAACATCTTGCTTTTTCCCAATTGACATCTTGAACAAAGATGATCCTTTTCATACTTTAGTCTAGGTAAACCTACAACTAAGTCCTTTCGGAAAGATCGTTGATGGTGCCGAAGTTCAAGTGATTGAGACGACGATGCCATAACCATGACTTTGTTTTTGAAGCCTTAGATAACAAGCGATTGGTGAGGCTCTCATCATGTCATCGATAGAGATGGTGTAAAGGTTTGAGCCACGAGTTCCTTTCAAGATCCTTACCATTAAGATCTCTAACAAAGCGGTATGTTTTCCAAGGCTACTTCTAGATCGAGTCACGTAATTGACCAACAGAGAGCAGATTATGACCTAAACCTTCCACATAATACACTCGGAGATGACACTATCACCAACAACATAATCTCCATAACCCATAATAGCACCAAAATGATCATTACCAAATCTATGAGTCCCGATGAATTTGCTCACGAAGTTCATGAGCCGTGACGGTCTCGATCATATGCTTGGAGCGACTGAGTCCGGTACCACGAGCGATTTGAGCGATCCGCGGTTGAACACGAGACAAGAATGGATAAGCGGATAATTGGGATCCCCATGCAAGAATGGGTTCCATTTGGTTAGTAGCAACAGTTGGAACACCCGCATCGAAATAGAAGCATTCATATCGAGACGGTGAGGAAATGGAATCATTGTGTGTAGATGCAATACTAGTGTCTCAGTATTAGTCCGGTTTACGATGTGACCACTTCTTAAGGAATAGTTCTACCAAGAGGCATCCATTTTCTAGTGGGCATTATCGATTGGTCTTATGACCAATGGTATCCAATAAAACCTATTCTCAATGAATGTTCTTCTGTGGGTTTCCATTGTTTTCTAACTTTCTTTCGCTTTTGCCTTTTAGCCTTTTTAGCATGAATTTTAGCGGTAACAATATTAAGCGGACAATTAACATCATTAGGCAAAACATTGACATCACATCCATGATTAGAAAGCGAATTCAAGCAATCATCGGTACAAGTTTTGCAAATAGTATCGAATTGAATTAATTACGACGCCTATGGCTAATACTAGAATCAACACGATTCGTTTTATTCGATTCAAACTTAAGGTTCCTAGATTGTTCTTCTACTTTCTTCCGGTGCACATTCTTAGCTTGAGAGGTCCTATCATTCCTTGTATTGTCTTGAGACTTTGACCTGCTCCATTTAATGTCACCGATTACTCTGTAGAGGAATGGGAACATTAGTTTGTTTTACTACTCTTTGCACCACTGTTTAGATGTCTTTGGGATCCGAGCTACATGCATGTGCACTAAGGCTCACTTTCTTAACACTAGAGGTCTTGGGATTAGCACTCCTAGAAGGCACATTTGAGTTCACTTTCCTAGCATTGTGGATCTAGAATCTGAACTACTCAATGGTACACTACTCCTCACATTCAAAACATTGGGAGTCGATTGCATGTCATGTTTGGCCTTAGGCATTGAGCATGGAATCAAAGGTTAACTCTCTCACCTAATGTCTTTGGGCATGTTGTGATCAAACATTCTAAGATTTCTTGAGATCGTTTGGCATATAAGCATGCATGTCCAATTGCATTATCATGAGGTTTCTCTAGCTTATCCTCTTCAACAATCTCACGCAGCATTCTAAGCAATCCTTAAGGGATGAGAAATATGTTTGAATGGCAAGTTTGTTGTTCCTTAGGTGAGGGGACATATGTCACAGATAAAGCATATTTATTACGAGTGAACCTTTGATACAACATTTTCCTCATTGATCATTGGCATTTTCCCTTTTACGACTCTTGATTCTCAATTTCCTTTTGCAATGAAGTTATTTGTTCGTTGTTTTTGTTACGAGTGACTTTAATTGATTCAAACAACTCATTGAAATGACGCTTAACCTTTTCATTCTCTTCTAGAAAACTTTCGTTTTCCTTTTGTAAAGCATTTACTAGGTTTTGAAGATGAAACGTTTGAGAATTCGAGAATCTAAAGAAGGAGGCATTTAGGAGCTGTCATATTGTTCGTTTGACCTTTTAATTGAGAGATTTGGGCTTTCAACTTTCGATCGTGTTGCACCGAGCTTGGATACATTCATCACGTTTGTTAATTTGAAAAACGCATCAAACTCGGAGCATCCGAAGATGTCTTGACATTTGAAGTTTTGACGTTTTCTTTGAGATGTTGATATTTTAGTTGTAGATTAAAATACTCAACTTCTAGTTTAGAAAATGTTTAACCAAATTATCATGATCATCCGGTTCAATTTTCTCATTTAGTTTAGAATTAGTTTTTCAAGCTCAATGACACGATCATGGGAGACTTTCGGGGCCTGAGATAGTTCATGAAATTTGGAAGCATTAATAGAGCAATTTGAAGCGATGAAAAAGACATCTTGAGCAACACATTCGGTAATAAGATTCTCATTTAATGTATGCAGATTCTTTCTCTCAATCTCATTATATTTTAGTGCACGCTCATAGTCATTAATTTCAACTATTATTGCATCAAATTCCTTTTCCATTCCCTTAATATCCGTTTCCATCCCCTTTTTAAGACTCTCAAAGTGATCCTTTAGAAGTTTAAAGATAGGCATGACCTCAGTTAAATAACATTCTTTCATTTGTTCAAAACCCCTTTCTCCTTCAGTTATGCCGATGGGTGTGATCCTTTTCTTACAAGTTTTCTCAAAATCAACAAATAGTTGAAAAATAACGTATTGGCTAATTAAGGTCTTGCTTTTAGTGGCAATTGTTCTAGGAACAAGATGCATTGGTGTGTTAGGAGGATACACAGTTGCTCTAGGCATTTTCCAAAGGGAGGGTTTGTTCTTGCAATATTTTCGACTTTACGCTTATCTAAATCCATTTTCCGAAGACTTGTTCGGAGTCAACAATGTCGAGTCTTAAACTTGTTCAAGGAAATCCAGTTTTCCTTCTTGTAGTCATGGGGAGTGATAATTACTTTCTTCTCTTTGCACTTAGGATCATATAGTTTCTTATTCATCTTCTCCCTAGTTACTTCATCTAATTTTTGTCATCCTCAGTGCACTCAACGCAACTAGGTTTTTGTCTAGGTTTAAGAATCTCATTTCCATCATAGATAACACTTTGAGTGCTTTTGCTATCTTTCCATACTCGGGGTTGGGTTTATCTATAATGGGAACACTATGCTTATTGCTTAGAACTCTATGCTTAGTGATCATGTGAGCGATCGAATGGTGTTTCCTTGCATGTACAACTTGTTTTCAAGTTTGTTTTCAAAGTTTTGATTAGAAAAATCTCTCAAGAGCTTTGATTCTTTTGCATTAAATTCTTGCTTAAGCATTTTCACATTTCTTGAAGTTCTTGTTTTGCTTAGTTTGTTTTAGAAAGTTTTTCTTGCAAAGAATTTAATTCTTGTTTCAATACTTCTTCTCTAAAATTACTTTTTCTAATTCTTTGCACGTACTTGGTCATCCATTTCACGCTTCACGAGTGGTCAACTCAAATTTTGCACGTTGTTCATAAATGGCAACACGTTCCTTATAGGCATTTAATTCGAAATTATGGAATCATCGGAGCACATGCGGTGTATTCATCAAAGACATAGTCATTGTTGATTGCGAAGATGCATCACTTGGTACAACTTCACTTTCACTTTGTTTCACGTATTGATCGTATGGGACAATGTTGATATTACCCATATTTTCAATATTTGATTCAATAGTTTCGATTGGTTGTACTTTGTCATGCATCATTGCACATCGACATCATCATATAGCTTTAATACCTACGAGATGAGTTTGTCCTTGGATGGGCCGACTTGTGGTGAAGAAGAGATCTTGGGAGAAACCATTGGAGAGATGCTAGCCATAAAGATTGTGTGTGCGATGGGTCCATCATCTACATCAGTCGTATGCATCACGGTCGGCGACTTGAAAGGTGTTCGATGATTGTGACCTATCTCCGAATAAGTTGCTCATCCACATCGCATCATAGGTCTTGGCATTACCCTCGAAGAAACAACAATTCCTCTTCATCCAACGCAGCACCATTGTCACGAGCTTGTGCGGTAACATCTTATCTCGAAGTAATCGGCGATTCGTGGGCGCTTTGGAGATGTGCGGTTCCTTGCAATGTGTCCTCACCACCACGGTTATAGCATTTGATCGGCTTAGCTTGACCTTGGTTACCATTCCTTCCTCGATTTCGATTGCCCACATATCCTCTACCAAAGACCACCCCTTCCACGATCATCTTGTCTTTCTGAGCTGGTTGCACCACAATCCTTCCATCTTTAACGGTGGCTTGATTATGTGGGTTAGATGCGATTCGAGGTTGTTGTTGGTTTGTGGGAGAGAATTCGTGTTTTGACTAATGAGTAGAGCTAGTTGATTAATGATGTTACCCGTGCATCGGCATCGACTTGTTTGAACATAGGATCGGGAATGAGTTTGTGATTACCATTACCCAAGGGTATGACTTGTGATGCTTTGGTTGTGATTCCAATGTTTGAGTAGAAAATTTGTTGAGTCATTAGACGAACTTGTCTCTCCCTGGTTGGTTTTGAACCGATTGAGAATCAATTTTTCAAACATGGCATGTCTCTCATTACGAAGGAGGAAGGCATAGAGTTGCTCATAGTTTGTATTCTTCAATCCTTTAGTGAGCTTCACATTGTGACAAACTTGTGCCATTCGGGATTCATGTTGTTCACAAAATTTGAGTTGAGTGAATGTTAGGCATAGTCATTCGATGTTCCTCATGTCATTCACTAACTTATGAAATCTCACATAGTACTCATAGACACTCTCATCCGGTTTCATCTTGAAGTGCTCAAATTCGTCATAGAGTTGGGATTCTCTGTCTTCCACAGTTAGTTACGAACACGAGAGAAGCATCTTAACATTATCCCAAAGCGCCTTTGCTTGATGTTATGATTGATCGACTTGTAGATGTCTTTAGGAAGACCTTGAAGAACAATGTTTGAAGCCACGATATACGCATCAAATATCTTTTCTCCTTATCATCAAGCTCATCATACATCTTAGGTCCGTCCATACCGTAAATAGGAGTACCATCTTCATTAGTATCAAGTATGTCTCTAGTCGTTTCAACTCGATATGGTCCTTCATCAATGGATTTGAGAATATTGACACCATTTTCCTTTCCAAGGCAATACTGATCCGATTCGTTGAGCCCAAGAGTCGTAATCGATTACATCAAGCATGGGTGGACGAGTATCCGAACATTTGCTTGTACATCCTCGGCAGCAGTGGAGATGATAGTAGGGACGTTGGTAGACATGTTAACAGATTATACGGGATTTTATAACTCAATGATTAAACGGAAATAGATTCTTTCACGGATTTTACTAAATCAAGAGAAAACCGTAAACAATCACTCAAGTCGCTAGATGATAAAGCTCTAAGTCGCTAGGAACTAATTCGCTAGACGACCAAGTCGCTAGAATCCCAAGTCGCTAATGAGCAAAGAAGTCGCTAAGTAGTAACTCGCTACGAACCAAGTCGCTAACCAAATTTTGGCGACAATTCGCTACTCAAGTCGCCAACAATGCAAGTCGCTAAAGAGCAACTCGCTATGGACCAAATCGCTACCACAAGTCGCTACCCGTAGTGGAGAGTCCACTACTTGTACTTTAAGTCGCTAGATCTAACTCGCTAGATTTAACAACGTAACTCGCTACAATTTTGTGAAGCAAGTCGCCACGAAGAAAACTTATCCGTGAACTAACTCGCTACCATGAAAAACCATATAAACATCACTTTTCAATCCAAAACAACCCAACCAAGATGATTCAAGCTACCAAATGAAAACCTAAACACTTTTGATGATTCTAAACACAAAAGTACCAACAAAATTCAACCTTTAACACACGAAATCAACCAAATGATGCAAAAACCACTAAACCTTTTCAAACTCAAAACCACCTAAAACCACTATAAATCCAAAGATGTGCAAGATATGATCAAACCATGGCTCTTGATACCAATTGTTAGATATAACTTTTCACATACACATCAAACCATAACACAAAGTAGCATATAGATGGAATTCTAGAGAGAAAGTTAGAGGTTTAGGGAA